>OZ022585.1:234694-260778 GCA_963669155.1 Arbacia lixula
ACAAACATTTATGGTTTACACCTTCCGTGAGAAAAGAGGCAATCAAACTAATTGTCCAGTTCGTGGAAATGTTTAAAAGATTTTATTGACCTAAAGAAGTAGATGTATATCATCAATACCTATTTATTGATATCATATCAACCATATTCCATTCAAGAACGTAATAATTCATAAAAGCTTTTAACACTTTCCCTTAAGAAAATCAGTACAAATATAAATGCAAAAATATATTTTTCTTATGTTATTTCCTTTTTTATACACTTTATAAAAACACACCTTTAAAAAAGTATATCATCATTTAGAGCAAGATATCAGGTAAAACATACAGTCTCTTTTCAACGTTAATTAAAGAGCAAAAGTGCCTTCATGGCTCACCAATTACATTTTCATGATAGGTTTTTACAAAATACATTTATAAATCAATGACGCCATCCTTACCTCAAAACATTTTATTTACAGAGAGGTATTACTTGATCAACTTTGGAAGACTCTAGCTTAAAATGTCACTTTTTTTAAAGGGCATATACTGTACTGGGGAAGCAAAAAAGCCTTCAAAATGTAATTGTTAGCAATCTTCTTGCCAATGGTCTTAAATTCATGTATTGTCTATTTTAGAAGCTTGCTGAAAGTTATTTGCCCTCAAATGATCTACATTTGGAGTAATGAGAGATTAAATCACAAATCCTCAAAATATTCGGCCCGAACATTTTTAGGATTTAATCATTAATCATTAATTACTCCATATGTGGATCATTTGAGGGCAAATAACTTTCAGCAAGCTTCTAAAATGGTCAATACATGAATTTAAGACCATTGGCAAGAAGATTGCTAACAATTACCTTTTGAAGGCTTTTTTGCCTTCCCAGTACAGTATATGCCCTTTAAAATACGAATCACATTTTGTATAGAAAAAAAGCTGTCCACGCACTTAGTTCACTGAACCAGTCAGTTCCACATTTTACTGGAAAAGAACTACTGAACATTAATTTGTTTTTCTAGATATAGTTATATGTATATCTTATATTGTCAAAATATATACGTTTTTTAGGTTGGTATTCAGCACTTGATCCTGGACATAAACTAAGCAGAAAGACCAGAGAAACCTGAAGGCATGTCACATCATCCTTTTGTAAAATATAGTCATCCCTTTAGCAGACATCACTCAATTCTGTAAAAACATGAACCAAAGAACAACAGTTTCATGGTGTCAATCCGAAACCTAACAGTGATGTACGATTCAAATAATGCATGATAAACATACTGCTTTACAGGTTGCGTCTCGGGCTCAGTTGCGAATGCAAATTAACTTTGTAGTTAAAATTGTTATCTTTCATTTGCCACCATAATCATTACATATCGTGTCACAAAGTTGACTAGTCTTCCTCCAGACAGCATTAATCTGATGAAGGCACTGAGATTGCGATGTTGAAAATCAAGTTGTCAGTACAATGGTCTGCAAAGTAGTAGACTACATCTTAAACAACTCATCCATAACTCAGCACAACATGTAAAGCTTGATATAATTCCATGAACTCTTTACACGCCATATGTAAGTACCGTACACAAATTCCACGGAGCTACACTTTTTGTCTAGCACTGAAAGGGTAAAGGTCATCTATGAGGTCCTTTATTCTGAGGGAAGTTCTTGAACAGTATTTTCTTTCATATAACGTGGTAGCTATATAACTGTATTTCTTAGGTCAGCAAAAGGAATACATGATCCTTTAGTAGTATATGTAGGATATAGGTATTTCCCTATCTCCATATCTCCTATGGCACTAGGTTTCCTGCAGCACTCGAGCTCCGACAAAGCTCTGTCTCCGTGATTCCAGGGGAGGCCTTAGAGGTCTGAGACCTCACAGGTATTGTACTTCTCGAAGCCAATCACACCTACAAGAAAACAGATCAGAAACAAACAATAATCGACGACTTGACCAGGAAAGAGTTGCAACAACTTCAACATCTACACTCAGCAAGCTTTTATTCGTGCAGAGCATATGAACCACACAAATTCGAAATGAATTCACATTTACTGAAACAATGCATTAACTTTATAGATCTTTTCAGGATATATTTTATTAACTCAAATTGCACAATTAACATTATCACATGGGTCCTTTTTAATAACTCTTAAATAAATTCTCAATGATTTTTATTCCCATCAGCTAAAGTTCAAATCGGATGTTTATAAATACAAAATTTTGTTGTTAATCAGTGTCTGAAAACAAATTTTATGATTTGTCAAATTTGAGTAGGATCATTGTAAAATTTAAGTCCCACTATGTTAAAAAAAGGAACAAAGTGTGGACTCCGCTTTAGCACAAAAAAGGGATCACCAGTGGTGCGTAAAGTCGTTCTTAGCTTAAGAACAGCTTGGTGAAACACCCCCCAGTTCTGTCATGACGACAGGTACCTTAAACAATCTTGACCGTTCACCATCCCTGACCCTTAGCATCTCCCCTTTGCAAGGAGAGAGAAGCGTGCGGTCTTACCTGGCTTGTAATAGTCATAGACTTTGATGACCGCATCCTTGGTGTCCTTGACAACGATCTGTTGCTTCAGCTGGATGGGCATGCAGCGAGGAGTGGCGTCAAACTACAAACAGGAACAAACCAATCATTTGCTGTGACCTCATTGAAGACAATAGTAAATCTTCAAGGCAGAATGCCCATTGCGCATTGCCGCAGCTGTCATTTGGTAACTATGTATGATTTTAACAAAGAGGTGAAGTAACAAGTGCAAGTGCAATTAGCTGAGTGGAATTGAATGGAATTTAACTTTCTTTATTTAACTTTCTGGGAATACCGGGTTCCTCTAGTAAATTTGACCAGCTCAGACAGCAGTAACTTTATTATACAAACTGAACAACTTATATTGTACATACAATACGTATGTACAATCATAAAAAGATGTAATATTGATAAAGAAAGATATTGATAAAGACAGAAGTATTCATAAGGTGATAGGGAATTTTGGCCAAATAAATTTGAAATTCAGCAATTATAATTTCCTGAAATTCACAATGGATTGTCTGATTTTTTTTTCTCAATCTTTCTGCTCCTCTGAATTTTCATTTATTAAAAAAAAAAGGTCAAATGGTTTTGTTTTCCTTGTATTCAGACCATGACAGTTTGAATACAGAAGAACGCACACATAATATCTTATCAGTACTACTCCATATAATTCACACATATTTCAAGTGCTACATGTTGCAGAGTTAAATCTGCATGCTCCACTGAGGCACATTCTCACCATCAATATGCATCAATCCAATACTGCCCTACTCTGACAAAAGGAAGCAAAAGACAAATCACTCAAACCTGGGTTATTGGTATTCTTAGATTGTACCCAGCACTCTTTTCATACAGCCAAAATCTGGACAAGAAATATTCATCTGGATGTGAGATATTTAATCTAATATGATGTGGTGTTGCACTGATGCCAATGCGAGTGACAGACACATTTTGCTCATCTATAAGAAAAGCCTCTTTTGTTAATTGCTTCCTTTTGTCAGAGAAAGGAAGAATGGAGCTGGGGTGGTATTCCGAAAATCCAGAGATAAAAATTAAATCTCACCTTAAATACAATGTCCTTAAAATATTTTATCTTTGGTATTCCGAAAAATATTTTAGGAAGATTTTAGCCAATATTAATGAGCACATGCCCTGGGCTCTTATCCCGGAGGCAGCCAGTAATAAACGTCCTTTCATGTCTTTTGCATACATAAATACCATCAAGCTGATGGTGTGATGTCATGAAACTGAAAGGGACATTGCGCATCAATGTCTATCAGCGCGCCTTCTTGCATTTGATGCCCCCATGTGCAAGAAGTTGAATGCGCGAATTATTTTTGCACGTAATGCTATGGGCCTATGCGCGTACGTCTGGAGATAAAATTGCTTGGGAGCAGTTTTATCTTTCATCCTAACTTTTTTTCCTAAGTGCGTTTCAGAATACCGATTTCGCTCATTTGCATAAAAATTTTATCCCAGAGATTCACTTACATAAAATTTTATCTCTAGCTCATTTGAATAAAAAAATTACCTTTTATTGTAAATTGGCTTTTCTGAATACCAAAAGATGAAATTTTTCCTAAGTCCCTAAGATAAAATAAAATTTTTCCTAAGGTTATTTTCAGAATACCCCCCAGACTTTTGTCTGGCTCACAGAGGGTTCAGAGGTCAGACGCTCACCTGATCAAAGTACAGTGACAGGGGCTCCCCTTCCTTGTACTTGTCAAAGCGCTTCAGCCCGATCTCATTCCCTTCTTCAGACGCCTGGAACCGGTTGAGAGGCTCCTCAAGGGGAACGTACCCAGACACCATGTAAACCTCCACCACAGCCATGCCTGTTACCACCCCGTTACCATGGTAACTGAGGAGTGAAATTTAATTGAGTTCAAATTTTATTTCCATGGTAGCTGAGGATTGGAATTGAATTGAATTGAATTTGATTTCCATGGTAACTAAGGATTGAAATTGAATTGAATTGAACTTTTATGGTAACTGAGGATTGAAATTGAATTGCATTGAATTTTATTTCCATGGTAGCTGAGGATTGAAATTGAATTGAATTTAACTTTACTATCACTTTACAGCAAGTTATATGTACAGTATGTACAATTATAAAATGATGTAATGTAGATAAAGAAACAAGTGCGCACGACGTGATGAGAGTTTTGGCCAAGCAACCACCCAGAAAAACTAATCACATGCAGGTACCCTGACTACTTCATAGTGTAGATTAGCCCATTTCCTCTTAAAATTTCAGACCAGCGCTCACAGCCAAAAATGAGATTTGGTGTACCCAGCCACTGTGCATGTTTATAGTGAGCGTCACACCATAACAAATGGAAAATATCTATCCTAACTGGCTACTCGCGAGCATTGCCATTGTGCGTCCACTGAAAATTGTGCGTTGTAACTGAAAGGTGCCCCAGTGCGTGCAATGTGTAATGTATTTTAAATACTTCTTTCAGAGACAGTTAAACAACTGTAAGTAAAATTCTTCCTAAACAACATTTGTCAAAGGAATTCCACAAATATGATACTGACCGGGAGCTCAATAATTCAACTGCTGATTGCACACATCAACCGTATTTAAATATAATGACAAATTATTTCAAACAAGCTGGGTCATGTTGCATATAGGTTTTCAATCATTGTAATTTACCATCAATGATAACTACCATGGCAACAGCCAATGAGCTCTCATTTTTGCACCTGTTACCATGGTAGTTACCATTGATGGTAAGTTACAATCATTGGAAACCTATATGCAACCTGGCCCAGATTTTGGTATGGTTCTGGGAACTGGGAAAACTGGGTTCCCATAGTGAATTGGTTAATTCTACAAGCTACAAACAGACCCAAGACACAAACACACACACACTTTTTGCCTCCTACCTCACACAGATTTCCAGAGTCTTGTCTCCACAGACAGTTGGATCTGCCACAGCGTTTCCTTCCATGTCAGCAATGTTAGCTTCAATGTGGAATAATTCAACGGTAGGTGCAACCACGGGCACGTTGTATCTCAGCTCAGCCTACAAACACACAAATCAAAGAATTATATAAAATCAAAGAACTCTGATTTTGCTCATAGCCTTGACGGATAAATAGTTCTGATTTCAATTCATTGTAATCTTATAGGTGGGTGTACAGAGTTCGCAACAGCAAATAATTGGGCAGCAAGCTTTGAAGATCTTCTTTCTTTTCTTTCTTGAAGCCTTCCATAACTGTTAACACACATTCTCTCAAATCCGATGTAAACAACATAACATTATCAAACGTTTAAATCTACTAGAAATGCAAAATCTGAAATTGTGTACAGAACATATTGGAATAGTTTTTTAATGCAAACCCAATTAGAGCTCTCAAATTTATGATAAGCTATTATTTAAGTCATCAGTTCAATATTTTATTTTTAATTGATATAATAATTTGCAAATAAACAAACAATGAAAGAAAACAAATAAAATACACACACACACACACACACACATACAAGACATAAGCTTCACCCTTACCTGAAACAATGCACATCCTGAGCCAGCAGCCCTCACAGACAAATTGGTTGGCACTTCGGCCAAGTCCTCTCTCTGCATAACCAGTGTGTTACCGCTATTCACTTCAAACATGTAGTCTTGTTGGACACTAGGTGGCGCCCTTGTTCCGCTGACGCTGACGCTGAGGACGGGGGAAGACGAGGGATTGAAGGCCTTGCCAGCAAACTGGGAGAGGGCCTGTAGACCTAGCACAGTGTCCTGGAGGATCAAAGAAGGATGAGAATACAATTACCAAAAAGAATTCACACATTTTTTTAAACATAATCTTACATAAATTCATTTTTTTTTTTTGATACATAAACTTACATAAATTATTTTTTTTTTATACATAATCTTACATAAATTCATTTTTTTTTTGGATACATAAACTTACATAAATTCATTTTTTTTTTTTTATAAATAATCTTACATAAATTCAATTTTTTGGGGGATACATAAACTTACATAAATTCAATTTTTTTTATGAATAATCTTACATAAATTCAATTTTTTTATACATAATTTTGCATAAATTAAATTTATATTCATTGAATTCAATTAATCACATGCCCGTAGCCCGTATTTCCTTTTGTACTATATGTTGTTAATACATAACTTTACATAAATTCAAATCATTTTAATTAAATTCAAATTTATAGTATGGCCGTTGTCCCATTATTTCCTTTTGAACTAAATGTTGCTAACAATGCATAAAGAATTAAAGTACACCAACTTCACAATGCCACATCGATATTACATCCCCATGAACAAACGAGAGAAAGAGTGAGAGAGAGCCAGAAAGACATGGGGAATAAGAAATACAGGCATGTGAAGACTTGAGAATGAAGACAACTGAAATCTTGAATGGAATGGAACATCATAAATGGACTTAGGACCTCATAATAGCAGTTGCCATAGCTAGTACTATGATGATCATTATCGTAATTAAAATAATCATGATACAAAAAATAGAAAACATTCACACTTACAACATTTATCCAAGATAATAACAGTAACAAATTACCATAAAATGACAAGTACAAAGAAAATAATGATACATAATAATAATAATAAATAAAAAAGAGGACTGAGCAAGTTAACTCTTACAGTACCAAGCACTGACAGCCCCATATCAATACCACCTCAGTTTCTTGCCTATGGGACTGAGTGGGTGAAATGGAACAAAAAGGAGGCTAAATCTGACCTGTGTGGAGGAAAATCCTCCCAGGGCGTTGCGCTGAGTGTTGAGCCACTTGACGATGCGCATGATGTCTTCCAAACGGCTGAGGAATGGCTGATTTGGCGACAGGAGGGCCAGCAGCACGTAGGAGGTGATCTCCACAGCCGACGAGTCTTCCCGGCAGTAGCACATACAGACGGTCTCCTCGGGGTCAGGCATACTGCTGTCTGAGCTGGTCCAGTAGGACAGGTCAGCTGCAAGGCATCAGCATTGAGATTGAAGTGAGATGTCAACTTTTGTGTTGAACACTTACGTCCGTATTCTGCTAACAAAGTTAAACTCAGCAGCAGGTTAAAGGGAGGTTTAATGAGGGTTTAACAGAAATTTTAGAAGGGTTTAAGTAATTTGAGGTAGGTCTAACCTATTATGATGTCATTGGCACAGCTGAACTCAGCAGCTGAGCATCACAATCAGCAGTGCAAGGAAGTTTTTAGTTTATAAGTTTGTATAATAACTTTTCACTTATGTGCTAAATTTGTTTACATTGATTTATTATAATATTTTGTTTATATGTCTTGTTATTATGTTCAAGTGCAGGGTGCCCTTGTAAAGTAATTTCATAACTGAATGGGCCTACTCGGCATTTCTATAACCTTCATCTGTAAGTCTTGCTATCGGGTAACTTGTCCATTCCCGTGTTCCACTGTTCAATTTGAAAGAGGGCTTTTGATAAGCTACTTATTTTAAAGAGGCCTCTTGACTGGCTACTCATTTCAAAGAGGGCTTTTGATTGGCTACTTATTTAAAAGAGGGCTTTTGACTGGCTACTAATTTAAAATAGGAATTTTAACTGGCTATACTCATTTCAAAGAGGCTTTTTGACTGGCTACTCATTTGAAAGAGGGCTTTTGATTGGCAACTCATTTAATAGAGGCCTTTTGATTGGCTACTTATTTAAAAGAGACCTTTAGACTGGCTACTCATTTAAAAGAGAGCTTGTGACTGGCTACTCATTTAAAAGAGAGCTTGTGACTGGCTACTCATTAGAGAGAGGGCTTTTGATTGGCTACTCATTTAAAATAGGAATTTTAACTGGCTATACTCATTTGAAAGAGGCTTTTTGACTGGCTACTCGTTTGAAAGAGGGCTTTTGATTGGCTAATCATTTAAAAGAGGCCTTTTGATTGGCTACTTATTTAAAAGAGAGCTTGTGACTGGCTACTCATTAGAGAGACGTCTTTTGATTGGCTACTCATTTAAATGAAGGCTTTTGATTGGCTACTCATTTAAATGAAGGCTTTTGATTGGTTACTCATTTAAATGAAGGCTTTTGATTGGCTACTCATTTAAATGAAGGCTTTTGATTGGCTACTCATTTAAATGAAGGCTTTTGATTGGTCACTTACTTGTCCCTTGTTTCCTGTCCTCCAGGTAGGCGAGTGCTTCTGCTTGGGCAGTATCATAGCCACCTAGGCCCAGTGCATAGCTGCTGATGGCCAAGGTATAGGTGTCCATGTCAGCTCCCTGGGTGTCCAACCCACCCTTGATACAATCCAGACCCTGGACCACCGCCGGATCCTGCAAAAAACAACGATCCATTCACAAACCAACAGTCATTTCACTTCATAACTGTCCATTGCAGTACAAAATAAGAACTGACTTTGATTGGTGAATGGCTGCTCCCTCCCAGGACAATGTTATATACATGTTTTCATTAATTGTAACGTACCATGGCCCTGTTGCATAAAACTTACCATTGATGGTAACTTTGCTCCCAATGGCAACTGCTATGGAAAACTCTGATTGATTTGATTGAAATTGAATTTGATTGGCTGTCGAGCCATGTTACTATGGTAGTTACCATTGATGATAGAGTTACCATTAATGGTAAGTTTATGCAATGGGGCCCGTAAATAGTAATGACCATGGCAACAAATGTAATAATGAGAGCTCATTGGCTATTGCAAGTAGTTAACTTTGATGGTAAGTTACAATAATTGGATACATATATGCAACATGGTCCTGCTCATCAGAATATCCCTCATCCTTTCCAGTAAGTCTTTTGTACATCGTGCTATGGCCAATTTTTCAGTGCTGGGAAAAATCTTAATCAGGTGGGATGCCACTTCTACTTCTGCTGGATACAAGAATCCTCCACTCCGCCCTGCCCTACTCCATCCCCCTCCCGCACCCCCCTCCCCCCCCCCCCCCCCCTCGGCTTAGGCACTTACCGCTGGTGACATGCTGCTCTCCAAAAGGGCGATAGTGACAAAGGCTGTCATGGTTACGGGACTCAGCACCGAACCCTGTCATGGGGGGAATAAAAACATAACATATCTTTCCTAAATGAACATATGGAATGGCATCATGGGTTTCAAAGTGACATTAAAAAAGAAATCACAGATCAGGGTCCCGTATCACAAAGAGCTACGTTGCAATCAATTGCAAAGTTGCAATAGATAGCAACTCATTCTTTGTGATACAGGGCCCAGATATGATAGCAGAAAAATTCAAGGAGCAGATTTGGAAAAATATGAGAAAAATCTGACAAATCATAAAAATATATGAAACTCATAATCTCCATCCCTGACGTCTTACAGTTCTTACCTCCATAGAGTCACACACCAGCTCTTACAGTGTATGTGCTGGTGCTCACATCAAATGTTACAGACATGCCAATATCCTTTGCATGTTCAATGCAATACTTCGTATTTGTTTCCATCTACTTATTCAGCGCCATCGCAAGCTCATATATTCACTTGCTGAAATTGGGTACGAGATTAGGAGTTCAAACAAGTAATAATTTGTTCAATGCTAAATATGTTACTCATTGCGGATAATTCGCTAGTGATAATTATTTGTCTCGCAATGTATAATCAACAGAACCCAAAAAGATCATGACGTTTCGTGCGCCGCTGCAACACTTCGTCAGGTGTGATACAAAATTGTAGTGAGTAGGGGTTTACATACCCTCTAGTCAGTGCAGCGCACTAACCGAAACTCGCTCATAAATGGTCAAATACTAATGGCCGACGCATCCGGGTACTTAACCAACAATGATGCGGCTCGCATCGTCGGGCTGTAACAAGTTACCGACAGAGGACAAAGGACAAAGCTGCTGGCCAGCAATTATGGGTGATCGACCAATCAAAGGGCTGCTAATAGGTGCGGTAACAATGGCTAGCTGTAATCATCTGTTCGTTTGTCTGTTTTCATTCAAACCTTTACCAATCAGTGTAATAATTTGATCTGTTTATACTTTCCTCTAAGCTTCTCATTCTTCCCTTTAAAATATATAAAATATGCAAAGGGTTGAGGCTGACCTGCGTTACCATGGACACCAAACTCTGTCATACCTGCATCTCCTTGTGAATGACACGCCCCTGTTTCACCACGCAGCCGTTCTCGTCTCGCTCGTTTGCCGCCAGCCAGTCCCTCGTCCTCTGCAGGTTGTTTGGGTCGATGGTGATGAAATCTTCAGCCTGGGAGAAACACTTCAAGACAAATGCTGTCAGCCATGTACTGCCCTCACCGTCGCGCTCACCGAATGCACTGTACGAGGCGTCCGACAGCTGGTACGTCAGCTCACGCTGGTAGCCTGCACGGTGCGAGAAAGAAAATCAAATACTAATAACGCTGCATTCATATAGTATATCTTAAAGTAGAGGTTTCTCTTTGTACTTAACATCAAAATCATTTTAAGAGACCTTAAAAATTAATTACATGTAGGTAAATCACTATACATGTGTTGAACGTGACAATATGCTAAGTACTGCATCAGTACAGTGCAACATAGCGTGGCTTTCACTCCGTATTTTCGTGGGTCATAATCCTCTACTTTATGATAGAGTTTCACTATCTTTTCTGAAACAGAAACCAGTTCTGCTTGACACTTTCTATTACATTGTATTCTTGTGTCACACAAGATTTTTTTTTGACTTCCAAAACTGTTTGCTCATCCATGTTTCACAGCTATTTTAAGTATTGGAAATAAATATGATGACTCGCAATATGGAAAATTATCTTGTCTTGCGAATTTTGAGATTTTTGGTCCTATTTGAAGGAATTATAAATACAGATAGCTATAAGAACCAGGGCTCAGCGTGCCATGGCCCTGGGCACTGAGAGAACACTGCTCACCGGCTCGCATGAAGCCCACAGCTTTGTCCTCCAGCTCAGCGGTCATCTGGTCAGTGAGATAGAGGTACTGCAGCACGTAGATGTTGGGCGCCATGCCGATCATGTTCTGCTCTCCGCAGCCAAACGGCATCCTCAGCAGACCACCCAGGTTGGACATCACCGGCCCCATGATGTCCCCTGCACGGGACACAGACATCAGGGCGGGTTGTTTTGATTTCCGTCAATCAAGAACATACAATGAATAATAGAGAATTTCTACCCATGACATTCAACCTGATCTTGTTTGATGTATGATGCACAAGGTCAACAAATATGGAGTTGTCAGTGAAAGCATCATATTCAAGATTCAAATTCATATAAGCCTACCTCCTACCTCCTGTAATCCCTCCCTACCTTCTATCCCCTCCCTCTATTCCTAACAGGTCCCCTAACCATCAACATCCCCCCCCCCCCACTCCTACCCTCTCCGATCCCTCCCTACTGTACCTTTTATCCCCTGCCACCCCCTGAGTCCAGTGCTCCCTCTCCCACTTATTTCAGATACATAATATGGCAAATGGCGGATTTCAGCAGTAATAGCATATTATTACTGTTATCTCTTGGGGTGAAAAACATTTATATGAAAGATCTTGCATTGATGCATAATTTCGACCCATGACATTTAACCTGATCTTGTTTGATGTATGATGCACAAGGTCAACAAATATGGAGTTGTCAATGAAAGCATCAGATTCAAGATTCAAATTCATATGATCCACCTTAATGTTCACATTCCAGAAGAATGAACCTACATTTGATGAGGCCACTTGCCAGATGACCTCTCCTGGAAAGTAACATAGGAGCTTTCAGATTCCACAGAGCCTTGAGATCTAGTGTCTGAGTCATTTTCAATCCAAGAAACTGTCCCTCTCAAGGAATCTTGCTATAATACTTGACAGGATCCTTATTAAGAGAATCAGTAAGTATACAGTCGATATCAGAGAGGTTAGAATCATATATACAGCAAAGATAACAAATATTACCACATGGTTATCATTGAGTACAAGATGTAAGTAAGAAAGATATATACTAGGGTTAGGTTACTAGACTTTGAGTCTCCAGAGTCCTCCTTCCTTGGACTTAACCCTAATACTCCCGGGGTATTTCAAAGCTTGTTATTACAGGGGGGGGGGGGCATTATGACCCCCCCCCCCCCCACCCCTGAGATCTCAGCCATGGGTCGCTCGATTGCCTCAAAATTTTGCACAAGGGTAAAGAATTATGTAATCTACAAAGTTGTATAGCTAAATTTACGAAAGTCCTTTTATTTTTTTTTTAACTAATTAATTTATGCTAATTTATGAGAGAAATCATAGATTTTGGTATTTCTCACTAAATAAAGCCTCAGGAATAGCAATTTTTGGTACAAATGTCTTTCATAACTCCCTCATCAATTCTTGAAAGAAAAAGATAGGTTGTGGTAATTATTTCTTATGTATTTTATTGTTTTTCAATTTTCTTATGTATTTCTTTGTTTTTTGTCAAGATTCAGATGCGTATGCGTGGGTGTGGGTGTGTGTGAATGTGGGTGTGTGGGTGTGTATGTGGGTGTGTGTTTGTGTGGTTATTATTTATACTATTTTAAACAATGACAACACTTATTAGAAAAGTATTTACATAAATTGGAAAAGCTCCTGATTTTATCCAGAGGGTTATACACAGTCACATAGAGAAATAGCGAAATTTCAGTGACATGTGTTCGGTAAACGTAATCTGACACCCGCACGGTAGGTCCGATCGCCATAAATTTGGTATCAAAATGTGCGGGAAGGATCAGAGAAAAAAGTCAAGAAATTTCGTTTCGAAATATTGAGGCGTTAGGAAGTACCGACAAAACTTCGACAGAGGGGGGCCATAATGGACCCCCCCCCCCCCCCCCCCCCCCCGGGAGTATGTTAAAGGGCATATACTGTACTGGGAAGGCAAAAAAGCCTTCAAAATGTAATTGTTAGCAATCTTCTTGACAATGGTCTTAAATTCATGTATTGTCTATTTTAGAAGCTTGCTGAAAGTTATTTGCCCTCAAATGATCCACATATGGAGTAATTAATGATTAATGATTAAATTCTCAAAATGTTCGGGCCGAACATTTTGAGAATTTGTGATTTAATCACTCATTACTCCAAATGTAGATCATTTAAGGGCAAATAACTTACAGCAAGCTTCTAAAATAGACTTCTAAAATAGACAATACATGAATTTAAGACCATTGGCAAGAAGATTGCTAACAATTACATTTTGAAGGCTTTTTCACCTTCCCAGTACAGTATATGCCCTTTAAAAGTTAGAAACACTAAAGTCCAGACAGTGAGGTCTGAACCCAACACTCCACAACACGACAATAGCAAAAACGCTGACTCACCGATGACCTGAATGCGACCTCTGGCCGAGCCGGGGACGATGACGGACGGGAGGAGGAGCGTCACATTGGTCTCATACACACCACCAGCATCCTCTGAACCAGGTCGAGAAGAGAAAAGGAAACTCATTAACAATCTCTGCCCCAATGCAGATAAACTGTGTAGAAATTAACTGATTGGTTGGTACCAATGTGCAATGTAGTCTTATAATAAATTGGATCACTATTAGGCTTTCATTGGCAACACTATCTCTTTTAAGTTGATTTTTTTTTTAATAATGGCATGTATTCCACTGTGAATCCATATAATATTAACAAAAAAACACATTTCAGAGCAATACATAAAAAGCATGATTTGAACTTTTCAAGCTTGTTACCAATTTGAAGGTTTGGTAATCATTCTACCTTTATTTAACAATATAAGGTTGTACATATTACTAAATTGATTCCTCTTGGGCATAACTTGATCCTCTTTACTAAGGTATTATGGGTTATATATGAATGGTTCCATCATCACAAAGTGTTACATTATATGAGAGTCAAGGAGTCTCACTATTCCTTCTCTGCCTGACCCTTTGCATGTTTGTATCACTTGTGAGAATATAGGAGTATTGTATATTAAATGCAATCCTACCGCTTGGGCAGATCAGTTCACTGAATGTCTCCTCCCGCTCGGCTCCTTCAGGCTGTGAGATCAATCCAGGGAAGACAAGAAGATAGCATATCACCCAACAGTCTTTCAACTCGCTTCAAACACCACATCACAAAATCTCTATCCCTTCTAGATTCCCTATCCATTCACTACCCCTCCCTTCTCCTACCTCCTCTAATCCCTCCCTACCTTCTATCCCCTTCCTATATCCTACCAGTTCCTCTAACCATCCACTCCCCCTCCCTTCTCCTACCTCCTCTAATCCCTCCCTACCTTCTATCCCCTTCCTATATCCCTACCAGTTCCTCTAACCATCCACTCCCCCTCCCTATTCCTACCCTCTCGGATCCCTCCCTACCTTCTATCCCCTCCCTTTATCCCTACCAGGTCCCCTAACCATCCACTCCCCCTCCCTATTCCTACCCTCTCGGATCCCTCCCTACCTTCTACCCCCTTTCTATATCCCTACCAGTTCCTCTAACCATCCATTCCCCTCCCTATTCCTACCCTCTCTGATCCCTCCCTACCTTCTTTCCCCTCCCTCGATCCCTACCAGTTCCCCTAACCATTCACTCCCCCTACCTACTCCTAGCCTCTCTAATCTCTCCCTACCTTCTTTCCCCTCCTTCTATCCCTACCAGGTCCCCTAACCATCCCCTAACCATCCACTCCCCCTCCCTACTCCTACCCTCTCTAATCCCTCCCTACCTTCTTTCCCCTCCCTCGATCCCTACCAGTTCCTCTAACCATTCACTCCCCCTCCCTATTCCTACCCTCTCTAATCCCTCCCTACCTTCTTTCCCCTCCCTCGATCCCGACCAGGTCCCCTAACCATCCACTCCCCCTCCCTACTCCTACCTTCTTTCCCCTCCCTCGATCCCGACCAGGTCCCCTAACCATTCACTCCCCCTACCTACTCCTAGCCTCTCTAATCTCTCCCTACCTTCTTTCCCCTCCCTCGATCCCGACCAGGTCCCCTAACCATTCACTCCCCCTACCTACTCCTAGCCTCTCTAATCCCTCCCTACCTTCTTGCCCCTCCCTTTATCCCTACCAGGTCCTCTAACCATCCACTTCCCTCCCTACTCCTACCTCCTGTAATCCCTCTCTACCTTTTATCCCCTCCCTCTGTTCCTAACAGGTCCCCTAACTATCCACTCACCCTCCCTACTCCTACCTCTGTAATCCCTCCCTACCTTTTATCCCCTTCCTCCATTCCTATCAGGTCCCCTAACTATCCATACCCCCCCCCCCCCACCCCCCCACTAGTCCTACCCTCTCCGATCCCTCCCTACTGTACCTTTTATCCCCTGCCACCCCCGGAGTCCAGTGCTCCCACTCCCCCTCCCTACTCCTACCTCCTGTGATCCCTCCCTACGTTCTATCCCCTCCCTCTATTCCTAACAGGTCCCCTAACCATCAACCCCCCCCCCCCCCTAACCATCAATCCCCCCCCCCCCCTAGTCCTACCCTCTCCGATCCCTCCCTACTGTACCTTTCATCCCCTGCCACCCCCTGAGTCCAGCGCTCCCTCTCCCACTTACCTTCACCAGGATGGTGTCTTCAATGGCATCAGTGACAGCCACCCTCTCCCCAGTGGTGTCACCCCTCTCCTCCACCAGGGCACTGGCTCTCACTGGTAGGGTGAAAGGAGGGGGGGCAGAGACTCATCATCATCATTATTATCATCATCATCATCATCATCATCATCATCATCTTCATCATCATCATCATCATCATTATCATCATCATCATCATCTTCATCATTATCATCATCATCATCATCATCATCATCATTATTATCATCATCATCATCATCATCATCATCTTCATCATCATCATCATCATCATCTTCATCTTCATCATCATCATCATCATCATCATCATCATCATCATCATCATCATCATCAAGTGTCGTCGCTTATAAAAACTTGGCGGCTTTGTACCTCCATCTACTTCAGTCCCAAACAATTGTTTGTACATCATCATAAGAGATTTGTACAGTCAATTCAATTACACCTCCAGTACGTCCCATAAATTGTGTGCATACATCATATCTACGGCATACAATTGACTGTTTGTAATACAGACAGTTGCCTATCTTGCCATTGCTTGCACAGTTGCATCTACTCTGATTCTCTCTGTTGAAACAGGCCTGCTCTCTGTGGAAAATTGATCATTACTTTTAGGTCCTGCACAGGCAACCAATGTAATGCATTTAACAGGTCAATCCAATGGTGCACTTTCGTAATACATGTACATACCAATATGTAAGTTTTCCCTTGTGTTTCAACTGAGGCACACAAGTACATATCAATTCAAATCAGCACTTTTCATTTATATTCTTTTGGTCCTATATTTTTCTCTTTTTTTTATTTCACATTTTATTTAGACAGGGTAGTCCTTTCAGTCTCGAGGACTGCCTTCCACAGGAGCCCTGTGATACAAATCACGTAAACATAACAAAATATGTAACATTCAAATACAATTATTACAAAGATCAAAGATAACAATAACAAAGATAGCATGTTGATGTGAATCAATGTAGAAACATAACAACATCTGATTACTACAAAAAGCATGACAGAATTAAGATTCTCATGACACTGAACATACCTTGTACTGGGATATCCCCGAGTTCGCTGGGTCGTATCTCATACTGCACAGTTTCTGCTGAGTTCCCGCAGACCTCAATGTCCTCTGACTCAGGCCGGGACTCGATGGTGAAGTTGGTGCTTTCCATCATTTCAAGAGAAATCTGGTAATCAGAGAGAGATCAAGAATTAAATTGATGTGGCCATGCCATACAAGCTTACACTGCACCATTAGAGATCTTGTGCGGCTCTGTATCTTCTTCATAATTTTGTTGCAGTAGTAGTAACCTTAACTAAAATATTGGACATTGACCTTTAACCTTTCAAGTTGCCCATTCCATACAGTAGTGGTGTATCAAATGTCATTTAATGTACCTGATTCTAAAAAATTATAAATTCTGAAAAATGTCAACATCCAACAAACTCTCCTGACAATCCAATCTTCACAAAGTTCACTGACCTATGACTGCTATAAATTGAAGTGACACATCATTTTCTGAGTGTGTTTATTGAAGTCGTCATTGAAACACATGAACACACCAAGTGTACAACTATCATGCAGATTTTAAGATGAATGGCATAATTTTAGCAAGGGTCATTGATCAACAATCTATAATAGCTTTGACCTGAAATTTAGTCAATTTGCCTATTCTGTGAACCACATATATAAACCATGTTTAAAGCAACAGAGATATTGTGTAAATGGCAGAAATATAAACAAGCTCATAAGCCAAGATGATCTTTGACCTCTGTCCCCTGATTGGCTGGTCCATTCTAATGGACCGGTAGAGGTGCACACTTATGCACCCTTCTCTCTTAAGAGGTTCATTATCATCATCCTGTACATGTATGTCAACTGAGCAGTCAAAATTGGCTGTAGGTGAGATTCGTCACCAGTCGGGGGTCCTCAGTGTGGGTCAGTTAACAAGGAAGTCCTGACACAGCACACCGGCTTAGGCCATGTTTATGTGTCTGTACTTGACCACACGGACTGAGGTCAGAGTCTACGATACCCCATCTCTTCATGTTAGATGCAAAGTGACCAACGCTACACAAAAGCCTATTGACTTGACCACATGGACAGAGGTCAGAGTCTATGATACCCCATCTCTTCATGTTAGATGCAAAGCAACCAACGCTAGACAAAAGCCTATTGAGTTGACCACATGGACAGAGGTCAGAGTCTACGATACCCCATCTCTTTATGTTAGATGCAAAGTGACCAACGCTGGACAAACGCCTATTGACTTGACCACATGGACTGAGGTCAGAATCTACCATACCCCATCTCTTTATGTTAGATGCAAAGTGACCAACGCTAGACAAAAGCCTATTGACTTGACCACATGGACAGCGGTGAGAGTCTACGATACCCCATCTCTTTATGTTAGATGCAAAGTGACCAACGCTAGACAAAAGCCTGTGAATTGAACCCAACGCTCCCAAGGGAAGTTGTTGCCACCCATACCAGGGGACACTCACGCTCAGGCAGCTGCTGAGGTAGTTGAAGACTGTGACCTTGACCGGGACCTTCTCGCCGCGGTTGACCGAGTAGGGGATGGTGTAGGAGAGGAAGAAGGGCTGGAAGGTGCGAACGGATGCAGCCTCAGCCACACCTACGCCCTGGTCAGAGGAGAGACAGAAGGCGCTGGCTACCCACTCAGTGATGGTATGAGGGGTGTCTTCCGTTGACACGTGGCGCCCGTCTTCCCTGCAAATACAAATACAGTGAAACTTGCACATTAAGTCTGCTCAAGGTACAAGAAATATTGTCTCCATGACCACAGGGTTCAATGAGAAACATTTGTCAAGGGAAACAAGAAAATTCTGTCTTCAATCCTATTCTGACTGGAGGGTCATTTTGACAACCCCGTTCAATACGTACAACTCGAACGTAATCGCTACAAATGGTGACATGCCTTTTTGTGACTTTTTCTTTTGAAGTGTCTCGCAACTTCTGAGACCGTCTTTGAGCAAATCAGACACTCTGTTCCAAGGTCATGCAACAATATGTCATTTATGTCAGGCCAAAATCAATAAAATGACCCCCCACCCCCACAGTCAAAAACTAGCCCTCATGAAACTCAGCTATAATAGGGTTAAAGGCAGGTGCTATTTCTATATCTATTTAGCCTAACATATACTACTTTGGACCAGCAATACATTCAAGCAAATCATACAGAGCAGTTTAAAAAGAGGTTTAAAACAGTATGCAGTATTACAGTACTTGAAACCAAGGAGCTCCCTTTACCCAAGCCTTGTCAGCTTCCACAGCCAGGTTTCAGGGAAGTAGCTGCGCACATCTACCGCGTCTTGTTCTGCCACTGGTTCTGAATCTATCTGATCCGTCTTTAAAAAAAGTACCGGATCGTCCATCCTCATAACATCAAAATTTATCCTCATCATTGGCCCTGGAAAACCATCCATTCGCCACCTGGGCCGAAAAGGGGAATCTGGACAAGAAGACACACACAAACACATTTCTGTTATCAAAACTGTTTTACTCCAAAAGCCGTGTTTACTTGTTTATATTCAATCATAGGAGCCATGACTTGGCACATCAATTGTCATTCGCATTGGCCCATGCATCATGTCCATTCGCATCATTAAGGCACCTTGTCAAACGCATAGACAGTCTCCCCAGCGTCTTTTAGACAAAAGGACAGACGGGCCTTTAAACTTCCGCCTATCCTGAATAGCGGTCCGAAGGTTTAAAAGACCGAAAAGGCCAGCGTTCCAACAACAGTCCATCTGGTCTTCTCTTTCCTTCCTCCGCATTGTATTATAGTATAATAGCATGGACCCTAGTAGGGTCCATGATTGCCGTGAATAAAAGGACCGCGAGCGTCTTTTGAACAAAAAGAATGCTGGCGGCCGTCTTTTGAAAAGGATGGGGGATTATCAAGCCTTTCATAGAAAAGATCGCATGCAGGATTCCTGGATATAACCGCAGTCTTTTGTGTCTTGAACTTTTGACGATACGTCACTGTCAATTGCATCGGCATCAGTGCAACACCAGATATGTTGAATTGAATATCTCGCAGCAAGATTAATAATTTTTCTTCAAAAGTTGTCCCTATGTAGGGAATGCTGGGTACAATCTAAGAATATCAATAACCCAAATTTGAGTGATTGGTCACTTGCTTCCTTTTGTCAAACAAAGACAGTCAACCTAATGCCTAAAGCATACATTACATCTCCACAAATGCCACGCCATGTCAGACGGCTACCTGAGGGCTGACTGTCTGAATGTATTTTAAAAAGCTCTCATTTCTACCTTGATAAGGTTGTTTAACTGTTGTCCAGCATGGCCTCGTTTGCACATCAAGATCAGTCATGACGTCCAAACCAGTGCTCTGCAAAAACAAAGAAACAAAACAAGTATTTATTTATTTATTTATTCATTCCTGCATAGTTCAACAATAACAAACAATAAGATACGAAAAATAGCATATAAAGTATACATGTGACAAATGATAATCTATTAGAGTTATGTACAAAGCATCAAGACATACATATACTTGTACACAGTTGAACATACAGAGGTCTGACAATATAAGCTTACAGCTTGAAGGGTTGCCACACCTTTCTTATCAAAAAACATCACAAATGCAGATAAGATAACACTCAATATAACATGCATTCAAAGTAATACTTGCTTGTTTTGATATATAACCCTTACCTACACTTTATACAAAAATATTATAAAGAAAATACAAGCGAAAATGAGAAGAGATGGGGGGGGGGAGTAGAGGTTGCCCAATGAACCACTTTAATATTGAGTTGTCACATTCATATCAAAATATAAACGCCAATGATATGAATAATACAAGAAACAGATGCAAAACAAGAACAAAAATGTCAGGTCGGTGTCGACTAATAGACCAAAAAACAAACAAACAGACAAAACAAATACACTAAGAACATTAAGTAGTCATAGAAACTATGGCCCACATAATGTAAGATAATCTCACATCAGGTTAACAAAACAAATTGATTGCTTATCATCAAAACAAGGTTATGAACAATTGTTTACATGTTAGAGAGGAGCATGTGCTTGACAGTACGTTTAAACAAATGTTCCGTCAACATATTGCAAAGTTTATTTGGTAAAGAATTCCACACATCTGGACCCCTATGCCTAATTGATTTATGTGCTAACATGGTGTGTGGATTGGATACATGCAACTTAGTCGCTTGTCTTGTTGGATAGGAATGTACAGCGCTGTTAGGCTGAAACATGGTAGAAAATGAAACGGGCAAGAGGTTGGATTTATGACGATACATAAAGATGGAGGTTTGGAGGAAATTTATGTCATCGACCTTCAAGGTCTTTAGTTTGATGAATAAGGGATTAGTGTGGTCACGAAACCCAGCTCCAGCACATATGCGAATAGCTTTCTTTTGCAACAGTATGATATTTTCAGTAATATTCCTGGATGTTGCCCACACAATATTACAATAAGATATATAAGGTAAAACAAGAGTGTTGTACAACACAAGAAGTATTCTGATTGGCACAAAATATTTTACTCTGTACAATATGCCAATATTGCGAGAAATTGGCGTTATAATGCTCTTCACATGATCACTCCAGTCAAGAGTCTCATTGATATGTACCCCAAGGAACTTTGTACAAGTCTTTTTCTCTAATAGGACACCATCGAGTAATACATTGAGCTGGTGTTGATCACAAGACTTTCGACCTTTAAAGTGAATATAATTAGTTTTTAGTACATTGAGAGAAAGTACATTGCTTCTAAACCAAAGAGTTAATTTAGGAAGCTCCTTATTAATCATATTCTCAAGTGTGTGGATTTCACGATGAGATAAGAAAACACTTGTATCATCAGCAAATAATATGAAATTCAAGGTGGGAGATACATTACAAATATCATTGACATGAATGAGAAATAACAGCGGACCTAATATGGAACCCTGCGGGACACCGCACTTTAACGTTAATACGTTGGAATTCACAGAATTGAAACATGTGTACTGCCTTCTCTGGGACAGATAACTAGTAAACCATTGTAAGGCAATGCCCCGCACTCCATAGTTCTCTAGTTTGCCTAACAGAATTGAGTGGTCAAGCGTGTCAAAAGCCTTGCTGAGGTCCATAAATACACCAACGGCATGCTCACGGGCGGCCAGAGCTCGAGATACATGGTCATAAAATTTCAGCAACGCATGGTCGGTTGAATGAGACTTCCTAAATCCAAACTGGTCAGGATTAAGACATCTATTTTTGTCAAGGAAGTTATACAGCCTATTGTAAACAATTCTCTCTAGTATCTTAGAAAAACTAGGTAATATTGAGATTGGTCTATAATTAGCGATACTCATGACATTATCTTTTTTATGAACAGGTATAACCCTGGCCAATTTTAGGGGTGATGGGAATACACCAGTCGACAACGAAACATTACAAATATGAACTAACGGCCTTACAATAGAACCAATGATTTGTTTCAGCAATGATGTACTCATTTCGTCATGGCCACAAGAATGACTGTTTTTCAGTGACTTCACTATATTAAGTACTTCTATGCAATCAGTTGGCATAAGGAAAAGAGAGTGTTCAGATGGCTCACTAAGAAATTGCCTATAATTAGTTCCCTCTGTATTTATTTTATTTGCCTGGACTGGACCTATATTAGTGAAATAGACATTGAAGGCATCAGCAATATCATCTGCGGAAGTGATTTCTTTATCTTCATGACACATTTTCTGTGGGGCCTCAGTCGTGCTGCGCTTACACAAAATATCCTTTACAATTCTCCAGGTAGAAGACATATTGCCACTTGCATTCTCAAACCGTTTGGAGTAAAACATTTCTCGTGAGGATCTGATAATTGACGTCAATTTATTTCGATATTTCTTGTATTCATGAACATGGTCCGGTGAAGGTTTCTTTTTGCTTCTCTTGTATAAGACATTTCTCCTTTTAATAGACCGTAGAATACCTTTAGTAATCCATGGATGTTTTCCTGTACTCTTACTATTGGATTGCTTTAAAGCTGGAATGTGCCTATCAAAATAGAGAAAGATTTTTTTCCAAAATAGTTCATAAGCCATCTCAGCATCATTACATGCTAGCACACTACTCCAATCTTCCGACTTTAGGTCATCATTTAAGCACGAAATGTTTTCTTCGGTAATATATCTTTTTTTGGCAATTTCCTTTTTCTTAGTTCCAATCGTATGTACGTCATATAACATGCAGAACACAGGGAGATGATCAGATATCTCACAGTAAAATAAACCAGACTGAGAATAACCTTTGTCAGTTTTCACGAAGATATTATCTAAAAGTGTTGATGACTGTTCACTTATTCTAGTTGGTTTATCAATCATTACATTAAACGCATTGGAATCTAAGATATTTTGAAATCGAAGAGCATTAGGAGTCCTGCTCAATAAATCTATATTAAAGTCACCCATTACACAAGCAGACTTATTCAAAGAATTGATGGTTGCCATAAGCGATTCAAGATCACCTAAAAAACTATCAATATCTGTATGTGGAGGCCTATATACTATACAGACAATAAAATTCTTTTCTCTCGGAAGATCAACCTCAACACATAACAGCTCTGCACTTTCGCTAGGAAGTGAGAGATCATGTCTGATTTTGAATGATAATGATTCTGAAATATACATGAGAACACCACCGCCACGGCCTTTTCCCCTGTCTTTACGAACTGCCTTGTAACCCTCAAGTGTAAAAAGTGGAGGATAATTTGCATTTAACCATGTTTCAGTGATGCCCAGAATTGAGCAACTGAATGTCAAAGAAGATAACAAGACATTCACATTTTCATAGTTTTTGGAGAGACTCCTAGCATTACAATGCAAAAAACTTAAGCATTGTGTTTGATGAGAACCTTGTGCACTAGTAGGATTGAATTCTTCAGGTACGTAATACCTACAATCAATGTTTTGTTCTAAGTTACACTCATCTATGATCATTTAATGACCTAGACGGAGTGCCTAACAGACCTAACATTATGTTTTGTAAATGCAAGCGTTTGATCAAAGGGGAATAATGGGCAAACAGAAAGAAGGATAGACAACAATCGTTAAACAGTTGAGTATATACATGTATGGGACACATACCACAGAAATTATGATACATGGCATTCATCAGAACCAACAAGGTCATGATCGGACAAAATAATAGCGGAGAGAATAGTCTACAAACCTCTCCTTTAACGTGTTCTAATAAAAATGTAGCTAATACAACTATATACCACGTTAATAAACGAGAAAGAGTAAAAAAAAAAATATATATATATATATATATACATACATATATATATATAGAGAGAGAGAGAGAGAGAGAGAGAGAGAGGGAGAGAGAGAGAGAGATATGTATACATAAACATATTATGATATAAACATGATCAAACAGAAAACAGACCAGAAACTGGGTAAATAACTAGCTGTAGACAATGACATGCTAACTGTAATACACGAAAATGAAAGTATGCTAGCTATGCCTTGGTTGTATAACAGGCCTTCACTGTGACCACACATCTGAACAAAGAGTTTATTATAGTTGGAGACAGAGTGAAGTCTGGGGCAATTTGAGTAAGTCGTTAAGTGGTTTAAAGCTGCATCACGCAGAAAAGTAAGGCACACCACCATTTCCTCTCCACTGTCAAGCATAGAAACGTAACTTCGTTCCTTTCGTGTACAGGTCCTGTACTTCCTTGGCGTGCTTCTTTTTTTCCTCCAGGTCGCGCTTGGTCATATCATCAATGAAGTAAAACCTCTCATCTTGTAGGGCATGTCTAGCATTCTTCATGATGAGAGCCTTGTCTCGGTACAATAATGTTTTGACCAAGACATGCCTTGGACGATCAGCATTCTTCTTCCCGTCACGGTGAGCTCTCTCCACCCTCACTTCCAGGTTGAACTTGGCCTTGATGATCTCCTCGACCATCTTGGCGCAATCCTCGTCCTGTTGCTCACCGGTAGGCTCTGGTATCCCCACCACACGAAAGTTGCTGCGTTTCGAGTAGCGCTCAGCCTTGTTAATCTCCTGGTCTTGCTGCTCTGCTCTCATATTCAGGTTATCATAGGCCTTCTCTAGTCTCTCTAATCGTCCTTCCAGGTCCTTGTTCTTCTTTTCTAGTTCATTAATTCTCACCCCCTCAAACTCCAACGCCCTCTCCACTTTTTGTATACTTTCCACCATGGATCGCACAGCCTTCTCCATCATCCTTTCAAAGTTCGCTGTTGCAGCTTTAAGGTAGTCGGTGAGGGCTGCAGTGGAGGAGACTGAGCCCATAGCAGCAACAGCCTCTTCCAGCACCTGATCGGAGTGTTGAGCTGGGCCAGCAGGGGTGGCTGCATGGATGGAGGATGCAGCCTCTTCAGTAGCACTGCGATCGTCCATGTTGCTGTTGTCCAAGCTGGCTTTCTTTGATACCTTCTTTCCCACCTTGGCATTCCTCTTTTGGCTCATGATGCTGATATATATTAGGTATCAACGTAGATGATAATGGACGTAGAAGAATAAAGGTATCTAGGGTATAAAGCAAGTATCTCGCAAGTATCTCCAGGAGAGGTTGGAAAACACGTGTTGATTACTCAGTCGCCATGTTATTTTAAAACAATTGTAACTTTTTTTTTTAAATCCTTTGATGGTATTTCATTAAACCTTGACAAATATGTTTCTTGCGTGTATGTATCTGCTTATGTTAAATCCAACTTAAATACAGGTTAACTATTTACTCATGGTTAGAATTTTGGGTTTTGTAAACCCTGGTCCAAACCTGGTCCAAAGGATCTCAACATTTGCCATGGAACTGCAATAGCAAAGTGGTTCAGCTTAATTGTACCTTATAAGAAATTTTAAGTTTAATCATAGCAGGCCATCTATTGCCTGTATAACAGATGACACAGGAATCGTGCTGCCCAGTACCCGAGTGGAGAAAAGCCAGCCTGCAACTATGTGGGCTCAGTATACACTCCAGCTCAAAGGAATTGGCATAGGGAAAGGGAAAGGGGAGAAAGGGAAGGAGCCGCAGTTTTAAACCGTGGTATATTTAGTCCAGTTCAGCATG
>OZ022585.1:260978-425978 GCA_963669155.1 Arbacia lixula
ACTTAGACCAGCAGCCGGGCTGAACACCTGCCAGGGAGGGCCAGCAACATTACCATCATAACTCACATTTAAAGCTACACACTTCCATGTCTCGCGCGGTCACCGAAATTGTTACTCCTGCACATGCATTTTGATATTCCTTCATAATTCCACTCCTGGCAGTTATGAAGCAAAATCATAAATACAGCATACATACGGCACATGACGATGCATGAATGAGAAAGCATGACAAATGATATTGACGAAGGACAGCTGGAAGGTGTTTCATGAACGTTGTCAGCACTGATTAAATGGTTAGTGCTGACAACTTCAGGGAAATTCTCAGGGCTTTTTTTGGCGAGAGACACTTGCCTCTGACTGTTACTATGGTAGCTGTCGGAGAAAGACAGCTTGTCAGACGAAAAATGTTCATGAAACGCTCTCCAGGTTTCTGAACACCCGGGAGGGAGCAGCCATTCTCAAATCATGGTCAATTCTAATTGTTTATTGCAACCATATGTAACAAATGCAGTTGGATTATGAATGACTGTAAACATGGTATAATTCATGCTGTTTTGATTTAGGCGAATTTCGCGGTTGATTCTCACACTGCAAAACTATATCATTTAACTGACTGCATTCTATCCTGGGCTACGCACCACTGTTAGCTACAATGCACAACAAACAGACAGCCTAAACAAAATGTTGTCAAAGATAGATTTTACTAAACATTGTATGTCCATTTCTGATAGAAATCTTCCTACCACAATACACACTGCAAGCAATGGTCGCACGTTTGTAGCATATGCCCAATGCTAAATATCTAACAGACACCCAAATGGCAACGTTTTGGTCACCACACGCGCCGATGAAGGTGCAATTAGGATCTATATTCACTCTTTGCTTATCAATAGCATCGGCACAAGCTGTCCAGTGGCTGGGTAGGCCAAAAGCTGATCTAAACATTTGCGTACTATATGGGTAAAGAGAAGTTTGTCAGATTCACAGCCATACCTGCAGAAGAGACAATGATTTTGTTACCTTTGCCTGGGTCAGTTGGTTGTTGCCGCCCATCACGTGGACACTTTTGTCGACAACGCCGACGGCACAGAGGGATGATGGTTGAGCGGTCACTGCAAGGGAGACAGGACGACCTGGTTGCACCTCTTCCCCGTCCGGGAACTCCACCGAGACCTGACGGCAACAAAAGCTCAGTCATTAATCCTTTGTGTGCTAAATAAAATCTTTTGGACTTGTGTGTATTACTTTTTCTTTACAAAGGTACGCAAAGGGTTAACACATTTTCCCCTTCATGGGCTCCTGTCATGTTTTTACACACTTGCTGTATTGAATCTTGTAAAGCAGCACTTGGTCTGATCTGGAGCGATTTCATATGTTCTCTCCAGCTCTCTTTTATATATGGCATAGTGGATTGTTTCTCTGAATCTCAATCAGGAGATTGAGGGTTCAAACCCAGCATTTGTCACTTATGCTGTTCATCAAGACATTGTTATCGACAAATCTACCCCGTACCTAGGACAGAACTAGAGCAATTCGACTTCTACACAGTCGATAAATATGCCTCCGCCTCTTTGCTAGCTTTATTTAGATTTATTCTCAGAAAATCTGTATGTTTGGTGGGCAATGTACCATTGAATTCCTGTGTGAAATGAAAATATTATATTACGTTTTTCCATGTTTACCCAAGTTTGACATTGTTCATTGACCTTTGACCTCTTACTTTGACTTCCACTTTAACCAGTCTGCCTAAATCCATCCTTGTTTCAAACTTTTACCAGTCTACCTCCATGAAGTGATACATCACTGTACCATGTTTGGTTTGAATAGAATCATTAGATTTTGATTCAATGTGAACAATAGCCAATTTTAGCAAAGTTCTTTAACCTTTGACCTCTGACCGTTGAGAAATTTCACAAACAATGTCACCAGTTTACCTCCAAGAAGTAATACATCTTTGTACCATGTTTGGTTAGAATTGCATTCTTGGATTTGGATTTATTGTGGAAA
Organism: Arbacia lixula; assembly: GCA_963669155.1. Taxonomy (NCBI): domain Eukaryota; kingdom Metazoa; phylum Echinodermata; class Echinoidea; order Arbacioida; family Arbaciidae; genus Arbacia; species Arbacia lixula. The sequence goes on from OZ022585.1 coordinate 262,986, forward strand.
AGGTCAATTTTTTTCAATTTTTAAGAAAGTTTATTGACCTTTGACCTCTGACCTTTCAGAATTTTTTTAAAAATTTCACCAGTCTACCCCCAAGTAGTGATCCATCTTTGTACCATGTTTAATAAAAATTGCATCCTTGGATTTTGATTTAATGTGGAAAAGGTCAATTTTTGGCAATTTTTCACAAAGTTCATTGACCATTTGACCATTGGTTTTATGCAATACACACATGTACCAAGTTTGAAGCAAATCTGGTTTATGGTTCTCAAGATATTGCCTAAATGGATGCGGGACGGACGGACGGACGGATGGATGGACGGATGGATGGACGGATGGACGGACGGACAGCCCAAAAACATAATGCCTCCAGCCACTTTGTGACGGAGGCATAAAAAGGAACCTGGGCCCTGTAACATAAAGTTTTGCGATCAATCACAAAAAGGCAATGGCCAATCAACACCATTGTTACAGGCACTCTTTGTTCAAAAGACTGACCATTAACCAATGAGAATTCGTCTTTCAAATTTGCAAATTCATATCAAACCTTTATGTTATGGGGCCCTAGTTTGATCCTTTGATCCTGTGACTGGAGGAATAATATAGAGAACGCCCTTAAAAAATAATGCTAACACTAATGAGAGTATCCTGCGTAAATAAGACATTATCATGATAACATCTCTGTTTTTTTTCTGGGTTTATTGATAGCGATTATTCACAGGGTGATGAATCCATTGCAGCAGACTAGCTAAGGTGAGCTGAGGAAAAGTGTGAGGGAGCTACATACCTGATTTGTAAATGTAGGAGCCATCTTAAATGAAGTGCTCGCGCTGACAACTTCCCCATCGCCGCGAATGTAGTAGACCAGAACTCTGCCAATGGGGGACATCGCGCCGGTCGCAGTGATGGTAAACTGGAACAAGCCTGTCTGCACTGGCTGGTACGGGGTCAATTCCGGTGCAATCACTTTGGGGCACCAATCAGAGATCAAAATCAAGTTCAGAATTGTGGAAGAGGATTCTTCTTTGTTACGTGATGGCATGCATCTGAGATTCCAAAATTATTGTACAAAAATATAGACTTTAATTTTACAGGAAAACTAACTTAGATCTGAGACGTAATGTGATAACTAGGAACAAAGCCTTCATAAGAAGATGACTAAAATTACTGGTATTTGACATAGGGTCTACAAATACTTTTATTCTAACTGCTTATACATCATGTATTTCTATAACACTTCTACAAACTTAACAGAGTGTTTTATATTGTTAAATGATAACCTCCACACCTTCACAATCATAACTAGCGCCACTTCTTACCGCGTGACCTAGGAGGGTAGCTGAATCCGGGCCTCTTCTGCCTCGCCCGACGGTGCCTGTGCCAGTGTCGCAGGGTCCCCGTCCTGCCTGTCAGCTCATCCCCAGCACCAGCACCAGTCCCAGCGCCAGTTCTAGCGTTAGCGCTAATACTGACTGCAATATCAGGACCCGATGTGCCTGGATTGGTCCAAGTCTCCACACCGTGTGCAACGATGCGTCCCCGCGACACCACCTACATATGTATATATGGAGAGTATCATTCAAAAAGGGATTAAGTATCAATCAACAAAATTATTTTTTGTGCGCAAAATACTAATTTACTGCATGGGAATAAAATGCACTACGGGCATCCAATTTTTACTTCCACATAAAAAGTGTGAAAATGTGAAGGTACCATGTTTCATTCCAACTCCAAATCACCCTTTTGTGTGACATGCAAGATGCTCTCACATATGTTGTGTGCAATATTTTTTTTAAATGTCCATTTTCTCAAAGAGGTATGCATTATTCTATATTTGCATTTGATACATCATAAGAAACATTTTTTACAAACAAACCTCTATAAAAAAAGTTATTCCTTCATCAAAAACAGAAAAAGAGCAATTTAAGGAATTGTATGGCACACAACATATGGGAGAGCACCCCACACGTGACATCACAAATTGACATTTCAAAAGAGCATAACTTTCTTATCCTTTGACAGATTTTCTTCAAGCCTTCACGAATATGTTTCCATCATGTTTCTGTTTTTATTGAAATCAACTTAACTTCAGGGTGAACTATCCCTTTAAGGATCTGCTCTACAAGTAAATCATCAAATCTGATTGATGCGTCTAAATCAACCATGATGACACATACACACATTGTAAGGCATTCACATGCCAAGATTTATTGAATCATTAGCCGGGTCTCCAATTATTGCAATTATTATGTACTATATTTGCAATCCAAGTGACCCCCTGGGGCATATTAAAGGGCATGTACTGTACTGGGAAGGCAAAAAAGCCTTCAAAATGTAATTGTTAGCAATCTTCTTGCCAATGGTCTTAAATTCATGTATTGTCTATTTTAGAAGCTTGCTGAAAGTTATTTGCCCTCAAATGATCTACATTTGGAGTAATGAGTGATTAAATCACAAATCCTCAAAATGTTCGGCCCAAACATTTTGAGGATTTAATCATTAATCATTAATCACTCCATATGTGGATCATTTTAGGGCAAATAACTTTCAGAAAGCTTCTAAAATAGTCAATACATGAATTTAAGACCATTGGCAAGAAGATTGCTAACAATTACCTTTTGAAGGCTTTTTTGCCTTCCCAGTACAGTATATCCCCTTTAAGTATCTCTTAAAGAGTTGCGATTGATCTCAATTTACTTAAAATTCAATCCCTATCCCTAATGTACATCTTTATGATCACAAGTCAAGCTGCCATCGAACACAATTCGGTATCAGACAGGGCTCTGTTTGAAGTTGTTGTTTTTTTTTTCTAAAAACCCTTTGTATGATAATCAAAAAAATATTTCTCTATAATGTTTGTGTGTATGACATGTACTTGTGCATGGGTTAATGGATTAATGACGCATGATTAGCTAACAAAAGATGAGAGCAGTCAGGTTTGATACTAAAAGATTATATTGGTTTTGATACCTAGAATCTGATTACATCATAGAAATCGTATCTGGCAATGTGGTTGTCAGTTTTGTGGCGTAAAGTTGCCTGACGGCATGTAGAGGTGTTTTAAGGCTCACTCTGTATAAGAAGGAGATCTGTGATGGGGCGTCGTCAGGTAGGGTGAAGTTGAGTGTCAGCTGGACGGACTGACCAGCAGTCACAATGCCATCCACAGGAGCGACGTCCAGGAAAGATGTGCTGGGAGAGAACCAGGCATTGACCGACTGGACTGGATTCCTAACATTCCTCATGGGTTGAGAAGGCATAGCCTATAATCAAATATTACAAATAAAAATGTGACATCACAAGAACTTCTTCGCAGGCACAACAATCACAGGCAATCAGTAGCGACATGCATACTGGCGTTAATCTCCATTATTAATCAATCCATCTGAATCTCTGACTATCTTGCTCCATTATAAAACCACATTATCTGTCCATCTACCTTACTATCTATCCATCTATATATCTCTCTAAATGATCAAAAGCAACAATTATTTAAAGCAAGTGATTGATATTCAATAGACAATTTTAAATGAAAATCACAATGTAATATGTTAGTCAACGATATTCTGACATTGAAAAATAATTATCTCACATATCAGAAAGCAAATGGTCTACACAAGTTGCTATTGCATGTCAAAGGCAGCATAAATTACCGTGATACGCATCGAAGTACTTTCTGGGGCAAATGGAGGAGAAACCTCAAAGCTGGCCAATCCATCACTCCCGGTTGAAACTCTCTGGGACCCGGATCCTGAAATTTGTATCTCAAGCGTCGGCACGGGGGCTCCATCTGGGGAAGTTGCTCGTACCTGTCAAATATTCAATATCCAGAAAAAGGACAAATTACTTCCGATGTTCATTAACATTATAATCCACATTGACATTAATACTATAATTTAAATGAATAGTATTTCTACAATTATCATCATCATTACTTTCATTGTTGCTGTCATTATCATATGACAACTACACCATTCCTTCTTCATCTTCAATTTAGAATAATATCCATCATTCTACTTACTACTACTACTACTACTAAGCGGACGCATCTGAGATAGACTTCACAATGCAACGCCATGAGTCTTTATCAATCATCAATGTCTGCAAGTCCCAAGTTTCACAATGGATGTCCTTTGCAATACAATCCATGTAGATCAGAGGTCTCCTTCCTCTTGTTAGGGCATGGGAGTCTCATGCAGATCACATCTGATATTACTTGGTCTTTATCCCTAAAGCAGTGACCAGCGAATCTCGTTCGGCGGCGAGCAACAATCGTAGAGATAGGTGGTATATTTCCATAGATCTCTAGTTTTGTTTTGTGTTCCCTCCAACTAATATTTTGTACCCTCATTAGTAACCGAGTATATGTCCCATCGAGGCGGTCCTGTAGTGCCTTCTTCATGGTCCATGTCTCTGAACCATAAAGAAGGATAGATAGGGTTAAACCATCAAATTATGAACAAATCACATAATTAGTTTTTGTGTTCCTTCCCTTCTCTGTTGTTTTTGCTGACACTGTATAATATGTTTGATACACAAATCTCACATATCTCAGTTCATGTGAAATGAATGTTAGTGTCAGCATAGCAAGCTACTGGAAGCCAAACCCAGGTAAACATATTTGGGTTGATTATGCAATGATTCTACAAGAACTATTACAACTCCTTGAAACTCTTTTCATTAGAATTAGAAAGGAAAGGAAAAGAGAGCATTCTGTACAGAAGATTTTAAGTTCACACATTGTTTAATTTAATCAGCCACCTTGTGGTGGAGACATAAAAAGACAAAAGGAAGATGAAGAGGAACTAAATGGATGAGAAGGTAATAGGGAGGGGGTAATAAAGGAGAAGAGTAGGAAAAAGGGGAATATAAAGGGAAAAGAAAAAGAGGATAGCAGAAGGCAGAATGGAAGGGAAGATAAAGAAATGGAGGAGGAATGGTGGAAGGTAGAAGAGAAAAAAGGAGATATGAGAAAGGAGAAAAAGTAAAAGAAGAAGAAGAAGAAGAAGAAGAAGAAGAAGAAGAAGAAGAAGAAGAAGAAGAAGAAGAAGAAGAAGAAGAAGAAGAAGAAGAAGAAGAAGAAGAAGAAGAAGAAGAAGAAGAAGAAGAAGAAAAGGAGGAGAGAGAGAGGAAGAGGGAAGGAAGATGAGAAGAACGAGAAAAATGAAGAGAAGAAATAAAGAGAAAGAGAGTCAGAAATTATGAGGAAGAAGGAAGGTAGAGATGGCAGAACTAGAAGAAGAAGAAATCATGAGATGTGGATAAATGATAGGATCTACTCAATGATCTGGGGCGGTATTCCGAAAACGAACTTAGGAAAAATTTTATTGTATCTCAGGGACTTAGGGAAAATTTTATCTTTTGGTATTCCGAAAAGCCAACTTACAATAAATGATAAAATTTTTATTCAAATGAGCTAGAGATAAAATTTTTATGTAAATGAGCCTCGGAGATAATTTTTTTTATTCAAATGAGCTCAATCGGTATTCTGAAACGCAAAAAGTTAGGATGAAAGATAAAACTGCTCCCAAGCAATTTTATCTCCAGACGTACGCGCCTCTCCCCATAGCATTACGTGCAAAAATAATTCGCGCATTCAACTTTTTGCACATGGGTGCATCAAATGCAATAAGGCGCGTTGATAGACATTGATGCGCAATGTCCCTTTCAGTTTCATGACATCACACGATCAGCTTAATGGTGTTAATGTATGCAAAAGACATGAAAGGACGTTTATTACTGGCTGCCTCTGCGATAGGAGCGCAGGGCATGCGCTCATTAATATTGGTTAAAATCTTCCTAAATATTTTTCGGAATACCAAAGATAAAATATTTTAAGGACATTGTATCTTAGGGGAGATAAAATTTTTATCTCTGTGGATTTTCGGAATACCGCCCCTGGGCAAGATGGGTTGAAGTTCAGAAAGGAAAGTGCCTTACCTGTCCTCTGTAAGGAAGACCAGGCTTGAATGTAGACGGTGCAATGATCTCCAAGTCAACCAGATGATCCACAACCGGTATCGGTGAGCTTGTCCCTTGAATACTGACATCTGTCACAAATCAAGATGAAGCAATCAAATATTTCCCTCTTTTGTGTAGAAGGTCCAACAGGACATAGGGAAAGTGTACATAAAGCACAGTCAATGCAGTGTTCCATACACATGACGCTGCTTTAAATTGATACAAGAAAACACTATTCCCCATTGGCCATTTTCTCAGTTTATATCTGGAGCTGAATCTTATTTCTGTCTCTTAGCTCTATGATACAATAAATTTTGGTCTAAATTAATAGTTCCCATTGAGGATTTTTTGTACTGTACATGTTGGAAATGTTTAGAAAAATATTTGAAATCCAAATTAGGGAGTTATTTCTATAACTCTTTTTCAATGATTGTTTGGAGGTAAAAATCACCAAAAAAGCTGAATGCATTATTTTCGTTCTTCTTATTCCCACGTTATTATATCGACCATTGCAAATTCAGCAAGGAGAAACCAGGCTTTCAACAGCTCCTTTCTTTTCTTAAAATTAAATACAACCAGAACCAGGAATCAGTGTTTGGGGAAACAGGTTGGGACAGGTTGAGGACCTTTTTTTGAAGGGATTTCCCTTCTTTGTTCTTTCAATGTAATTAGAAATTCCTGTAGCCATGATGTCTGGTTTCCATGACGTTTCCTGTGGTTTCGCATTGAATGTTTGTGGTCTTATATGTCCTGTATACTTTCTCACCTTTTTGTGATATTGCATATGTTCTTTTTGTAAAAGTAACTTCTTAAATATGTTTTATACTGTTCAATAAAAACAAAAAGACATTTTTTTTTTTTTACTGTAATCACATTCATGTCCATTTCGTTTACCATGACAGCATGGACAATAATAGCTAGACGCAGCTTCAATAATTACAAGGGTACTAGACGCCCGGAACCGTACCTGGACGCCTTTCGTTATGAGTTTGACCTCACAAGCAATGGTCAATCTTGGGACGCATACAGTAGTTAAAGTGACATATAACCTCTTTGGCCTATGAACACTGACATGCATACAAGCATACAATTTCCATTCTTCTTTAACCCCTTTGCTACAAAATTTGTAGACCAGCACTCACAGCCTAAAACAAGATTATTTTGGGGTACTCAACCACTGTATTGTACAGTGTGTGTCACACTATTGACAAACAAATGGTGAAAATCAATCATAACTGGTTACTTGTGAGCACTGCCATTGTGTGTCTACTGGAAATTTTGTATTTTTACTTTAAGTGCTGTCAGTGCATGCAATGTGTAATGCTAAATGAATAGTTCCTTCAGAGACAAATTAACAACTTTTAGTAAAATCTGTCTAAAAAAACATTTCTCTGATCAAATATGATCTTGATTCAAACAATTCAATTTCTGATTTGACACATCAACCACATTAAAATATAATGACATAGTATTTAGGGCAAGCTGATATTGGTAATATATTTCTGTGGGACAGGTATGCCTGGTTCCCATAGTACATGGGTTAACTGTAACACCAAACTGGCTGGATGAGAGGAAGGAAGAACCAATCATTATGTCCTTTCTGGGAGCCAGGTCAACACATCAAGGAAAACCCTGTGAGGATTGTTTGTTTTCATTACCTTGCAGGTCTCCTCATAACAGGATGCATAACCACAGGCCTGCACAACCGATTATCTTCCAACTGCAATTAATCCATAAATCACTTCTCTGAACTTCTCTGTTATTCCTTGTGAGACAACCCCCTATATCATGGTGATTCACAGCAAATATGCTGGTAAATCACATAAATACTTTGTGCATTTTGGGTTGCTGCAAAACAAATCCTCCAACTTTACTAACAACTTGACATTAACAGTTATCTGCAAAAATCTCTGGGTATTTCAGAACAAAATGTCAACACTCATAAACCTCAATCAGTATCTTTTAAATTTTCTGGTCTCAGTAGATTTCATATTCTAATTTCCTAGAGTTTACAAAAGTAATACTATATACCACAATGCCTTAAGGTGATATCATTCAATCAATGTGGAGTGTGGCTGTTAGTCCTGTGATCTTTGACCTCGTGAGATCACCTGTAAACTACAGGTGCCCATATAACACTCCCCAGGGGGGTGTTTCACCAAGCTGTTCATAAGTTACGAACTACCTCACGAACAACTGGTGATCCCTTCTTGTGCTAAATGTGATACCACACATTGTTCATTGAGAATCTGATTTAGCACAAGAAGGGATAACCAGTCGTTCGTAACTTACGAACAGCTTGGTGAAACACCCCCCCAGGGGTCATAGCCATGTTGTCATATCATCATCTTACTTGTGCCTCTCTCTGTGAAGCTGGCTAAGAGATTCACGCTGTCAAGCCTGTAGCTCTGGAGAACATCGGGGCGAGAGATCGAGACGCTGCCACAGCCTGTGGCTTCATCCACTTCCTGGGTTGCAAGAGAAACAAACAAAAATCCACAATTTTGCCATATCATGTTAAAATTTAACACTGTAATAATTGATTTTACGATTTAAATTGAATACACATGATACAGGAGGTTCCTGTATTGACTATTGTGAAACGAATTCAATCTGGTTGAGGAAGATTTCATACATTCTTTTAAATGGTTTTAGAAAGATATGAAATTTGAAGATATCTTTTAAAGGTACATTGATGGGCACAAATCAGCTAGTAGCAGAGTCCTATGAGTGATCAGATCCTGTCATTGGTGGTGGCCTTAAGAAAGGCTCCAAATCAGCATTGCATGGTGTAGTTTGTTTAGTAACCTTTGATCTTTTTAAGGGATAGTTCACCCAGAAGTTATTTTGGTTTCAATGAAAAACCAAAATACATGTATCAGGGTAAACTATCCCTTAAACATCACTCTCCACTCACACATGCTAGCAGCTTATAAAGCCCATGACATAATGGTGATTACAATGTCAATTTAAACTTAATTTTAATTGTGAAAAGAGAATCACCAAAATGAACAAATCAAGTCAATAAGAAGAATTCATCCGGGAAGAATGCAATCTGGTTGAGGAAGATTTCATACATTCTTTTAAATGGCTTTAGAAAGATATGAAATTTGAAGATATCTTTTAAAGGTACATTGATGGACACAAATCAGCTAGAAGCAGAGTCTTACGACTGACCAGATCCCATCATTGGTGGTGGCCTTGAGAAAGGCCCCAAATCAGCATCTTTTTAAGGGATAGTTCACCCTGAAATCATTTTGGTTACTTAAGATAACTGTGAAAAGAGTATCACCAAAATGAGCAAATCTAGTCAAGAAGAAGAAGAAGCCCCCTGACCCCCCCCCCCCCCCCTCCCGGAAAGAAATGAACCACTCACCCCGCTTATTCCAAGATGGAATCGGCCAAGGTCAGCCACAGCTTCGGTCACTACGAAGCTCCCTTGCACTGGCTGGCCATAGGTGTAGCTGCAAGGAACATGCCAACCATAACATCACATTGAGCCGTCATATGTCATAGGAACATTACTTCATCAGCAATCAGCAACACATACCACAGAGAAGCATTTTCTCTGGCACAGAAAGATTATTGTAATTCAATTCAAGATTTATACCGCATAAGAAAAAAAAAACTACATACAGACAATAACTGCAATGACAGTAACATGTGAGGGCTACCTGAGAAGGTGCAAGCACCTGTGAGGGCCGGTTAACCCTTTAAACATGTAACATACAAAATATGAACAGGAGAAGATAACAAACAAACCAACAAACAAAAACACAACTAAACATAAGGATTACATTTACACTTGAATGATTACATAAAAGTAGAGATAATGTGAGTATGATAGCAATGATAAATAATATTTTGTACATTCATCATTAGCCCAACCCAAATCATGTGAAATGTAATAATCTTATCTTCATGTTTGTATTAATTAAGCTGTCTTTAACTGAGTGCTTGAATGAATTATAACATTTAAAGTGAAGAGTATGCCTTGTGCAGGCCAAACTTATTCAGTTCAACATTGTACCCACCACAAGTCAACATATGCAGTGGGCACAGTTTAGAAAATATGAAACTTAATTAACAGTGTCATAGAATTAAAATTGATAGACAGCATGAAAAACATACAACTTTGCATCTTGCTACTTTATGGACTTGGCTTCTTTTCCTATGCAAAGTTAAAGGTAAGGGGTAGTTCTGCCCTACTTTGACAAAAAGAAGCAATTAACAAAAGAGACTTTCCTTGTAAATGAGCAAAATATATCTATCACTTGCATTGGCATCAGTGCTAAGCCCCATCATGCTAGATTGAATATCTCCGCGCAAGATGAATATTTCTCCTCCCAATTTTGTCTCTACGTAGGGAATGCTGGGTACATTCTGAGAGTACCAATAACCCAAGTTTGAGGGACTTGTCACTTGCTTCCTTTTGTCAGAGCAGGGCAGAGTAGTGGTAAAGGGTTCTGGACCTATATAATCGATAGAGTGCCAAGCTGTCATGACCATGGGCACATGTAGTTTGATTTTGGAAATACCAGTAAATGTACTTACTTCACTATAATAGTGTTGAAATCAAACAAAATCTGGAATCTGGTAATGATGGCAGGACGCTAACCACCCTTACCATTAAGTCGGAGTTATGGATGTAATTAGTCTACATAATTATTAACTTACACAGCACAGACTTTGATTGGGATATCCTCATCAGTTTCATATCTGTAGATATAGGAGGGTCCGTTGATCATGACCTCAAACTTGGGCAATACTAAAGGAGAAGACAGAGAATACATGTGGGTATGGTAACACAAATTACAATAAGTATAAAGTTAGTAAGCAGTACAAATTCAGAATACTTTTAAGTCCACACACACACACACATAATTTCTTGACATGTTTTTCTATAACCCTGCAGTTTTTCTACATGTATAATCCTTTGTGATCACTATTGTTACTAGAATTGTGTTAACTTACACATACATTTTTTAATCAGTGACCAACATATTTATATTGAACTTTTGGGATATCACGTTTTATACCTAATAAGAGAAAAAAGTACCTCAAGATACATGTTTTCCTCTATTAAAATTGATACAATACTTATCATTTAAAGGCACAAACTTGAAAGATGAGGTACTTGGGTACTAGCTACCGGTAGGTAGTAAAGCTTTTTCCCCTTTCTAGTAATACTGTGCGGGCTTGTTTTAACCAATGTCTGGCGTCTATGTTACACTGCACATATGTCATTTCATGTACATGTATGCATTTACTTGTGTTTGCCAAATAAATGATACTGATAATGAAGAAAAGCATTATGTTGACATAAAACTTTAAATGACATCCAGCATCTCAATCATAAAATCAAATATCATCTCATAACAAAAAGTGCAACAACAAAAGTTTCTATCAGGACTTCTACAAGGGATCAGCAATCAATTGGATCTCACCATATTCTTCCACAGTAAAAGTCTGTTCAGTTGGACGTCGGCCATTCACAGACACTTTGATCCTCCACTCTCCCAGCTCTGGCTCTGACGACAGAGTGAAGTCCAGGTCGTGCAGACCGTCTGGGCTGCGCAAATCATTCCACTGCTGCAAGCGGGTTCCACTCGGAGAAACCATCCATACTGTAGTCGTCTGCAGCGCAGGGGAAAAAAATAAAAATTTATTTCATACACAAGGTCTTTTTTAAGCTTGATGACATGAATCGAGTATTCATTTTTGCATTATATCATACTGTATATCGAAATGTAATTATTACAGGGGCTCTCTCTTTTATTTACAGAGGTTTTGAGCATTGATGTACATTGTATTTGTTTCTACTGCTGCAGTGTATGCCTCAGGGGAAAGTGCATGGCACAAATCATGACTACCCCCCCCCCACCCCCACCCACCCCCCCCCCACCCCCTCCCCCCACACACACACACTCACACACTCCCATCCAAGCAAAGCAAACTAGTGCATTTAACGGGTTCCTTGTGAATTTTCCATTATAACTGAATGCTGGTTCATAGGAAATAAAAACGTATAAAGAAGAATTTATTTCAAAAATTCTACTTTAAATATAAATTGTTGGCCTATTTACCTATTAAAACAGTGTTTGGAAGTAGCTGATATAATATTCAACTCCTCTCAACTTTTCTCACATCACAATTTGAGGACTCTTTTCAAATACAATATCATGAGACATAGATAATCACTGAGTGCCACAGCTCTCTTTCCTGAGCTCTTTGTATCACCTTCACATCATGGTAATCAACCTTCTGCTCTGATAATCTGTTTATGTAATACTGTTTATGCAATCTGTTTCTTTTCCTTTTATCTTCCCTGTCAATGCAAACTTTTCCAAGCCATTCTGTTCTTGGTCACTCAAGGTAATCGTCATCAACATTCCTAAAAAATGTAACTTAACGTCCATTTTTCACTTCCAAGAGTTTTAAAAAAAATCAATTTTGAGGACACAGCAGGTTATCATCTTTCACTCTTTACATGCAAGTGTTACACTCTTACACTAGTAATGCCAACTGCTCGTAGAGAGCCTTGGGTCTGACATAGAGGGCGACAGACTTCCTAGAACTTACACTATCCACCTCAGGGAGCATGCCAGGGTACTTCACCGTCAACACTCTGAACATCACTGTGGTGAGAAACATATTAAAGAAATGAATTTATTTCATGTTAACAAACAGCGTTGATACTTTAAGACAGTGTAGCTCGTTTGGGGTCAAAAACAATCTTGTTTAAATCAGGAAAAAAAGAAGAAAATCTTCTATAAAACTTCCCTCCCAATAATCGAACAGGAAACTGACTTTTAGCAAAGTTATATTGATTTTGAGTAGGTTCATGTAGCCTGGAGAGGACAGAGACCGCTGTGTGCACTGGCAGTGCATGCGATTATCCAAGCAATGCCCACTGAGTGACTCATCGTGCACTGACAGGGCCAATAATGGTACTGAATGGACTATGGTCACTAAGAAACTTGGTCTTTGAAACATAAAACAAGGCATTAGCAATATTGTGTCTCGCCCACTTGCGAAAATAACCAGAAATATCGCGATCTCCGTTGCTACGCAAAAGAAAACTGAAACAAACAAATAAGCAACTTTAAACAGACAACATCAAAATCAGGTGCAAAATAGTGACTTTGAATAAATTTGCATAAATGTGCATGAGTAATGTTTGCCTAAATCTACATCAGTAATGCCCACACATGCTCACACAATTCTGTGCACAAGTTAGGAAGCCTTCACCAAGAGTCTTGCAAGTAAACTTTAATGTATGACCTCAAATGACCTTTGACCTTATCATGTGACCTCTTACAGCACAATAACATGCAGGTGCCCCCAGTGCATCCATCATCCAAGTTTGATTGCCATTGTAGCAACATGTGATGAGTTATGTGTGATAAGAGAGTCTTGCAAGTAAACTTTAACGTATGACCTCAAATGACCTTTGACCTTATCCTGTGACCTCCAATGGTACCATAACATGAAGGTACCCCCAGTGCATCTATGACCCAAGTTAGGTTGTAATCCAAGCAACCTATGTGAAGTTATTTGTCAAAAGAGAGTCTTGCAGGTAAACTTTAACGTATGACCTCAAATGACCTTTGACCTTATCCTGTGACCTCCAACAGCACCATAACATGTAGGTACCCCCAGTGCATCTATGACCCAAGTTAGGTTGTAATCCAAGCAACCCATGTGAAGTTATTTGTCAAAAGAGAGTCTTGCAGGTAAACTTTAACGTATGACCTCAAATGACCTTTGACCTTATCCTGTGACCTCCAACGCCACCATAACATGAAGGTACCCCCAGTGCATCTATGACCCAAGTTAGGTTGTAATCCAAGCAACCCATGTGAAGTTATTTGTCAAAAGAGAGTCTTGTAGGTAAACTTTAACGTATGACCTCAAATGACCTTTGACCTTATCCTGTGACCTCCAACGGTACCATAACATGAAGGTTCCCCCAGTGCATCTATGACCCAAGTTAGGTTATAATCCAAGCAACCCATGTGAAGTTATTTGTCAAAAGAGAGTCTTGCAGGTAAACTTTAACGTATGACCTCAAATGACCTTTGACCTTATCCTGTGACCTCCAACAGCACCATAACATGAAGGTACCCCCAGTGCATCTATGACCCAAGTTAGGTTGTAATCCAAGCAACCTATGTGAAGTTATTTGTCAAAAGAGAGTCTTGCAGGTAAACTTTAACGTATGACCTCAAATGACCTTTGACCTTATCCTGTGACCTCCAACGCCACCATAACATGAAGGTACCCCCAGTGCATCTATGACCCAAGTTAGGTTGTAATCCAAGCAACCAATGTGAAGTTATGGATCATAAGAGAGTCTTGCAGGTAAACTTTAACATTTGTGACGGACGACGGACGGACGACGGACGGACGACGGACGGACGCCATTTGGATCCCTTAGTCTCGCCTTCACCTCTGGTGGGCGAGACAAAAAGGGCAGTCTATCACTTTTCCTGACAAGGTTTGCAAATCTGTGACTGAGATTTTATACAAAATATTTTTAGGGTATACTGCAGATCCATGCCCAGTTTCATGACTTTTGGGAAAGAGCTACCCTGTTGTTATAAAGCTGCAAAATCGTTATAACATAAGTTTGAAAGGACAAAAAAAAAATGTAACTTAATTCTAATTTTAGAGTTAGCAATCTTATCTTTGCTATTGTTGACATGATATGCGCAGTATGCATGTTAATTGGGTATTACTGTTGAAAACACACAGATCTGCCTGTCAGATTTCTCTGCTTTTATTCAATTCAACATATTATAAGACTATGAGGTTTTCATGAACACTGTATGCCTATATACACTTAAATGTACTTCCAGCTTGATCGCTGTCAGTGAACAAATAAGACAGGGGCTGAGGGCATTTTAGCACCCCTAGTCCGCCTCCCCCCCCCCCCCCCCCCCCCCCTCCCGGCAAAGCACAAAAGAGGCCCTTTGTAAAGAAATAAATATTCTAATCTATAGAGTACATTGCACAACATTGTTAAGAGTGACTTCCAACGACATCAGACTTGAAAAAAAAAAGCCCCCACTAATTTGTTGCAATCCAGTATTCCCTTCCTGCTCCCCGTCTACATACCTTTCTGTCCAGGTTGGTAGATGGGCTTGTCAGACTGGACGAACGTCTCCAACCGTTGTAGAGCCACGGCCACCGTCTTCTCATAGTTTCTCTGGACAGACTCGTGTCCAGCTGAGCTCCCATGAAGAGTCATTCTCAGGACTGCATTCCTAGGGGGCTGGCACGGCCAAAACAACAAAATCATTATGATCTATTGGGGCTTAGGGTGACTTACATATGTAGCCCCCAGATTGCATCCACATGAAGAACAAAAGAGTCAAAGTGAAGAAAAAAATTATCATTTGGGTTTGGAAGTAGAAAAGTGAACCCAAATCACACAGGTTCGGCTAGGGCTCAGCTCTAGCTCCTAAAATTCATTTCATGCCAAAATGGAAACATCATAGCTCCAGTAAAGAAACAATGGTACCACATACAAAAAAGGACTCAATTCTGAAAAAAAAGGAATGCAAGTTCTATCACTAAATATAATTAAAGCCAAACCTAAACAAATCATGAATTTGAAGCAGAATTTGTACATCTCATAAGTAAGCCTGAGTCATATCGATTTTTTCAGAAACCGGTGTTCGATGGCTTTGCGCCGATCGAACATCGCTGCATCGATACATGACGTCACCCAGCCACTGCCAAGAGCCAATTTATGAATGAAAATATAGTAAGCATACGCAGTGCAATCCTTCCATTTCCCCACATAGTATTCCACCAAAACAAGCGTGCAATTCTCTATCACCTCGTACCAAAATCGACCTAGAATTTCACTTTCCTATATTTTATATGAATTATGATAGGTAACCTCAGAGAATCTATTTTCTCACCGATACTGCACATGTAAGCGAATTTCGATTACTTCTTGTTTTTCCGTCAAAATCTTACAAATTAGCGTCAATATGGCATCGTATACATGTATGTAGGTTGGAATCTGTAGAGTCTATTGCAACGGGCAGAAAGTCAATCAGCTTCCGGGTTGCGATTTTTTTTTCCCGTAACCCTAATGCGTCGAAAAATCGCTTCCGGGTTTCGGACAACGTGACTGGATATTGTATCACTGTTTTGGCGACCACATGGTTATGACGTGATCTACGCGATGCACCAATCAGTGGTCTCCGAATTGCTGTACGGAGACGCTCTATTAGTCTGTACGTCGGCAGCGTGTATGCAAATGAGCCTTACGCACGATTGCCACTGTATTTCCGGGTTTTCACAACACACGATGCTATCCGTTGTACAAAGTCTATGGACAATTGTTTGTTGTGGCGTTGCGCTGTATATAGTAGTGAACGAATCAAATCCAAGTAGTATGTAGTAGCTGCTTGATCATCGAGCGACCTGTTCATTCTCTTGATGCGTTACCTGCAAAACTCACAAAAGAGAGTAGGAACCAAGTAAGCAAATTAAAATTGTGAAAATATGAAGATAAATTGTGTATAACAGGACTATCAAACAAAAGATTTTGTGTTTTCTAGTCAATTTGGTAATTTCGTCGATGCATCGAATTCATCAAAATGAAATCGGAGTTCGACTTCTTCGATCAAACACCGGCTTAATAATCGATTCGACTCAGGCCTACTCATAAGGTATACTGGGGTAAGCGCAAAAAGGGGACTATTTCTTTAAACAGTGAGACAAACTCTAATATTTAATGCCAAAACTAAGCAAATCACAAATTTGATGCAAAATCTGTAAATGTACAATGTAATATGGTATAAAATGCAAAAAGAATCTCTTTTGACTCCAGTAAAGAGTCAGTCCTGCCAGGACTGTATCACTAGGGGGATGGCAGGGGTTTACCCCCCCCCCCCCCCCAAAAAAAAGGGTAATATGACTAATAACTGCCAATAGGACAAAAATCCCCCCCCACTACCCCCCCCCCCTCCCACACACACACACACACACACACACACTGCATTCCTATGACCGAACAAAGATCTGAGTGCAAAATCTCACACATAAATTGGCATTCCTGCAACCTCCCTTCCTTCATGAATCATGCCACGTGGATGTAGTTTTAATACTATAGCCTGGCCAATTTAATTTGCTAGGAAAGGAATGCAAACATACAAATCACTATAACAATAATGACTTCACAACGTAAAACTTTGTCAAATATCACTACAAAATCTGGTAAATTAACTTCACCTCTCAACTTTCAAAAGAAAGGTTGACAAATAAAACCTCTATATTTGTTCAAATGGCAGTTACGTTTACAAGTTGAAATTGCCAATATACCCCTTGATGTTGTTTATTACTGTATGAATTAAAAAGCAAACTAACTTACTTTTAGTTATAACTTGTATACATTCATAAATACCTAATTCTTCTTGGTTGCGTTGTTAAATGGAGTTTCTGGGTATAGAAGAGGTACTCTAGGCACATTTAAGACCCCACTTCACTTCTTGATTAAGAAGCAGGTTGAAAACCTATTCCTGTTGGAGTAGTCAGAAACCCTATACTGAAAAATGGATAAGAGATGCCCACCCTTTGGGGTTCACCTCAGAAAGCAATTCACCTACTATTATGGTATTAAACAGGCAGTAAGAGTGACATACAAAATACATAAGTAATCTAATTTCTAGTGGCTAGCCGGATCACACAGAGCTAAATTGCAAACTGGTTCTTTTCTAGTTTCAGTGACTCACCCGCTCTGCCTCGCCACAGCTGACTTGCAGAGGCATGCAGACATCCCCCTCTGTACCCGACCAATGGCGCATGACGATGGGACAATCACTGTCAAATGAAGCCATTAGCGTCACCATGTAGGGTCCGTTGAGACCAGTCGCGGTGAAGCACACAGTCTCCTCCGTGTCCAGCAGTAAGGTAGAGGGGAACGTAACAAGCAGACCACTGTTTTCGGGAGGAGAGACTCATTTTTTAAGGGTTTGCAGTGCGTAAAAAATTTGGGAATCAACAAAATTATTTTACATCATTGCAGAGAACGCTGTTTCAGGATTATATTCATATGATGAGACGATCATTTTTAGGGTTTGTGACAGCAAGATTGTTGAGTCAACATTACTTTATCTAACGAGCAGACCACCATTCCGGGATTGTAGATGACAGCAAGATTGACAATTCTACAAAATTAATTAGGTAATTAGTATATAAAGATCTATAAGACCACTGTTTTGGGCCAGATCGATGCAAATAATTTCATAAAGGAGTACAGCAGGTCTAGCATTCTACTTCTAGTCACTCAGCTAGCTAGCACTAAACCTCTCTTGACTTCACTCAGAAGCTGAAACAACCTCACCTAACTTTCAGATGCACATTGTTCATGCGACGTTTCTCAAAATTTGACTTTAGGTCTGAAACTCAGGCGCTGATACACTATCTCTAAAAAAAAAAAATGCGGATCCGAATACGTGCCTGCAGTGCAGAGTCTGCGGGCATACCCCAACATTGGTGCAAAAGGAGCGCCTGGGCTGGCCCGTGCCGTGCGAGCCAGCGCTCGCTTCAACTGGTTGAGAACCGAGCGATTCGGGAATCTATTATTAATATTATGTCAATCTACAGTACACTGTTAAAAGCTAGCTTTTCCTCCTTCAAAAACTTACCTCTGAGCTATAACCACGGTCCAAGTTAGGCAGACAGCACCTAACAGTGCTGCTCTCCTATAAAGCGTCATGTTTCTGCCGTGTATCAACAATTTCTTTGAAGGCACATGTACTTCCAATTTAGCGAGTTTCTGGAGCTGAATTGTTTCGCTCAGGGTTTCTTCGGGTTTTATATGCATGCACCTGCAGCTTTCAGGTACGCATGTATTGCTGTTTGGGCCTTGTGCGCGGGCAAGGCTCGTCGTCTGCTGCAAAACGTTGTGCGCATGCGCAAATAAACAGTAGGTGGTGGTGGTGGTGGTGCCATCGCGGCCCTTAAGTTCCGAGAAAAATCTTGTTTACAACAGAAAAAGCTTTCTCCGAAAATGTTTTTAAGAACTCCTCTCAATATCTTGAATTTGCTGCATAATCGATCAGCGCGGCGTTTTCCAACGATAACGGAAAGGATAATTTCGCTGTCTTGTTGATTTTCTTTATGGCTAATGTGTTATCTTTTATTTCTTACACTTTCGTAAAACTACGAAGACCACCTTTTATTGCTTGCTCCTCGCTGCGTACTTCATGGATAATAGGCTACTATTTTGAAGGTGATAATCTAAGCATCTATGTCACAAATAATACCGCAAAATGATATTTCTTGTCAACTCTATGATAAGATATCATGTAGAGAAATGAAACATTAACCTAGCTATGGATACGTCCAACTTCATTATGCGTTTAAAAAGGAAGCTCAGTCTGAGAGGAAAAACAAACAGTACCATTCTTTCTTCTTTCGTTTTTTTTTTCATCTTTTTCATTCATTTGTTTTTGTGCAATTCATTCAAGTTGATTTTGATAGCTGCACGATGTGTATTGTATTGATTTGTTAATTTTCATATCATAATTATGTATTTCATCGTTTTATGTCTCTTTTGTTCATCGGGTACTATTTGGCTCTTAAAATACTACACTGAATAACTGAATAAATATAATGAAGTAATAGTACATGCAACCTAGTTACTATAGGCTGTGGAGTGTAGGGACCAGCGGCGTAGACAGGTTCGTACATCGGGGGGGGGGGGGGGGGGGGGGTGACTGGGCTGCCAACGGCGAGGGTGTGGGAGGGAGGGAGCTTTTGCAAATTTGAACTTGAAGTCGCGCAATCTGATGCATACTTAATGAGGTAAAATTACACACACAAGCGTGCACACACACATACACACACTCAAACACACACAAACACACAAACACACGTATTTATTTATCTCTATGAATTTTGCTGTTGCACCTCTTAATAAGAAAAACAAAGTTAACTGTGTACACGCAGGTATAGTCTTTGTTGTCTTGATAGGGGTATGTGGTTATTAATGAAAACAGCCTCTGTGGTCATTTGTGAATAGAACACATAAACAACAAACAAATAACCATTAAACTTTGAACAATATGTCTGTTCATTATCGATTTTAACCTCAGGTTTCAAGGAAATCGCTGTCTTTGCGATTCTGTGACAATTTGAAGCCTGGTGGCTCTCAAATCTGGGTGATGCCTCTTTCCAGTTACAAAAGCCGAATGAAACAAATGCTGGTTCTTTGTTCTTGGCCAACTTCAAGAGTCCGCGTCTTTCTGGCTGTGCACAGTAGACACACAGTACCCGTCTCAGGGAGGGGTCGTAACGGATGCAGGGGTAACTTTGGTACCATTTAATTGGCTTGAAACCCAATTTTCTGCGTATTTCTACTACGGGAATGGAAGAAGGGGGGGGGGAGGGTGATTCGGGCTAACCCAGTCGTCAAAACCGGCATCAGCTCCATCATGATCTCTAACCTCAGATGCTCCATCACACTCAACGGCACTTTTTTTCGAGTTGAACTTCAGGAAGAACAGGCCTATCTCCGACATCATCCAATTTTGATGTAGACGGCGCTGTTCGTTCCTTCTCTACCCACACGTAATGCGCACATAACACGGCGTACGCTAGTAATCCTCATTCCTGATTTTGAATAGATTCTTTTACACGTTAAAAGCCTATCTTGTAGTTATCTTATGTGGTTTGCAATCTCAGAGGCAAAACTCGTTGTTATTGCTACGGGTGCTACTTTTTGTAGTACAGGTTTCTCTAGTTGGAGACGTATAGACGTACATAATACACGATGTCTACAGGAGTTGTAGTTTCAGACGTTTATTTCGGTAGTCATTTCGATACTCATTTCGATGGCGTAACATAGCGTACAACATGGCTTAGAGTTGAACTCCAACCCTCAAAGCTAGTGGCTAGTCTCCTCCTGCTCTGTTCTGTTAGCGCCGTCTCTCCTCATATTATATTCTCTGTCCTATATCCAAAGCTAGACTGCCTCTATTTATACATGCATGCTGGTGTACTTTATATCAACTATATTCACATAAAGGAAACACATGAAATGAAGGATTTCTTAAATTAGTACAAAGTATTGCAGTCATGTAGGGACATCATAGTTTAAAGATTGTCCGTCCCTTTTGCAAGCTTAAAATTTGAAATCGTCTATCACGATCGTAAATTGAAGAAAGTGTGATTCAAGACCATTTCTAGGAATATAGCATGTTGAAGCTTTCTCTTTATGTAAACATTTCAGCCGTTAAATTTCAAACCGACTTTTTTCGTACTACGAAAAAAGCATTAATCTTTGTTACAGTATCTATGTGGTTATTATGCATGTGCGAAATCCTAATTTTATGAGTAATTACCAAACTTTGGAAATGATTCCTTCTATAGAACAATTTTTTTCATAACGCGTTTGATAATGTAATAAACAGATTAATCAATAAAGCAGATACTTCAACACAAACTGCTAAGAGCCTGAGGTAAAGACTATTAATCAGACGTTGTTTACGTGCATTTTGATTTGAATTTTACACTTCGTATCAGTTTCAAATTGTGAATATACAGCTTGCTAACACTTCTCTATATGTTTTGCCAATGTTTTGATGGTTTTGTGGTGATCTGAAAAGGGACGGGCTAGCTGTCTTTGAGCAGAAATGAGTTGATTGTATTGGCGTCAGTCTTCTCTTGATTGAACTTCAAACAAGAACTTTACCAAAAGCATCTCGTTTCCAAAGAAACGAGAATTACATCTCTGGAAGAAGTCCTTGGTCTTTCCCCCATAACAAATCGTAAATGTCAACCCCAATGGTGTTGAGCGGTCAGCAGAATGTTGGAAGAAAAGAGAAAATGGTTTATCGCTGGGTCATGTACTCCGCACCCAAGGACAAGCTTGACCAGACCTGTGATGTAGAAGAGGTCATACTCAGTTTCATACATTTCAGAGTAGAGAGTAGGGATTTATGCAGAAAGTATAGGTCAATAATGACATCAACATTAAATGTCCAAGAACTTGGTCAAGTAAATGTTGATTTGAGCTCGAGGTTATCTAAGAAAGAGGGTTTGTTTGGGAAAAATTGGGGCTTACTATTAACAGGTGAATAAAGGGAACTCGGGGGACCGTAACACTCTTCCCCACCTTGAAAAAGAGGCTGCATTGCCCTCAATGCAAAATTGAACTTACGAGATAACCAATAAGCCAGGTTTGAGTGATTTGTCACTAGCTTCCTTTTGTCACTGTACAGGCCCACGTCAACATAGAGCATAGAGACATTCTTCTTATATATGCGCTATTAGATATTTTATTATTAGTAGTAGTAGAAGTAGTAGTAGTAGTAGTAGTAGTAGTAGTAGTAGTAGTAGTAGTAGTAGTAGTAGTAGTAGTAGTAGTAGTAGTAGTAGTAGTATCATTATTATTACTATTATTATAATTATCATTTTTTATAGACATAACATAACATAATTGCTGAAATTGCCCTTTTTATCTGTTTATGTTCTTTGATGAAGGAATACATTCTTTTCATTACGATATATGTGTAAAACATGTGTCTAAGTGAAGACAACAATGATAACAGCAACAAAAAATGATATTCTTATGTAAGTTGTCCTATCCAACATCTTATGGACCTCATAACCGTACTGCTATTTATATGAAAGTATGTGAAGGGAAGAGTATGAAATAGGATAGGAATAGGATAGGATAGGAATAAGTATAGGTTAAGATAGGATTAAGTAAGACCATTGATGAATATGACAGGGTTTGGCAAATTTAGATCAATATCAGATCAATATTTTCAACGTTGGTTTAACATTTTGATTCCAGTAGGTATTCTACTGGATTCTACTGGTATTCTACTGGTCTTCTATTGGATCCAGTAGAGATTCCTAATAGTTTCTACTGGTATTTTTCTAATGATTTCCACTGGAAATCATTTCACTTTCCATATTCAAACCAGTAGAAACTAGTAAAAATTCTTATGGTTTTTCTTTATTGGTTTCTACTCGTTTTTCGTCCTGGGTAATAATTATATCAAACGCGCAGGTGAAATGGTAAATATCCTTTTGAGAAAATGAACATTTACAAAAACAAAAATATACCGGGAGGGCACCTCTCAAATAACGTCATAAAATGAAACATTAAAATCTCATAAATTTCTTTTCCTTTGACCGATTTCGTCAAACCTTCACTAATACGTTTCTTTCATATGTTTCTCCTTTTACTAAAACCAAAATAATCTCAGGGTGAAGTTACTATCCCTTTAAATTTAAAATGTGAAAACAATAGCACGTAAATGAATTGAACAAACCGTCTGTAGGGATGACTTGATAAGTATAAACATTTTTTTTTTCTTTAAAACTGTGTCAATAAGCTAATCAATGATTATTAACCTATCCATCGGAGGCACTATATAGGCTGGGGTCTGGGCATGTAACTCAACATGCATTGTGTACTTCAACGTAACTTTATTTTAGCGACATATGCTCAGTTCTATGCGCATGCGCGTCTCGTTGACAACGGATAGCGGAATCTGAGGACGGCGAGAGTATTCGTAAAAATGGCTGGAATAATGCAATTTCATTTGTCTGTGGTTGGTCTTTTGCGAGATGAAACATTTCATATGGCTAGGTGTTGTGCACAGGTTTGTATAAAACATACCAGTGAAATGATGTTAGTGTCTAGTAAATGTTTAACGCAGATGTGTTGGGTGATGTTAGAACCTTAATTTCCAGCACAGTCCGACGCGTTTTAAACTGCGTAGTCTGTGTATGCCCGGTGCATCGCCTCTATCTAGCCTAAAGGGCTAGGCCCTGGCCTTGCCTAGTAGGAATGTAAGGGTCTAGCCCAGGGACTGTTCCCGCGCAGCGGGAGCGTCCTGAGGGCTCGCCACCAATTTCCTTGCATGTCGGGTCCGACTACTGATCAATCAACCCGTGGACATGAAATTATTCATTTCAAGACTCGAGTACATTTATCATTATGAATGTATTGAATATATAGACTAGTCTGAACTATAAAATTGTTCGAAAATGTTAAGCAACATTACATGTTTTCTCTTCACACATGATCATGATCTTTCTAACGCATACGGTCTGTTGAGGCTGCCATCTTCTTCTTCTTCTTCTTCTTCTTCTCCTCCCTCCGCTGTTTCGGGTGCTTGGGTATGCACACGTGTAACTCAGGATAATTGGTAAAACAGAGAATTTAGTGGAGCATGGATGCTCGCATAACGTGGAGCTTGTATAGGAAATTCAGTATCATTGTATTCAAGCGATCAATGAGCGAGGGCTGGATACTGGTGTTTGGTAGCACCAGGCATGCTGTTGTGAAGTTGTGAGGTTCTGAGAGGGCAAAGGACTGGATGAGGACTTGAGAGAGCCCTAATTCTTCTAGCTTTTTGCAGAAGGTCTGGCGGTGTGACCTTAGCGCTCTGCACACTGCCACAAAGTGTATCTCATCCTCTGTGTCTTCTTTGCACAGCTAGCATTGATCTGTTGGGCTTTTTCCAATTGTCCTCAGCCTTGCCTGTACGGGGTAGGTCCTGCAGGACAGCTGGGCTCGGACGGATAGGGCTTGGAGCAGTGTGGGGCCAGATTGGCCAGAGGGGTAGAGGCTCTGAAGGTGTTGGGGGTTCTTGTCCTTCCAGAATATGAGGGAAGATTTCCTTAGTATGGCTTCCGATGTTGCGGAACATACTACGGCAAGGACTGCTTCCTTGCAGAGCTTCTTCCACTGTACATGTAGGTAGTTGAAAGGCTCAGAAATTAGCTGGCACAGGCTAGTGAGGTTGTAGCATGATTTATGTTTCTGTGAGCTCTTTATTTTTGGTACAATACATTTATACTTACACTTTGAAAAGACATATTATTGATGCTCGATTACGTTTTACTGGGAGAATGTTTAACATAAGTGATCAAACTGTAATGATCAAGCTGTATGTTTACACCCTCTATCGTAATTCCTGTTTCCGTTCTCTTTATTTTTGGTGAAGTACAGGTATACTTTGCAAAAATATATTTCCTCATGATCACATTTACTGTCATTTAATTAAAGTATAACTCGGTGTCAGATATATGTCATCTGCTATTTATATTTAGCAGGTATACATGAAATGATATCAACTTTTATTAAGACTTGATGTTAATAGTCCTTTCGAAAGAAGATTTGTATTTATACTTTTTGTATATCATCCTACATATTAGCGAGGCATAAATATTAGTATCAATCACATAATTTTTAGTCAGAAAATGTACAAGGTTTCGCTTGTGTCATGCATGTGGAAGCATCGGTTCGCCTTCTTCTTTTTGTTATGTTCCTTACTAGATGACCTACGCTGCTTTTTGGTTTACAGCATTTGTTTGTGTAATCTATGTGTCTATTTGTTTATCTATTCATGTTACTCTATATTATTGTGTTATTTGTACACAGGGCCCCCAGGGAGAACAGTGCCAAGCTCACTGATGGGGCTACCCTGTTTAAAAAAGACTTAATAAATAAATAAATAAATAAAGTAGCGGTCTAGCACTTGGTTCCAGTGTTGGATTGTCTTCGTGTCGTAGTGAGCTGCCTGGAGGAGTGTCCTGAATTCAAATCTGGTATGCTTGATGTCCAGCATTTGTCCGATGAGCAGCAGGGTATCCAGGTCAACCTGGCAACCAAGAGGGATGAGGCCTGTCAGTAGAAAGACAGCTTCGTCAGAGGCAGACTTGGGTATTCCTAGGACACTCTTGAACAGATGTGACTGGGCCTTGGTGATACGGTTTGTCATAAGTGACGTCATGTTGTAGATCGGTGCACCATAGAGCATTCTGGGTACGCAGTATACCGACCAGAGCCGGGCACAAAGCTTCGGAGGGAGGCCACTTCTGTTTGAGCTGGGACTGGCTATTGCAAAAAAGGTCCGAAGACCCTTTGTTACCATCCGCTCTGAAGGGTCCTGTCTCGCAGATGCTTTGTTGATGCCGAGATGAGTATGGCTAGAGGTTGGCTCAAGAGTGTCTTGGTTAATCCTAAACATATGGCCTGTTCCTGCTGCTAGGTGATTATCATATATGACGATGGCACTTTTGGAGGCGTTGATGGAATACCTCCATCGCTCTGCGTAGGCACAAACCACATCGAGCATCTCTTGTAGCTCAGTAGCTGTGGTTGCTATAAGTGCAACATCGTCGGCCAGCACAATGAGTCCAGAGTACCAGTTGTTGAGTGTGCAGCCGAGACTTTTCCCTCGCAGCTCCTTGATGAGGCCATCAACAAACAATGTATATAATGTAGGGGATAGGACACTGCCCTGACGTACACCTTGCAGAATAGGGAAGTCCTCGCTCAATCTGCCTTCCCATAATACACGGCTCCTAGGATCTTCGTAGAAGCTGCAAATGATGTCTTTGATGGCTGGTTCGACTGAGTCTGTCAGTTTTGCAACAAGACCCGTATGCCAGACTCTGTCGAAGGCTTTGGCAGCATCCAACAAGGCGAGGAAAGTCGGTTCACCTCGTGCAGAGTTAAGTTCGATGGTCAGCTGAAGGCAACAGGATGCCAGTATACAGTAATGCTTCTGCTGAAATCCCATCTGTAGCTCGTCGGGAATGTTGTGGTTGCTTAGCAATGTTTCAAGTCGTGGCTTAATGGCAAGTTCTAGAAGTTTACTTATAGACGAAGTTAGCGTGATGCCTCTGTAGTTTGAAGGATCAGAGCGGGAGCCTTTCTTGTAGATTGGGAGAATTAAGCCTTCCTTTAGAGAGTGTGGGATGCGGCAGTTTGCCAAAAGCGCATTGAGGATAAGGAGCAAGAGGCATCTTGCTTTGGGGCCTAGATAAATCAGATGCTCTGCAGAGATTTCATCCAGGCCGGACGCTTTCCCCTTCTTTAGTCTGGAAATGGCAGCAGTCAGTTCCAGTGACGTGAGAGAAAGGCTACACGATCCATCATGACTGCTCTAAATACTAAAAACGTATACTGTAAAGGGGAATTGGCGCATATGATAAGCTTTAATCTTTGGCAACTTTGCATCACAGCTGCCGTTGTGCAATTCTGAACCACTTTAGGTAAAAAACAATTGAAAAACATGCAACATGGATTAAATTCATCTTCAAACCAACCCCGGACCTATTCAGATAGATATTTTACGTAAATGTGTGCAATAGATTTGAGTTTTTAGTTACAGAATTGCTGAAACCAACTAATATAATCACTGCTAATCTCGACTTCCTTGCTCCAAAGCTCTGTGTTCGCAGTAAGTAAGGGTCCAACTCTAACTAGTAGCTTGTTAACTTTTATGATCGGCCTTACTACACCAAAGCTCATCTAACTTCTGCTAGTTTTAACATCTTAAAAATGTTAGAGTAAAATCTAACTTACATAGTCATAGACTCTATTGTCAGTATTTGAGTGTGGAAAGTCCACCCTGAAATTAAGATGGTTAAATTAGTCATTAGTGAAAGCAGAAACATTTCAACAAAAAGCCGTGAATGTTTAGACTGTACAGCATTTTCAAATTTTCTTCATGACATCAGTCATCACTTGCTAACTAGTCTACTCTGCTGTATACCTAGCCCTAGATCTACCTCTACCATTTCTTCAAAACTAGGATAACACCATTTTACCATTATTTTTAACCAAGGACAGGTGCAGATGAAAAAGACTTTGGTCATTCTTCTGCTAGACTTAACCAATTTAACTTCATGGTTGACTCTTCCTAACGATGTTGTTAGATCATGTCATTGCTATCAAGTGCATGAAGTTACACTTATGTCTTACCTGTGAGATGTGCAAATAAGTTTGAGCCAGTATATTGATCTCAAATTTCTTAGATTAGGACTTCAGACAAATTTAGACACCTCGATCGTAACAACCGTACACATTCTTCTAGTCATAACTCGTACGGAATACAAAAATTGTCCAACACTAAGTCTAAGAATGTTCCGGCTACCTGCTTCTTGTCATATTGCGGTATGTAGACTACAGTAAAAGGCAGTGCCCATTGTTTACCACTAGACATGACAGACATCAACAGTATAGTATTTATTAGTATTACACCAATTATTCTGCTCTGACTCTGTATAGAGCATGTACTTATACACATATTTCAGGGCAGTAATGATAAGATCTTAGATGAAACTTGGAGAAATATATCAAGATATCAAAGATATTTCCTGAAAATTTCAAATCTGTCCATATTTGTAGATCAAATGATCAATCACGATGTTTTGTGATTTTGTTTTAAGTTTTTAACAATTATGAAGAAATCTCAGTTACTATCTAGATATCACATAAGAATTACAGTGAGTTTGCATGATATACAGTAGCGAAGCATTCTAAACTCTCTTTTTTTTCTACTCTCTCTTGTGTGCATCATTTTCATTTGTGCAGGAGCTATATCAAGACAATCCAGAAAAGTTCCAGACTCCTGAAATTCGTGCCTTGCTGGAGTTTGAGTGGGAGCTCTACTTGGATGAAAGAAAGAAGGCTCTTCAAGATGAGACCTGGGTATTCCATGAGAAAGCCATGATTTATGTCAATGGTGAATTCCTTGGTGAGTAAAATAGGAGTGCCTATCCACTCTAATATTATTGCCCACATGTTTACATGTTATACCAGTTTGTACTGTACCTGTAAATACAGTATATATATTAAATGTTACTGTATATACTGCAGCTCAAAAGAATTGGCATAGGGAAAGGGTAAGGGAAGGAGCCTCAGTTTTAAACCACGGTATATTTTGTCCAGTTCAGCATGAAACCTGATGCTTTATCCTAAAAAGCATCATGTTTTAAGCCACGGTATATTTTGTCCAGTTCAGCATGAAACATGATGCTTTAACCAAAAAGCATCATGTTTCATGCTGAACAGGACAAAATATACCATGGTTTAAAACTGAGACTCTGTTCCTTACCCTTTCCCTATGCCAATTCCTTTGAGCTGTAGAGTACGCCATACATTTCGCGGGATTTTTATTTTTGCGAATTTCGCGAGTCAGGTGCTACTCGCGAAGTTAACATCACGCAAAAACATGAATACGATGTGCACGAGCACATGTACTAGTAGTACTAGCACTCCATGATCGCAAATATAACCACTCGCGAAATTGTCAAGAAGTCCTGATTCGCCAAAAGTTAGACTCACGAAATATGTGGCGTATACAGTATGTATATGTAGGCATCTCCGGCCTACCTTTCAATTCCGCTTGTCAATCACATCCAAATACATTGGTACTTTAACGTCCCTAGCCCGTATGTCTCTTCATTGACGGAACCAAGATACCTATGCAAGGTAACTCAACTCGTGGTCCCAGTAAGATGGCATTGAAGCCTGGGCTAGGAGAAAATTGACATTTTCGCAAAAATTTGCACACACCATTTGGAAGAACATCTCTCACGTGTCACAAAATCAAATTATCCTTGAATGGATTTTCATAAAACCTTCACTTACATAGTACTCTTTCATGTTTCTGCTTTTATTAAATTATCCTTTGATGGATTTTCATAAAACCCTCATTTACATAGTACTCTTTCATGTTTCTGCTTTTATTAAAAAAAAAAAAACCTAATTTCAGGGTGGATTATCCCTTTAAAGGGCATATATTGCACTGGCAAGGCAAAAAAGCCTTCAAAAGGTCATTGTTAGCAATCTTCTTGCCAATGGTCTTAAATTCGTATATTGTCCATTTTAGTAGCTTACTGAAATTTATTTGTCCTCAAATGTTCTACAATTTGAGTAATGAGTGATTAAATCACAAATCCTCAAAATGTTCGGCCCCAACATTTTGAGGATTTAATCATTAATCATTAATTTCTCCAAATATGGATCATTTGAGGGCAAATAACTTTCAGCAAGCTTCTAAAATGGACAATATATGAATTTAAGACCATTGGCAAGAAGATTGATCACAATTACCTTTTGAAGGCTTTTTTGCCTTCCCAGTACAGTGTATGCCCTTTAAATATCTTGCATTGTCTTTCTGTTCATCAGGGGGGCCTAAGGCCTTGAAGCAGTGGGCAGAGCAGCACTGGCAATTCGTGGAGTTCAAGCCCCTCCCTCTTTACATGGCCATTGCACAGGAGGAGTACAAGGAGTACATTCTTGCCACAAAAGTAAGATTCACTTACATGTACCGCGCTGTATCCCAACCTGTGTCTTTACAGGAGGGCGTTTCATGAACATTGTCAGCACTGACCAAATGGTCAGTGCTGACAACTTCAGTGAAATCCTCGGCTTTGATTAGCTGAGAGGCACTAGGCTCTGACTGTTACTATGGTAACTCTGAAAAAGACAGCTTGTCAGACGAAAAATGTTCATGAAATGTTCTCCAGATGAGTATGAAACCTATTGGCCAGCTGACTGTAGGTGATTGCAGATGAGGGTTTTTTTTCCTGTTTTCAGTGTCATTTGCAAATGAAAACAAAAACAACAACAACAATGAATTAATCTAGTAATATCTTAAAACTATAAAGCAAGCAATTCTATTTTTATTTTGTAAACTTTACCACTGAAACAAAAGACTTGAAAATAAGATCTTCAATTTCCTTGAAATCTTAATGAGTACATACAGTGAAACCTGTCTACAGTGGCCACCCAAACAAAAAAAATTGTGGCCTTTATAGACAGGTGGCTGCTATAAACAGGTTCTTTAAAACATGATCTCTCTCCATGGGGAATCATTTTAGTGATCACTATAGACAGGTTGGCTGCTGAGACAGGTTTGACTGTGTAATATTTTAAATATAAACAAAGACAACTTCCACAGGAGTTGTGTTTATGTTTGCAGACGTTGTTTGCAATCAAATGTGTTTGAATGTTATGGAGCTGACCTCGATTTAGTGCAGTCAGTGATTACGATCATTTTGGAGTTCATCTAAAACTTCAGTGTATTCTGCATTTATCTGAATTCCAGAACCATTCTGATTATGAGGTAACATTTGTATCCATATTATGATCGATATGAGACTTATTTGAGTACATATCTATAAAGAAATTGATGTTTTCAATACAAATGTATGGATGTTAATGATGTTACTCAAGTTACCTAGTTACTTGCATCCTACTTCATGTCAGTAATTTGTAAACAGAAATGAAGAATTATATGAATCATTGTGTCATGACATTGTTTAAAGTTTAACCATGTCTGAACTTGCCCTTGCACTTGCATTTATTCAACTTACCATCATTTCTGAGGTGATTGATAGTGAATGGCTTATTTATTGAAGATACCTGTGATATCATTACATTGGGTCCTGATAAGTGAAAATAAACACTTGAAATACAGAATGAACAAATTTGTCCAGTTGCAACCTGCTTTAGTGTCCATATGTCTATATAGACCACGTTTTTTTATTTCCTTTGAACAACGTTTCTCATTGAAACCAGTAATGGAAATGACCTGTTTATTAAGACCACATTTCTTGCCCATCTTGTGCAGTCTTTAATTACAGGTTTTGCTATATTCATAGTTATTTCCTTTCTCTCTGAGCAGCATACGTTTGTTTACTTCGATGTGATGGTCGGTGAGGAAGACATAGGCAGACTTCTCTTTGAGGTGAGATTAGATCATTTACAAAATCATCAATCAGGATGTGCGTTTCATTTATAAAGTTATTTTTTATGCTTATATGGAGACAATTATTGTATCTTTCTCTATTTTCTATGATCTTCCTATTGTGACATTTATTACATATTTTTTTCAGGTATTTCAGTTATTCAGTTTTAAGCTGACAACATTGATGTTTTAGTAATGCTCATTTCGATACTAATTAGGTATTTATTTTCCTCCAAACAACTCATTTTGTGCAATTTTTGCATTTTGGCTGCAGTAGGACACACAAATCCCAAAGTGTAGGCATTTAATTGTTTGACCAAGAAGGAGTGCACTACTTGTATGAAGCTGTTACATTTTGCCACAAGTAATCAACACAAATTCCATCTAGCAGCATTTTGTCTGGCATAACATTGATCGATACTTAGGTAATGTGTCAATTGTGTATTTTTTCACCATGAAAGACGAGGGTGCCCCTTTTACAGGTCAAAGAAATAAAGTTTAGTAAAAAAAAACATGGAAAATGGAAGGGAATACTGATCTTGCAGTTTCATGACTTTTGTAAATGGGACACCCTAGCAGTCAATCTGGCTCAAACATGGTTTGATCAAGTGTTTCTCTTCCGCCTTGTAGCTTTACACAGACCGGTGCCCTAAGACGTGTGAGAACTTCCGGGCGCTGTGCACGGGGGAGAAGGGGCAGAAGACTGACACCAGCCTGATGAAGTACCACTATCTCAACTCCATCCTGCACAGGATTGTGCCTAATGGTTGGATCCAGGGAGGAGGTAAGGGATGGATGTCCATGCTGCATGCAAAGGGCAGTTTATAAGAGATCTTCATTTGCCAAAAAGGTGAAACATGGCTTTCCCCTTCCTAGCCTAGGTATACTAGGCTGTGAGGTTTATACGGACACAACCCAGTCAGGTAACAACTATGTCTGGTAACCTAGACTATGCCCTAATCCCATCCTCCTCCTCCTCTCATGAGTCAGAGGAGCCATGACGTAATTAGGGCATAGTTTGTTTTACCAGACATAGTTGTTAACAGACTGGGTTGTGTCCAGCATGCACCTTACAGCCTAGTACCTAGGCTATCCCTTCCTGGTAGTATTTTTTTTTTACATGAATCTTTTTGATGATAAAAGTCTGCATTGAAATACTATTTCTTAGTAATAATGATGGCCACCTATTGAATGATAAGCACTATATTCTTTGAAGCAATACAGTGCTATCTTTCAGAAAATATGCTATATCTATAGGATAAACATGCAAATGTGAATTTATGCTGAGCCACAAATAGCAGTGGAGTGCAAATTCTGTTGGGGGAACTTAATTGTTTTATCTGGTACCTTAGCATGTGTGTTGTATTCTAAAGATATGAGATATGTTACCCCGAATCATGCCGATGAAGGGGGTGGATGGGCATTAATTATGGCCAACATTTCACTCAATAATTGTGAAACACAAGCATATTTCGCTGCAAGATTTCATGTCGGTTTTTTATAAAAGCAAAAATATAAAAGAAACATATCAGTGGAGGTTTTACGAAAATCAGTCAAATTGTAATTAGTGTATGATTTTTTTTTTTTTTCAAGTTTTTATTTTGTGACGTCATGTGCCGGATGCTCTCCCACATGTTGAGGACCACTTTTGTTTGAAAATTTATATTTTCTCAAAAGGATATGTACCATATTACTTGTGCATTTTATTAAAAAAAAAAAGGTTTTATTCCTTCATCAATGAACATAGAAAAGGGAGATTTATGTTGAAAAAAGCACACAACAGGGGAGAGCATCTTACATGTGACATCAACAAATTAAAACATTACAAAATCTTAACTTTCTTATCCTTTCATGGACTTTCTTCAAACTTTCACTAATATGTTTCTTCCATGTTTCTGCTTTCATTAAGGTCAACTTAAGTTCAGGGTGGACTTCCCTTTAAGATGTGGAAGTTTCTTTTGATCTATTTTTACGATGAGTACGTCACCACAAATTTCTTCAATGAAACCTATTTATTTCCTTTTTTTTTACAGATATTCTTTACGGAAGAGGAGATGGCGGTGAATCGATATATGGATCAGTATTTGAAGGTAAGATGATAGTTTGGATGATCCCTAAGCATAAAGACATCATTACTTCTTGGTTATTTATGCAGAAATTGCTAGATGTTACTGGTAGTAGAAACCAGTAACAAAGCATTATCCACAACATATTACAGATCCAGTGCCCTATGAGTGGATGAGTGAGAATTAGAAGGGGAAAAAATCTGTTCCTTGCAAGCAAACCTGGGAACAGGCTTACTCTTTCTGCTTTTTGTTAAAATGGTATGCATTACAGGGAATTCCCATCCTGAAGTTGGTTTTGAAAAAGCATGTCCATTTTCTCAAAAGGAATATACCATTTTACATATGCATTTGATATATTATCAGACATATGTTTTTACACTCACATCTCTAGAAAAGATTTATTAATTCCTTCATCAGAAACTAGAACAATATGATTCCACTCAAAGTCAGTTTCCAGCTCTAATAGTGAGAGGGAAGTTCTTAAAAGTATTTTCTTCTGTTTTCTCTGTTATTTACCAAATTTATTTTTGTTGACTTGCAAAAGGGCTCCCTTGCCTTTAAATGGTAAAGACAGCTTTCCACTATGAATGTGTGCTCCGGTTCTTGAGAGGATGGCCATAATATAAATCTAAATGTCAATGCTTTCCTTTTGTGGTTTTGGATAGATGAGAATTTCTCTGTGAAGCATGACTCGAGGGGGGTCCTGGGGATGGCAAACCAAGGCAGACATACCAACGGCTCTCAGTTCTACATCACCTGCCAACCTGCACCCTGGATGGATACCAAATATGTGGCCTTTGGGTAAGGAGGGGATCGGTGGATAGATGGATGGGTTGGTATGTGGGTGGATGGGTGGATGGATGGATGGATGGATACATACATGTAGGTATGTGGTAGTTGGGTAGATGGATGATTAGGTGTGGATGGGTGGATGGGTGGATGGATGGATGGATGGATATATATATAGATATGTGGTTAGTTAGGTAAATGGATGGTTAGGTTTGTGGGTGTGTGGATGGATAGATGGATTGGTAGGTGTGTGGGTAGATGGATAGATGGATGGATACATGTTGATATGTGGTTAGTTGGGTAGATTGATGGGTAGGTGTGGATGGGTGGATTGATAGATGGATTGGTAGGTGTGTGGGTGCATGGATGAATGGATGTATACATGTATGTATG
This sequence comes from Arbacia lixula, assembly GCA_963669155.1. Taxonomy (NCBI): domain Eukaryota; kingdom Metazoa; phylum Echinodermata; class Echinoidea; order Arbacioida; family Arbaciidae; genus Arbacia; species Arbacia lixula. The sequence continues at coordinate 297,727 of OZ022585.1, forward strand.
TGGTTAGTTGGGTAGGTGTGTGGGTAGATAGATGGATGGATACTTATAGATATGTGGTTAGTTGGGCAGATTGATGGGAGGGTGGATTAATGGATGGATGGTTAGGTGGGTGGATGGATGGATAGATATGTTGGTTAGTTGGGTAGATGGATGTATTGATAGGAGGGTGGACTAATAGATGGATGGATGAGTATAGGTTGATAGATGGTTGGATGAATGGATGGGCGAGAGAGTGGGTGTATGTAGAAAAACAGAGGGAGGCTGACTCAATCTGTGGGTGTGTGCATAGACAAAATGGTGAATTTCTCTGCTTGTTTCCTTTCATAATGTTACATATTTCTTCTCTTACCTTTTGATAACCACAGGAAAGTTGTGGAGGGCTCACAGGTCTTGAAAGTCTTAGAATCACAGGAGACGTACAACGAGAGACCAAAGCTGGACATTCGGATCACCCAGTGCGGCGTGTTCGTACCTGAAGATTAGAAACATAATCTACCACGTCTCGGGCATGTCATCCCACCCACCAAAGTGCACTCTTTCATGCAATGAATTGCTACATTTCTATGAACTTTCATTCGGGGTCAGGCTGCTGTATATCTATACAATATTGTACTGTATCATAATCAGTTCTAATAAAGTCAGAGTCAGTATTGTTTCATATGTAGGCGCATGATCCTCCTTCTCAGTGTTACGGCTAAAGTTAAAATCAATCATAGCCTATCATTGTATCAGTCAGTTTCAGAATTTGTAATATTATTATATTTGTATAGCTGTATGCAACATGTACAGGTGGGTGTTTCACCAAGATGTGCATAATTTATTCATGACTTTAAACACAACTGGTGACCTGTTATGGGTACCAAGTCAGATTCTCAATTCATTTGATCCCCATCAGCTAAACTTGAAATCTGATCATTGTAGAATAAAAATCTTGTTTTTAACAAATATCTGAAAAGAAAGTTCATTTGTCAGATTTAAATTAGGACTGTGGGAAATCCACTCCCACTCTGTTAAAACAGGAACATATTGCTGTCTCTCATTTAGCACAAGAGCAGGTCACCAGTCATATGTAAAGTTATTCGTAACTTGCGCACATCTTGGTGAAACCGGTATAAAAATGTGTGTTCATCCTTACTCTCATATTTGCTACAAGTCATGCAATTCATACTTGTAATTTTAAATTTTCACCGAAGATTTCATTCAGAAAATAAATCAGAAAATATTATTATATTCATGTGCAACGTAAAGAGAGACTGGTTGTGTACCAAGAATTTGGAGAGATTTGACAAAGCACTTTGGTGAAAGGAATGATAGGGAATCGTTAGTTTTGGCAAGAATAGGTAACCATGGAAAGTTGTGTTGACATGTTGTTTTTATTGGTGCACAGGGGCCATATTCATGAAACCTTATTAAGCCCAGTTACTTGCTTAACTGCATTCACCTACATGCAGTTTTAGTAACCAACCGGGCTAGTAAGATTTCATTAATATGGTCCCAGGTGACTAATTGGGCAGGCAGTATATATGCAGCAGTATTTAAAGTATTCATTGGAATAAGAGTCCATTGAGAGAATATTGTGATAAGTAATGGCACATTGATGTTATCATTGGGTGTCATGAGAAATGTGCATGCGAATCACCCTTTTAGTGTTTTTCTTATTTCTGTTGAAATTCAATTGCATCTTGTCTTTTATCAGTTTGTAACTATGAATATAGACACTTCTGTGTTTAGCCCTTCTATTGAATATAATTGTTTCTCACAAAATTCAGACTTGACCTATTTTTTATCGCAGCAACAACTTATTCGTTGTACAAAGCAAAACTTCAGGGTTGTAGCTAGCTAGGGTACATGTAAAAATATGTATACAGTGTATATTCCGTCCATTTTCTCAAAACTTGTGATTGTATATTTGTAGAATACTGGAACAATTCTATTAAAGAACTGCTTGTATATTTATACACCATACATCATTTTTTTAGCCTGATCTTTATCAATTATGTTGACCAGTTTAAAGGTGGTGTATCCCTTTCGCAGGCCTAAAATATAAAATTGTGCAATTAACAATGTGTATAGGAGAAAAACATTCCTCAGAATAAAGGAACATTAAAGTAGCATGCGTTCCATGTTCTTGAATCATATTGTAATTGTGGTTTATGGCAGTGTTTTACAGAATTTCATTTGACCTGCAGAAGGGAAACACTATCTGTAAAAGAGAACTCTGGTCCAAAATTTGGACCGGGGTTCCCCTTTAGTGTCTGACCGCACCTTGATGTGAAATGTACACGCTTCACACTACCGTGTGGCATGTATGCATTTCATCAATGTGTCTTTATATCAATTTTAACCCATTGTTCATGATTAGATTTGGGTGCTTCTTCAGCCTTGCTTGTTAAAATTTCAAAAACTGAGCATGGAACTGTAGTAACCAAAGGAATATGGCTTAAGTGCCCCCCTCCCCCCCCCCCCCCCCATAACGGAATTTGAAGTTAATTCATATACTCTTGTCTACTGTCCCTAAAGCATATTAAGCAGGAGTCGCACTGCAAAGTATTGGAGTGGAAAAAATATGCGAGCTCAGTAAAGAAGGAGTTGATTAAAAATCGATGTGGACCAACACAAACATATCTTGCCCCAACTGTATCACATCCAGTATGGAGGGACTCTTTGATTAAAGACAGCCGGTCCCCTTTTCAGATCACCACAAAACCATCGAAACATTGGCAAAACATATAGAAAAGTGTTAGCAAGCTGTATATTCATAATTTGAAACTGATACGTAGTGTAAAATTCAAATAATGCAGGTAAACAACGTCTGACTAATAGTCTTTACCTCGGGCTCTTAGCAGTTTGTGTTGAAATATCTGCTTTATTGATTAATCTGTTTATTAAATTATAAATTGCATTATGAAAATAATTGTTCTATAGAAGAAATCATCTCAAAAGTTTGGCAATTACTCATAAAATTAGGATTTCACACATGCATAATAACCACATAGATACTGTAACAAAGACTAATACTTTTTTCGTAGTACAAAAAAAGTCGGTTTGAAATTTAACGGCTGAATTTTTTACATATACAGAAAGCTTCAACATGCTATATTATTAGAAATGGTCTTGAATCACACTTTCTTCAATTTACGATCGTGATAGACGATTTCACATTTTAAGCTTGCAAAAGGGACGGACAATCTTTAAGTCTTGTGTAAGTGTAAAAATAAGTATGAATATAAATTCATCTTTCAATCCCTTTTTCCTCCTTCACTCCATATCAAAGTGTGTTTATGAAAGAACCACATGTTGCTAATTTTCATTGAGGTGACAAGCTAAAACTGCCAAGCTCTGATGTTGGGCATCAAAACCAGTCTATGGAGAACGTTTTATTAATTTGGCTCATTATTTCAAGAATATGTGAAAATCTAAAGGTAACCTTGCAAGACAAACTTGAAAGAATAATTCTGTAGCAGACGCCTGAAATGAATGTAATTAGGAACATGGTGTCGTATCTCAAATTGAGGAAAGAAAAGTGTGTGTGAACATAAACATATAATGCAATTATCTTTTTGAGTTGAGACAAAACTGAACATTTCGCTAGGATATTGCCCTTAAAAGGAAGACCCGTGGAAAACTTTGTTTTTCTTTACAATTTAATAATTACTATGCAACGTTTTTTTTTTAAGAATGCCACATTATAAAATGATTCTCGAGCATGAATGCACTCTAAATAACCAGATAAAGCATGGAAAACATTGTATACTTTGTTCTACATATCACAATGGATGGGTGGGGGAAAAAAGATGTCAATACAAGAAGTTAATACACGTAAGAATAAAATAAGCCAAAGCCATGAATTTTGATGATTTTCTGTCCAGATACTCGTGGGCAAACTACAAACATACTGGTTTTCGATTGGTTTTCAACTATACATGTATGTCTTCAGAAGCAGCAAAAAATGGGGTTACCTTATTTTTTTTTATAGATGTTTCAAGTACATTATTACTTTATTAGAAAAAAAATACTTCCACAAAAAGAAATGTTACTTGCAATAAATATAGTTGTACAAATTTAACGACACCTCTTAAGAAAAATGAGGGAATGTTGCTTTATCAATAACTTAAATCAACTTGTCATGAGTCCTTTCACACTTTATAGATCTTAATATTCAAACTTTCCTCTTTCCCTTATTTTCTTCATATTCAATTTATAATCCATATACAACATAATTTATACTTAAACATTTACTTCAAAACATGACTAATATACTATGCTAGTTGTATCTGGTAAACCTATCCATAACAGAGTGACAGACAGTACATATACAATTTTCTATACAATTGGGAATAACTATTAGTGCTCAATAAAACAGAATCATCACCCAAAAAAAAAATAGTCTCTAGCACTCAAACATACAGATAGTCATATCACAATTAGGCCTGGTATGTTCATCTGATAAGTCCATTTAATTGGTTTAACAAATCAAACAATTGGTACAGAGACATTTTATTTTAGCAAAGATAATCATTGTTAAACAAAGATGTTAGACTTCAAAAGGCAAAACCTGATGAGTTATTATTTAGTAAATAAATTACATGTACTTCCTGCAAGATGTTGTTTTATACATGTATTGGATTATGAATGATATGTTTCATAACAATGCATGCCATAGCGTATACATGATCGGTTGTATCTCAAGTAGTTGATTATTGTAATCAGTAATGTTGACATGCATACAGTACAATGTACACACATCACTGTAATACATGTTTATCATATAAAGCTTGAGTAATGCAACGACAAACTAGTGGTCTGCTAGACCTGTATGGTGCAAAACATTAACCTGAAACGATTTGTACAAATGTCCACATCAAATGACCATGGTAACATGTATGCACAAGCAATTATCCAACTCCTTTACATTTCACTATTTTTTATATGTAAATACATAGACATGCAGTTGTACAAAATTAATGTCTGTGGCCCAAAAACTTATTCCTGGTGAACTTTCCTGTAAGAACAAAATGCAGAGCTATCATTTCCAAAATACCACAGCATGGCAACAGACACATAGTATACCACTGACAAAATGGCAGTTAAACAGAAAGCCAAATTAATCAATTTTGAAATAAAACATGTTCACTTTGAGGTGCAAACATATTGCAACAAACAAGACTACAAACCTGCAAGAAATCACATAATTCAAAAATAATTCAAATACATGTGCAGTAACAGGTATAATTGATATACATTGATTTGAACATTGACAACTTTCAATGCCACACTGATTACACAATGAGTTACTTTTTATACAATTTGCAGGCTCATTCTGCTTCTAAATAGTAATAGAAATTAAATATATCAATGACACATGTGACTGTATGACAAAAGAAACAGACCAATTGTGCCCAAACTGAAGGACAGTCATTTCATATGCCACTGGACAATAGCATTCCACTCATAAGATATACATGTAAATGTATCAGATGTTATTTTCCTACATTAGTATGAGCTGATAAAGCAGCGCCCTTTTTTTTTTTGCATAATGAAGTACACATGCACTATACTGCACATGTACAAGCAACTTCAAAGCACTTAGGCTAGGCTATTACACTGGTGTATCATACATGAAAGATTAATGGGCTGTTTAGCTACATGTATGGCAATATGATTTTAAATGTTTTCTTAACCCCAAATCAATTCAAACTCAAAGCACTGCACTATGAAAGTGAAGACACACTATTACAGACAGGATTTACTTTATACAGAATATAACACTATTCATGATGATTAATATCAAGATATAAACACTAATATTTATATTGATTCTATACATTTCTTAACTACCTTTCATTTGTACACCTTTTACACATTCAAGTCTCTGTGTGCATGTTTCAAATTGCGGACAAATAAACCATGCATGTGAACGGAAAAGCTATCATACAAAAATAAGTTCATTGTTTATTTCACAACCGTGGTATATGGATGCAGTTTGTCAAATACCATTAACTAGAATTTCATGCACAAAAACAACAAGAGGATCTTTAAAGTCTAAAATAACGTAGCTTTTGAAGCTTGTGATTTTTATTTACATTCATTTTGAAGATCAGGGACAAGGATAAGGTTATTTCAAATGTTTTTTTTATGTTTTATTTAAAATACACACTAAATGTGGAAGTTTCTGAACTTTGATGTTGGCTTTTTGTCTTCATCTCTGGCATGCAGCTCAAAGTATACATAGAATTGTACATGTAGGAGCGAATGGTTGCCGTAGTTACAACCACAGTATCGTTTTCCTTAAAATGGGTATTTGGCAGGAATTATTAAGGCAATGAAGGAATGGAATTAAGAGTCTAATCATACTTTCGTAATGGCCATGTCACCTTGTATACAGTTTGCTGGTACTGGCAATCAAATTTGTATATTGACCCCTGATTGGTTGAATGTGGTCACATGTTCTCTCTTCATGCTAGACTGTGAGTAGGTAAAAGAGTACTGATTACTCACAGAGTGCTAAACTTGAAAAAAAAAAAAAACTAATGCAAGCAATGATGGGGGATAACAGGTAGTGAAAATGAAACTAAAAACATGCGTAATGCCAATAAGCAGATAATGGTTTGGAAGGACATCAGGAGAGGGGGTAAACAACCAACTGAACCAAGCTACAAAAAACAAAGGAGGTCAGGAATAGAGCTTCTTCTCTTTATATCAAAATATTACACAATCATAAAAAGCAACAAAATCCTCTCTCGAGATACAGCACCCCAATTGTGTACCATGTATGTATGGATGCAATAGCAAACACAGGCTGACATGAAGTACATGTCGGTGCTGCAACAAGCATAGCCAAACTTCAAACTCCCCCCAAAAAATATCCATACATATCCAATTTTCTGTTAAAGGAGCATGTACCCCTTAGTTTTGAACAAGGGATATGCATGTACTTATCATGCCCAATATCTCAAAATCTTCAATCCTCGCACAACATACTCACAGTGATCGGTGTCTACAGCAAAGGTGTGGTTAGAAGGGATGGAGGGAGTCGTCAGCAATTAAGGGAATGATCAATTAACCCTTTGTCGTGCCAGACTAACTATGGGATTTGTGTGTGTTACAGTTGAAAATACATGTATACACACATGGCACATAATAGTTAACACATTTGACTCCTCATCAGCAATAGTGCATACAGGGATTTGTATGTCTTTTGCGCTTGAATTGAGAGTGGTCCGTGTATAACTTTGTAGGCCAAGAGAGCACTTTGTATCTACATGTGTGACTGTACAATATTGGACATTAGAATACGAATCAAACTGGTAGCAATACAGATCTGAAAACTAGACACCGTTTCATTTTTCATTAGGAATGACCATCAAAGTACACTATCCAAATAATAATTTCATTCTGGCAGTCCTCTGTTTACATGTAAAGCCAAAAAAAAAAAGAAGTATACACTTATGATAATTAACGATAAAGTAGGAAAAGGAGTGGAGACGGAACGAGAGAGCTTCCTTCTGGGTAGCAAGAGCGCATAGTGTGGTGTAGGGAGTGCGTGTGATTGGTGGCGCTCTTTGCGTTATGTGTTCCTGACTTTGCCCGGCACGTAGCTCTTGTCGATGGTCTTCTCCTGCAGAAACATGTGAAGGCTCTTCTCGTTCTGTGCCAGTGGATGGCCAGCAATTCTACACGGCAGAGACAATGACAAGAAGAAACATCAACTCATACGTTTAACAGGTGAAGACTCTTTTTACTCTGTGCCAGTAGATGGTCACCCATTTTACACAACAAATACATGTACCATTACTGAAAAGAAATTATCATGACAAATGTTTTTCAATTTGTGAATTCGTATTTTCTACTTTAATACTGAAAACAAAGCTCAACGACAGTCTTATGTATTCAGTTTCATCATAGAATGAACTCAACTCCACATTCCTTCGTCTTTCTTTTGTGGCCTTCCTTCTTCACCCCTCAAATTAAGCTCAATAATCACATAACAATTTGAACAACATAGTTGTCAGTATTTGTGAAATATATCAATATGATACTTGAACATGTGAAGCCTGTGGCAGATCAAAGAAGAGAATTACATGTAATTACAGGAAGAAAATATTTGATTTCAAGAACAGTTCGGGTAGAATTATATTTTGGGAGCAAAGTAAAGTGTCAAGTCAAAATAAGTGTGGAGCTTTATTGATTTATACAACACAAGCAGTTTTTGCAGAAAACATGAAAGTCCACCCTGAAGTTGAGTCGGTTGTAATGAAAGCAGCAACAAGAAAGAAGCATATTAGTTTGATAAAAATCCATCACGGACAAGACACTTGTAACTGTTAATGTACTGGTAATTTATGAGTTGCTCTCCCATTTGTTTGGCGCAGTAAGATTCCATAACTTGCTCTTTTTCTGTTTTTGATGAAGGGATAAATCTTTTCCATAGGGGTATGTGCGTACAAACAGATGAACATATGAAATGATAAACCGGTATAAACTTTTCAGAAAATACACATTTTCAAAAGAATTAATACTCAACATATGGGAGAGCAACTCTTAAGTGAAGTCACAAACAAATCATAACTTTTGTCATTTGACAGATTTTCCCAATAATAGAACTAGAAACTGACTTTCAGCGATTTTATAGGCATCAGCAGATTTTGAGGAGGTTTTGGATGGGCCGTCTGAAACCTACATGTATAACCTAGAGACTGGACACAGTTGAGAGCTAGTTTCCACACAGTTCCACTCCACAGTGCATGCATTCAATGGGAGCAATGCCCGTATCCACGCTGACAGGGACAATATGATTATGAATGGAGACTACTGTACATTATCGTTAGGGTAACTACTGATCCTGCCGAGTTTCATGACTTTTGCAAATGGGACACCCTGTCTCTAACATACTGTACAACAAATATTGTTGACTCGAATAGATCCATAACTCTTTGATATCAGGTAATACATACTTATTGATGAATTCCTCAAGACTCTTCCGCCTCTCTTCAATAAACTCCTCCTCAAAGATGCCGTCTCCTTTCTTCAAGAAGGGGAGTTGCCTGCTCAGGGCCTTCCCAGGTAGTGGCGGTACAACAATCTGTTGGGAAATATGCAAACAAAACAAATACAACTTCCATGATCAGTCAACTTGTTCATGATACCTAACTCTCTGATCCAGGTCAGACTCAAAGACCTGTGTTTCTTTTTCCATTACATAACATTTTCATTATCTGTTATCATTAACTGAGTGAGGACCATAAATCAAGAACACAATCACACTTGTAAGGTACCTCGAACTCCTACTGAGCAATAAGCAATCTACTACACTGTACGTGTCTGTGGTAATCAACCTTCAATATATAAATCAGACATTCAATATTATTATCTCAGAAGATGACATTAAAGTAATACTTAAATGCCCACACAAATTTACTGACATACATGTACATTGTAATTGTCACTTTCTGGACCTGACGCGAGGTATTTACACTGGGCATTTATACACTGGTGACCACCCTGCAACGTCCCAGGCCCAGACTTGTTACCATGGCAACTGGTTCAACACTATTTGGTTGTAAAATGAACAACTGTGATCATAGCTATAACAATGGAGGGCCTGTAAACCTGTTGAGGTTGTAAATGTTCAGACATGTGTCACAGTTGACATTGAGCTGTACACATACAAATATCTAGGCAGTGATTTCACCTTTAAATAATATTGAAAGTGACAATGTTGGACTTTGTAAAGTTTGTTCTTCCACTCTTCCACTTTTTCTGCAGGAGTGATCTGGTAGGATTTGCTTGTTCCTTCTTCGCATATTCATTTACAATGCACATGTGCACCTCACGTCCTGAACATATATATCGTGTACATAAATATATTAGATACAAACATAAATTTTCAGAAACCATTCTTACCTTACTATCCCTTTCTAATTCTTGCTTCAGGAACTCAAAGTCACTGTACCTCCGCCGTACAATAGAGTCTTTCTGTTTGAACACAGGTAAGTTTGTCTGCAAAACAATGGTACACAAGAGTGGCAAGTACATCAGAAGTATGTGTAACTTCACCCAGCCTCAAGTAAAAAAAAAAAAAAAAAAAAAACTTGAATGAAACATCAGGAAAACAGTATGCATTATTTGCTGAAGAGTTTTTTTTTTTTTACCTACACTCTATATCTCAAATCAGAAATTTACTTTGCAATATCATTTCTGGATCTAGCATCTAAATATTGTTTTTTGGGAAAATACAAACTGGAAAGTTGTAGATCTACATGAAGTACATCAATACAAAAAATTTGCTAATTTTGTAGTGAAGAATCCCAGCCATATTCTGAACAAAACTGAATCATAAAATTCATGGACGGTAGGTAATGTTCGCCATGTCACCGAAAGGTCTTTTTTTTTAATGCTGGTCTAGTCCTAGTGACTAGGAAAATACATACCTTCATTTGCGCTTGCTTGGCAGGCACATGATGATATTGTCGGGAAATCTATCTTTATACTCAAAACAATGTCTGATTCAGTGAATTTGACAACTTTTCCAGGACCAAACACCCATCGACTGTCTCAAAATTACTGACTGAACCAACATTCCAACAAACTTTATCGTTCAATACATTATTTCTGTGTTTTTTTTTTTTCGTTAGAACAACATGACCCAAAAATCCATTTTTTGGGAACATGCACAAATATTCCACGTGAATATTGATAGTTGATAAGATTGGGGAGTTTCTGCAATTTATAAGTGTGACTCTGGCCTCTGGCCTCTGGCAGAGCATTGCCCGAGGGTCAAACGTTACACTCGTTTTCCACACTTTCAAAAAACTTGCTAATTTGCAATGATTATTGTAACCATTGCGATAGCAATGGATTGACAATGGCAATGCAATGAAATGGCAATCAACGCGTACAACTCACCCTCATTCTCAGTTCATAATCTGTGTATCTCTTGTTTCCAATGCCATGTGTCTGAGGGTTGAGTACATCTATTTCAAGAAAATTAGCAGGAGCAGCATATGCATCACTTAAAGTTTGCTTTTTTGATTCCAAACGACTAGTATCAGCGTTTTTTGACCCGTCTTCCGCCATGATGTTCAATGTAAGTTGCACCAAAAGTACGTACACACCCTGCACTGGAGCGTACTGTATACAGCACTATGCTGTTTGTGGAAAAGACGGGGAAAATAAGCGAAATATTCAAGCGAAAACGCCAGCTCCAGTGGGATCCCGACAACAATTTCCAAGGATGTGTATCTCTGTTGAGTTAACAAGCCAAAAATGTTGTTTGGTTCCTTCTTTGAGATCACTACATCTACCACAAGTATTAGGGGGTGTATCACTTTTCATAGTACATGCGTAGTGGGCCAAACTGAAGGCCGTTGAATTAAGATATACCCCAGGATAATGGAGCTCCAAGCATGGCATAACTAGGGCCTATACTAAGTGAAGTTATGAATTGCGATATGATATTATTATTACCTAGTTCAGATTCACACTCACTTTGATCTTTGACTCATTCTTAAACAAAGTTAAAATATTCCATTAGGCCTAGCTAAGTGACGCATAAGCATGCATATATAGCTACTCGTTTTTAAAAAGTACTTCAAAGTTTGGGTTTAAAAAAATTGTTTCAGAAGTGATTTTGCTTTTGTTTATTCATTTGTTATGAGTCCTCGTTTTTCATGTAAGCACCAAGCATGCGCTTTGGGGAGAACCTCACGAATAGAAAGTTATTTTGGAGGCAAGATAATTGCTCCTTAATCGTTTATGACTTTGCGTGGAAATCAAGTTCAAAGGATAGTTAAGATAATATAAATGGATAGATATAGGCCTATATAGATAATGCTCTCTCTCCACAGGTTATGATAGCAACAGTACATCACGATACATTCAAGTGTGTCACGTGATATATGCTCTAGGCCTGTTTGATATGTAAACTTCATTTTTAATGATTGATTAAATTGATGTTTACTTCCCAGGACGAAAAACCAGTAGAAACCAGTAGAGAAAAACCATTAGAATTTCTACTGGTTTCTACTGGAAATTTTCTACTGTTTGAATATGGAAAGTGAAATGATTTCCAGTAGAAACCATTAGAAAAATGCAAGTAGAATACCAGTAGAAACCAGTAGAAATCTCTACTGGATCCAATACAAGACCAATAGAAGACCAGTAGAATACCAGTAGAAACCAGTAGGAAGCTCTACTGGATCCAATAGAAGACCAGTAGAAGACCAGTAGAAACCAGTAGGAATCTCTACTGGATCCAATAGAGCTTCCTACTGGTTTCTACTGGAATTTTTCTACTGGTTTGAATATGGAAAGTGAAATGATTCCCAGTAGAAACCATTAGAAAAATACCAGTAGAGTACCAGAAGAAACCAGTAGCAATTTCTCCTGGATCCATCAGAATACCAGTAGAAGCTAGTAGAATACCTACTGGAGCCATCAGGAGAGGAAATAGGAATCAAAATTAAAAATATTGATGAAATATCGATCTCAATTTCGTATAATGTATATGATAATCCGAATTATGGCATATATCCTTATCGTTTTAACCTAATCCTATCCTATAGACCATGGGATGACATTAGAAATTCTCACTTTTCGTTGTCCATGAATTTGCCCCACCTAATTTTTCTTTGTAAATGTTGTTAAAAATATAGAAATGGGAATGCCACTTGTTGCCCATTGCAACCATTACAAATGTGCTGAAAAAACATTTTTTTGGTAGTAGAATTTGAGCTAAAGTATACTGGACACATCCGGGCTTGTACAGCATAGCTGTATGTATAAACCATTGGCAGTACACACAGCACTGTACCTATGTGTGTGCACTGGTACAGTGCTGTGTGATCAGCCTCGTTCATGTGTATCGGCAGTTGACCTGCAATAATGTATGTAAACAATGCAGCTGACAGTCTGCAGCATGTGGATACAATGGAAGCCCTGTTAACTTCAGAGTCTTATTTTGAACCTGTAAAGTGTTGTATTCATGGAACTAAAGAGGATGGAAACTGGAAAGGTAACTCCATTCTAGGAGAAAAGCTGGAGAAAATGTGTTACTTGCTGCCTACGCTGGGTGTATGTAGAAGATTGTCAAGGGAGAACTATTGCAAAGAAATGTGTTGAGCAGGTTAATCTCCTCACTGACGATGGTGCATCACAGACTGGAACTAATGTTTACCAACAGTTTTGCCATGTTGGAAAACTTGCTTGAGCAGAGTCTAGGAAGAATGATGATATTGATTCTGATATGGATTAGATAAAGCATCCCACTGAAAATTATGAGGCCATCTCAATAATATCATATTTTGATTCCAATGCAATTAAAATGAAAATTATACATGTACGCAACAGCATACTTTCTACAAACAAGCTGTAATTGTATAGAAATATTTGTTAAACGTCAAATCCCCCCCCCCCCAAAAAAAAAAAAAAAAATAAATAAATAAATGTTGATTTGAATCAATAGAGCAAAAAAACAAACATAACCACTTAAATTTCATCAAAATCGTTTGTAAAATAAGAAAGTTATGCCAGTCTTCAGGCCTTTTTAGGCTTTATATTGTAAAGTACATATGGGTCATGGACGTATTCTGGTTTCTTTCAGTTCCAGTAAGTAAAACTATCTGGCATCCCTTTATTTCAAAGTTTTGATTATTTCTTAACAAAACAGTTATATGCACAACGAAGTGATATGCTAATGAGAGAGTAGATGGTGTCACTCGCTATTTATTTTGTTTTCTATTGGATGATAATATGAACCAAAGACTTACAAATACCTAATGTACAAATATCCCTTTGGATGCTTTATTGATGTGAGTAAATATTACATGTACATTACTTATAAAATATGTTTAAACTCTGATTTGTTTATCAAACAAGTGAGCTAAATTAAAGTTACTTAAAATAAGATGATTGTGATGAGATGGTTGGTGTGATGATGTTGATGATGATAATGATAAGATGATGGTTATCTAACACTCTTTTCAACACCATCATCATCACTCTGTCAAGCATGTCATCACTATCATTATCAGGCCATCATAACCATCATCTTATCAGTATCAGTATCTGATGATAATGATTATGATGATGATCTGATGGTGATGAAATGACTGTTGGGATGATGTAGAATATGGTGATGACAACAGATAATGATGATGATGAAATGATTGTTAGAATGATGATGGTCTGATGGAGATTGTGTGAAATGAGTGTTGGGATGATAAAGAAGATGTTGATTACAGATGATGGTGATGAAATGATTGCTACAATGATGATGATGATGATGATGATCTGATGGTGATTAAATGATTGTTGGGATGATGATGATGATCATTAAATTATTTGTTATGATGCTGATGGTGATCAGATAATGCGTCATTTTGCATAAATTTGCATTATCAGAAAAATATTTAATATATCAAAAACAATAACAATCACCAAAAATGTTTTTTATGTACGTACATGTATTGCGTCAAAACAAACCTCAAAACAAGTTAAATGTGAATCGATTACAGTTAGATGAAGGCTCAAACCTACATTTCTCCCGGGGGTGGGGAGGGGTCCATAACACTAAGCCTATTGGGTCCCTCGACAACTCAAAGTTGCTAAAATGTTGTACAAAATGTGTTTTCGGCTAATATTAATCGTAAATGAGTGCTTATTTCATCTTTTATTGACACAGTCGTTTAAGTTGATGCTATTTATTACCGAAATAATGTCACTGAAGAATTAAACCTATATTTCTTCTGGGGGTAGGGAGGTCCATAACACTAACCCTAATGAGTCCCTCGACAACTCAAAGTTGCTAAAATGTTGTACAAAATGTGTTTTCGGCTAATATTCGTAAATGAGTGCTTATTTCAGCTTTTATTGACACAATCATTAATTTTATGCTATTTATTACTGATATAACGTCACTGAAGAATTTTGCACAAAAACGAAATAAAAGTAAAAACAACAAAAAGGTGGTTCGCGAACCACGAGTCTCGCCTGATTTCGCTATCGATAAACAGTGTTTTTTTTTTTTGTCAAATATTTTTTCAAACCTTTTGACCCCTAGATGACCTGTGACCCCATCAGCCTCATGAAGAGACTCATGTGGTACTACCCAAGGATCATTTGTACCAAGTGTGATCACAATTGATGAGGAAATAAAGAAATGAGAGCAAGTCAAACAAAAACTTTTTGGAACAGACCAACAGAAAAATGATGCACATGGCCTCATATCATTTGACCTTTTGACCCCTAGATGACCTTTGACCCCCATCCTCATGACGACACATGTGGTATTACGCAAGGATCATTTGTACCAAGTTTGATCACAATTGGTACAGAAATAAAGAAATGAGAGCAAGTTAAACAAGAAATTTAACATTTTGTAACAGACCAACAGACTAACAGACTTAACAGGAAAACTGATCACTAGGTCTCTGCAGAACTTTGCTCAGGCGAGACAAAAACAAAGAAATACAAAAAAAAAACACATAAGAAACTGACTTTGTTAACAGATTTTTTTCAAGTGCAATTGTTGGGAATGCTATAAAGAATATTTGCGTAAAAAATTAGCATTCTTGGAGCTTTATTTTGCGAATTAGAACAAAAAATATGATTTCATGAATAAATTAGCATAATTAATTCATATAAAATGAAATGTATACATGAAGATTTAGTGAAATTCTAATGTTGGGTGACCAGACTCCATATTTTCTTCATGTTAACTAAGTTTCTCTTTAAAAGATATACTGTAATATACAACATACTGTTAAAGATGGTATTTTGCATAAATTTGCATAAATTAACCAAAATTATTGGCATTTATTGTATCAACGCACTAACAGTATGAATCAAGTAATAGGAGAGTACATGAATTTTAAATCATTGTTTGACTGGGAGGTTGCTATCAGCTCTTTGTTCAGTAAAATACGGTTAATCAATTTTGCATAAATTTACATAATTAATAACCAATATCTTGAAAATTTGTAGGTTAGCTGCTTGGCAACAATCATATTTGGATTCAGCACAAAAAGTTACCCTAGTTCACACAAAATTTAGGTGGGGCGAAAAGTTGGACAACGAAAATGAAAAACTAGGCCTCTTTTGCCATGTCATCCCATGCTCTACTATCCTATGATTATTCCTATTCTATCATATACATATCCTAATTCCTGCCCTTTCCTTCACAGACTTTCATATATATAGCAGTACGGTTATAAGGTTCATGAGATATTGGTTACTATAACTTACATTTAAGAAGATCATTTTTGTTGTTGTTATCATTATTGTCTTCACTTAAGTAGGTGACATTCACTATTTTATGTTTAAACTTGAAATAATTACTTGGTAAAATTCCTTTTATCTGGTTAGGTGGAGGTTATCTATTTAAAAGTACAAAATTAGGACACGTAAATACATGCATGAATATTCATGAGCATCTCTATTTCTATTGGTTTCTATTGGTTTCTACTGGTCTCCGTTACCAGTAGAATTCCCTGGTCTCTAATGGTTTCTACTGGTTTGACTTAGTATTTTTCACACTCCTTTTCAAACCATCTCACTTGTTTCTACTGGTTTGACTTTGTATTTTTCATACTCCTTTTCAAAACATTATATCTCACTAGTTTCTATTGGTTTCTACCAGGAGAATTCACTGGTTTCTAATGGTTTCTACTGGTTTGACTTTGAATTTTTCACACTTCTTTTCAAAAAATTACCAGTGGATTCTAATGGTTTTGAAGACCAGTAGAAACCAATAGAAACCAGTGAGATCTAATGGTTTGAAAAGGAGTGTAAAAAAAAACAAAGTCAAACCAGTAGAAACCATTAGAGACCAGTGGATTCCAATGGTATTGAAGACCAGTAGAAACCAATAGAAACCAGTGAGATCTAATGGTTTGAAAAGGAGTGTAAAAAAAACAAAGTCAAACCAGTAGAAACCATGAGACCCAGTGGATTCCAATGGTAATCAAGACCAGTAGAAACCAATAGAAACCAGTGAGATCTAATGGTTGAGAAGGAGTGTGAAAAAAACAAAGTCAAACCAGTAGAAACCATTAGAGACCAGTGGATTCTCATGGTATTGAAGACCAGTAGAAACCAAAAGAAACCAGTGAGATCTAGTGGTTTGAGAAGGAGTGTGAAAAAAAAACAAAATCAAACCAGTAGAAACCATTAGAGACCAGTGGATTCTAATGGTTTCTACTGGTCTTCAATACCATTAGAATCCACTGGTCTCTAATGGTTTCTACTGGTTTGACTTTGTTTTTTTTCACACTCCTTCTCAAACCATGAGATCTCACTGGTTTCTATTGGTTTCTACTGGTCTTCAACACATTAGACTCTACTGGTTTCTACTGGTTTCTACTGGTTTGATTTCGTAGTTCCTCTTCAGACCAGTAGACTCTACTGGACCAGTAGAAACCAGTAGACGGTCTCTACTGGTTTCTACTGGTTTCTATGGGAATTTCGACCTGGGTTTTCTCTCTACATGGTCATAATTACAAGAAGAATAATCATATATTCAGGGGGGTATAAAATCCATTTCAAGTTGAGTCTTCATCTTATGCTCTGATTGTATTTTGTCGTGATTAAAAGAAAGGAAAACAAATTGATACTTGAAGGTCGCTGGTTATATATAGCCGGTATTTTGTGATATCTTTAAAGCAATGTTTTGTTATATTCGGTATCATAGACCGTAACTGAAAAAAGTGTAAGATGAAATGGAACAGGTGTGTAGATGGAGGGGTGCGGAAAGTAAAAGAATAAAAAGTAAATATGAGACACTTTTTATGGGGGATTGTGGACTGGTCAGGAACAATACGTTTTGCAACAAAGTAATAATCATTTTATGCTTTGCTAAATTGTCCACATTTTACATAATGATGTAACATAGCTACCGAACAAAACCCACCCCTGGTTTGACATAAATCCGTCAAAGGATAATGGAGTTTTGAACTTTTGATTTTTTTTTGGTGACGTCACTTGCGTGGTACAGGACTCTGCTATATAAATTGTTTACTATATTTTTTGTTGAAAATGTCAATTTTCACAAAAGGAAAAAAATATCATTTTGCTTGTGCATATAATAGATAAGTAGACACATTTTTATACACACATTTAAGAGATTTACACCCTCATCAAAAAACCAGGAAAGGGGACTTTATGGACTTATACAGCACATAGCATTATGGGAGAGCATCTCACACGTGACGTCACAAAAATAGAATGTAAGAAAATCATAACTTTCTTATCCTTTGTCGGATTTTCGTCAAACCTTCATTAATAAATCATGTTGTTTTCATTTCAAATCAAGTTAATTTCCGTTTTTTTTTAAATATACATCGCATTCACGCTTTCATGTTTTTTCCTCGTAGGGTTTAGACTCGTTTACGCAGTGCTTAAAGAGACAGTCCACCTTGAAGTTAATGGCAATCAATTAAGAAAAATAAAAGAAAAATATCGCTGAAGATTTGACGAAAATCCGTCAGAGGAAAAGAAAGTTATGATCTTTTCAAATTTCAACTTTGTGACGTCACGTGCGAGGTGCTCTCCCATATACCAACTTAATTTCAGGATGGACTATTATTTAAACGTTACACTTTTTGTGGTGGTTTCGCATTTTGGGCACCCCTCCCGCATTTGCGCGTTCTCTCTCTCTCTCTCTCTCTCTCTCTCTCTCTCTCTCTCTCTCTCTATGCAATCTTTCCTTCCTCACACTTCTGCCTCGCTCTTTACCATTCATCGTCTGTCAGTCTGTGTCTGTTTTTCTCTCAATGTTCAAAATTCAAGATGAACTGAAGTTCTGAATATATGAATCTCAATCCAGCCTGGAGCACAATGGCACATGAAGATATTGATGCATATAGTTCAGGATCCCGTTGCATTAAAGTTACCATTAATGGTAACTCTGCCATCAATGGTAGCTAACGTGGTCGATTCTGAGCTAATGAAATTCAAGGTTCCATAGAAATTGGCCACTATAGACAGGTTTCACTGTACATAATTACATCTGAAATATATGCCAATGGACGAGAAAGGCGGTTCAACAAGGATACAGTTCTCGCGCCTGGATGTTTCAAGATGACATTTGAAATAGCGCCATCTCTTAATGGTGTCTGCCTGTAACGTGTTATTTTTTTTCGCTCATATATCAATCTATGTTGACATTTACAGACATCGAATTTGGAACACACACCTTTGCACCTATCGCATTCATGCAATTACGGTATGGCCTTGCCCCTTCTTTTCGGTACGTCACCAACTTATTACGTCATTACCCCTCCCCCCCCCTCCCCCCGCATTCATTGCTTCCCCCATGACTTCATTATCTTTTTTTTTTTTTTTTTTTTTAGCAAGCAATGTCCAACGCCTATGTTTGTTGCGAAACTATAGGGTAAAGATCGACCTGCATGTACAGTGAGGGCTGGTGTTAGTGTTAAAATAACACCAACACCAACAATAACACCCAACTCAAATCACTCAAAGGTGCAGCAGAAGCCTAATTACTGGGTTCATTTGTATTTCCTTTCTTCTATTCATTCCATATTTTTCTCTCTTTCGTTTGGCCTTTCTTTGATTGTTCCTGTAATCATTGACATCCCATTCTACTAATGAGTATCAGTTGTATGATCTAGGCCTATAGGCAGTGAAGTCTCCGGGGCCGGAGTGGGAGGGGCGGGAAATGGGGGGTGGGGGTGGGGTGGGGGGAAGGTGCATCCCATGCGCATCTTCTTCTCCAGACGCGATAGAATAGCACAGGCCCCTAATGTCTCCCCATTCCTATCGATTAAATACATAGATAAATACAATAGTACCGCTATTGGTGTTTCTTTAGCCTACTTGTAATGTAATATAAGTATAATTAATAACAAGTTAGAAACGTTTCTTTGATGTGTAAAAACAAAAAGAAGAAGAGAAAAATAAGAAGAAAACACAAAACATCACACTTCAATTTGCTTTTCGTCATCTTGGATTATGCGCATTATGAAGCCGAGCCAAGACCTTGGAATCTATTGTAGTCTTAATCAAGGTCGTATCACATTTTTTCTATACTCAATATAACTGTGTCGCAGCAACAGGCCTATTATTTCTCCAGTTTGCATTGAGAAATATATGGATATTTACCTTACAAAAGTCAACGTCTTAGATACAAGATGGTTTCATGATCTATCATTGATTTCTTTCTCTCTAATGTATGTTCTTCATTATTTCACGTGCTTCTATTAAAGATATTCAAGAAATTGCCTAAGTCTCGGATGACGATGATGTGGCTCATATTGATGAAAAATTAATGAAAGAAGATCGGAGTAGTAGTCATGACAACAACGATAGCGATGTTGATGGCGATGATAACACTAAAGCACATTTTATAAGTGAGAACTTGACCTCTGCAATATTGTGATAAACTAATATATGTCTGGTCAGCCTTTCATAACTTGAATGTATCCTAAGAATAACAACAAAATTCACGAAGATGAATAAATTTTTTGTCATAAAAGTGACCATCCAAAATAAATCCCTCGAATTGATGCATGAACCCCACCCATTCCCTGCGTATGCATATCTAGTTGCATCTAATAAGAATCGTCTCTCTCCCCCGATTTTATTGTTTTCTCCGATTTACGTTTGTTTTATATCTCATTCAACTCCGTTGAAAAGGCGAAAGTTTACAAAATAGCTTCCAGTGAATAAAATGAAGCAGGAAACGGCTGACCACAAGGCCAGCTATAACAGAGTGACATCATCATGGCGGAGAATCCTGGGCTCACTGAGGATCTAATCAATGCAAAACAAGGTACGATTTTGTCGAAGTTTATGATTACCGTCAACAAATATTGTTGTTACTTTGTAGAATATACCGTGCTGTGTGGATATATTACTTTAACTGATGAAAACATTGGAGCATAAGGTAATTTAAAGCAAATATTGAGACCGAATTCTGTCGTGAATCGTGTGTAATGAGCGAGTGCAATGGTGAATGAATGGCTTCACTGTGTTGTGTTCTATGAAGGTTCGGAAGGCGCTGGCGCGCCCATGCGAACCTACGAATTACACGTATTCTTGTCCATGTCCGTGTTGAGTGCATGCCAGTGGATGCGGGGACAAGGCGTCTTGCCAACCCGGTAGCCGTTTCGTACTTTTTCAAGGGTTTGATTGACAGGTGCAAGGTATGTGTCCAAACATTTTTGTAGAAATGACAACATGTTGCTGATGCAAATCTCTGTTTTTTAAAGCCAAATACTGAAGAATCAACCTAATGTGTTTATGTTGTGATATCACTTTCGGTCATTAAAAATGGAACTCATAATTGTTTAAAAACAACATTATTGTAAATGCATGGTCAGAGGATCTTATTTATTGATTCTAATGTGAACTGAGGCAATGTGTCCGCGTGGCTGGCTGTGTTGCAACTATGAGACAGGCGTAAATGCCATGAAAGAAATCCATGTTTTCTGATGTGTGAGACTGCACAATTGTTTACATTACAATTTAATGCTGCTATGATTTTATGAACATTTACAGGGTGCATGCTTCATTATGTGTGTGTCTAGATGTGCCTCCTGATTTTAGAATTATGTGGCTCCAACAAGGCCATATTTTTAAAGGAGACCTATGGAAATACAAAATAAAATAGAGTTTTCCAGATCTGTTCGCTATAGTAGAGAAGAGGTTTAGATGGATAATTGTAAATGAGGGAATGCCCAGAAATTTATCATCTAGGCCTCTTGCCAAAATTGGGCTCGCCTGTGGTACTGTGGTATAAAAAGACTTGTTCACAAATAGAAGATTGATTAACGCATGGGTGTGATATTTGCTTACATTTCTGCTAAAAATATGTCCATAGTAATGTTTTGCCAAAGAAAATTGCACCTCATAAAGTCAACTCTGGCTAGAGCTCTGCTTATCACAATGGTGAATGTTAACAAAGTGACTGACAGGATGATAATTGTGTTGATTTCAGGAAGAATGGACCAGTGTGTCATGCATTTTGACTGTATTATTTTTGTATTCATCCATACATGTACTATACATGTACACTGTACAGTAGGTTTCAGGAGGATACCAGAAAACTGCTAACATGAAACTAGCTTAAATAGAAGCTTCCTGTATTTTTGAATATTTCATTTATCACTCTAAAAGTGACATCTAAACCTATTGTAAGGCTGGAATAGATATATTATGTTATGGTAAACTATTGATGCAAACTTAAATTAATGTACATAATTGAGACTGAAGGAAATAACAACAGTTATAAGACAAAGAGGCCCATCATCACAGTGGAAGGGTTCTACCATGGTCATGTGTTCCATATTTTTTTCCATTTTACTTTCAAGATCGCATGACGTACATGCACTTGCTCAACTTAATGTGCTACACTTCACATGCTTATACATGAAGTCACAGTTTGACCATCTTTAATAATAACCTGAAACAGCACAGGAAGGAAAAAAAATCAAAAGAATTATAACATTAAATCTGAAAATATGGTCATCATCTAAAATCTTGAAATCAAACTTAAAAGGAACATGGCAGAATGCTTCTGCTGAAATGATAGGACTGTTTGTCTTTCCACTATTGCACATTGCTGTTAAAGTCTGAGGTGTCCACATTGCCATTTTGATTATTTGGGTGGGAGCACAGAGAATACTTCAGGGACACGGGCTCCTGGAGTATATTCATAAATATTTGCCATGCCTAGCAAGTTGGGAAAGTGCATTCAGCTACATGAATTTTTAACGACCACCTCCATGTACAAGTACCCTATAGACTATCACAGTTTCTTGATTGGATGAGTGGACAAGGACAGTCCTTGTTATTTGTTTAGGTATTTTGGATGCAACATGAGAAACGAGTTATGCGTAAATGTTGTTCATACATGTACATACTCTTGTTTATCACTGTAAGCTAGATTTTACCATTTACATGTATGATTATGAATAATTTCTAGTCATGGTAAGATGGCTCTGTAATTAATGCGTACATGTTGTCACAATTCCTCTCTGGACCTTTACATGGTGATTTCGCTGCATGTTTATGAAAATATCCCTGTCAACAAATATGTAGTGGCTTTGTAGCCACCAAACAAGGATATTACTGTACATTTAATGATCATAAGGAACAAGCAATATGCAAGGCATGTACCTTAATCCTGTGTACATGTACAGGTGTATGTGTGTGAAAGCAAGGATCATCTTCTTCAAGGCAGTCCCCGTGTCCTTTAATCCAGTGGATTATTGGTATGTTTTTGTGCACGCTTCTGTTTGTGTGCCAAGTCAGTGAATAAAAAACATCACCAAATATTTATATCATTCTCAACACCCTGGGCAAACCGTATGAAAAAAGTGCAATTTTCACAAGAATTCCTTGTTGTCCACAGAGGTAAACGCACTGAGTCCCAGTGTAATTTATTGACCAAAATAGGAATGAAATTTATGACACACCTTAAAAAAAAAACTATTAGTGCATGCTGTACAAACATGTATCAGTTTTCTCAAATGCATGGTAATTAATTCATGGACATGTCCATCTAGGAAATATGAAAGAAAATGTCAGTGAATGCACATTGATTGATTATCTATGTTTTAAGATGTGTGTTATGCACAGCTATGATTGGATTTTCAGCACAGTTTTGTTGTTGTGCTATTGCAGGCACTCTCTGTAGAGAGACAAACATGAAAGTTTATCAGCTTTGCACTTGACTCATCGGGAGTTTGTCGCGATTGATTTCAGCGTCTATTTCCTGTCTTGGCCGGTCTGCCAAGCCAGGCATTTGTGGGAAAGAAATCAGCGCAGTGGTATAAAGGGATTTGTATGAGGCCCTTCACTGACACTTGCCTTTTCTGGTTCATGTTTGTGCAATGCAACATTTGGAAGAATTGTGCCTCTTTGCTGACTGTGGTTGTTTGGGGAATATATACCCTGAGGAATAATGGTGTACAACAGGAACCATTCATTTGGACACTTGTTCCTCGGCCACTTGTATCTATGCTTGCTGTTTCATAAATAAAAACACACATTGTAAACACACGCATTGCATTGAATATAAAGACCACTTAAACTGCAAGGGATACTGACTGATTAACAACAAAAATATTATACTGGTAAGAAGATAAGATGTCCTTG
This sequence comes from Arbacia lixula, assembly GCA_963669155.1. Classification (NCBI taxonomy): domain Eukaryota; kingdom Metazoa; phylum Echinodermata; class Echinoidea; order Arbacioida; family Arbaciidae; genus Arbacia; species Arbacia lixula. The sequence goes on from OZ022585.1 coordinate 321,844, forward strand.
TAATTCTCATGATTTTTTTTGCATTGAATGTGTTTTTGATATGCATGAAAAGGATATTCAAAGGATTGAAGGTTTTGTTTTTATTTTAGGGAGACAATAGAATAGTACACCCGTTCCTGTTCTTGGTACTCTCCCAATTAATATGACTATATTAATCTGATTACTATGGAGGGTACCAGTGGAGCAAAGGGTTTACATTTAAATGTCCCTGAAAAACATAAACAATTGATATTCAATACATCAATTACAGTATGTAATCATAATTGTTGTATATGATTTAATTGAATAAACATGGACACTTAACTAATATTTACTGTGCTGTAATATTACACATTCAATTGCACAGCTGTCTGGTACAAGTACATGTATAGGGTGATTGGTGTATCTTTCCTAGTGTAATTAACATTTCTCACAAAGGTTTGGGATGTACAAATCCCCTCCTTAAATACAACATGCAATAAGTACATTTACTTGTAAATACAATGAATGCAAGCTTTGGGATCAGCAGGATACATGAAGGGATCAAGAGGGTATCAAGCTCCTCAGGTCTCTTAATCCAGGATGTAATCCCCAGCAGGGATAGATTACAGGGATGATAATGGCTTATTATCAGGTTACAAGGAGGGAGACAAATAAATTAACCCTCCCCTAATGAAGACAAGGACTCTAGCTCTAGGGCACAACAGACAGGACTTCAGGTTCTTCCTGTTCATGAAAACAAAGGGGAGTAGGGGCTTGACAGGGGTGCCAAGGACATGCCTTTGATAGGAGGAGAGTCACAAAGCTAGAGCATTGAAGATGCCACAGCTACTGTACATTTGCGTGCATTGTGCATTGTACTTGTGCATGTACCATTACAATGTGCCTCAACAAGTGTTGCACAGGACAATACAGATTAATATAGCCTGCCTTTTCTTGTCCCGCTTCAGGCAAGAGGCCTAGAGCTATTCAGCCTATTGCTCTATTACAGTTACAGCTGGTACTACATTGTTCACTATCTCTTTTTTTTATGTCGGTCTTTTGAATAAGCCATTTTCGTAATGTATTCACACCTTTTCCCTTAACTGCCTGATGACATGTTAATACATTCACCTGCATTTTGTGATTCAATTTCAATGGATGGAACACACTCTGAATCTTTTAGTTGTTGCTACTCGATAAGACAAGCATTGGGGTTACCATTAGTGATGTATTGTTTAAAGACAGCCCGTCCCTTTTTCAGATCACCACAAAACCATGGAAACATTGGCAAAACATATCTATGTGTGTTAGCAAGCTGTATATTCATAATTTGAAACTGATACGTAGTGAAAAATTCAAATAATGCACATAAACAACATCTGATTAATAGTGTTTACCTCAGGCTCTTAGCAGTTTGTGTTAAAATATCTGCTTTATTGATTCATCTGTTTATTAAATTATAAAATGCATTATGAAAAAAATTGTTCTATAGAAGGAATCATCTCCAAAGTTTGGTAATTACTCATAAAATTAGGATTTCACACATGCATAATAACCACATAGATACTGTAACAAAGACTAATACTTTTTTCGTAGTACGAAATAAGTCGGTTTGAAATTTAACGGCTGATTTTTTTTACATATACAGAAAGCTTCAACATGCTATATTCTTAGAAATGGTCTTGAATCACACTTTCTTCAATTTACGATCGTGATAGGCGATTTCAAATTTTAAGTTTGCAAAAGGGACGGACAATCTTTAAACGACTAGAATAAAATTTGCATTTATAATGAAAATGGTCTGTTGAAAATACATGTAGGAGATGGTCCCTGTTGGAGTGTATTTTGCATGTCCTTAAATCTCTGTCAGCCTACATGTAACGTACATGCCCTTGTGTTGGCTTTGATACTGTATTATTTGTGAAATCTAATACAATGTAGGTTGAAACTGATGTAGTTGTTCATAATGTGTATCTTAACATATTTGTGGATGTTTCTATGGCAATTAGAAAGCTTGGAGATATAATGTTTACGGGGGTAAGAAATGTAATTGTTGGTGTAGGTTTAAATTCCAGAAGAAATACATCTGAATTGGAAAGTACACGTATGACATGCATGCGAGCAAATCAGTTATTTACTCTACTACCAGAAATTCCAGAAGAAATAAATCACAATTGGAAATTACATGAGAATTATGACATATAAGCAAATCAGTTACCTACTCTACTACCAGAAAATCCCAGGAGATTTTTATAGTAACATTATATTGCCTTTCAATCATTGGCAGCTGCAAATCTCACTCTATTTGTCTTCATGTCTACGATGTGAGAGGCAGTGATCTGGGACGTTGCTCCCACCGCGTTGCTGTCTCAAAGCATCGCTGATGAGCGTGCATTATGCCTCCGCGTGCCAGGTTGGGAGAATTATGCAGATTTGATAGTGATATATGAGCCCAGTTGTGGAGGGGTAATGTACCGTGCCAAGTAGTCCGATCATGTGTATGATCATCGCCATGAATGGCGATAAATACAGCCTCCTTATGCATGCGGGATGGGTTCTTTGTGAATGTGTCAGCTCCCTCTCACCAGGGCAGTGATAGTGAATCAGAACAGATTGTGAGAAATTATTCGTCATTATGGAGTGTTCGCGCTCTGGCCTACATTTATAAGGTATTACTCATGCTCATATTTTTTGTTATTAGTTCTGTTAGGGATTTTTTTTTTCTCTCCACGAGATGTCAGTCTTGACATGTCTATCATAAATGTCCATTCATTGAAGGGGTAGTGCAATCTAATAAAAGCTTTTCAATAAAAGCAACAAAATCAAAGAAATTTGGCTCAAGTTTGAGTAAAATCAGGCAAGAACAGCAACAGATTATGTTAGGCTGGTATGAGGCTATGAGGTTACATGTATCTACAGTTGAGCATGGCTCTCTATTGTTTGATTTGCAAAATTTCTTTTATAAAACATAATTTTCATACCTTATCATACACTGTACATTTACATGTACGCTGTTCTCAGAGAATATGAAAGTATCCCAAATCTCCAACAAGGTGATGCCATACTAATGAAAGAACTTGTGTCTTTGACATTGAAGTGAGAGGTGCTACACGTGTATACCAATGGGAAGCTACATGTACTGTATGCCTTACACATTACCTACACATAATGTACATATGACATCAAGCATGTATTGCCAATTTAAGGATTGGTCAAAATTTAAATGGCCATAATTTCTTGATTACTTGCTAGATGTCACTGCTCCTTCTATTTTTTCTGCTTCTTTTGAAATAAACTTATTTTCAGTGTGAACTTCCCCATGTACAACTGTAATGTGAATTTCCCTCCATAGACGTTGAATGTCAGCTAGCATCCATCGACATACATACATTTGTAGATTTTTTACATGTAGAAAGCAGAAGGGAAGGGGATGGGGTTGAGTTTTGATGGATGCTTTGTGTGCATACATGTACTGGTTGAGTTTGTCCCCAGTCTGCCAGGGTGTCTGTATGTACACAGTGACTCACAGGGCGCCTGTCATGTACACACGTGAAGTCTTCTCGAGATCCATATTTGAAGGTGAAGCAAGGAAACATTTGCAGCAGTGTAAACAGCACTTAACAGGCATTTGAAAAGTACTGTGTTACCCACGGGTACAGAAGTTTGCATTCACCAGAGCTTTGTCAAGTGATCAATATAAGAAAATTCAATGAATCAATTGTGCATGTGATAACTAGGGAAGGACCTCGACTGGCGAGTTAGGGTGTAGTCTGATTTGACAGACACATTTTGTGAAACAGTGTCGTGATTCCATGAGTGTGTGCGCGGATCATAAGAAGAGAGGTGAATCGTGTGGGGAATAATTCTCAATAGTCTACATACATGTGTGTTATAAGCTTAGGCCGGATACACTTGGTTTCTCTGACATTAAAAGCACAACAAAGTCTTAGCACGGACTGGCCATCAGACATCAGCAGGGAAACATTAAAATATTGTTTGTGTCGAGACTGTGTCTCAAGCCTTACATGATGTCATGAAGTAAAATACTGTCTGCATCATAATTAAATACATAGTACACTGTGTAAGAAAAATCATTTTTGTTATGGGGGCTCTTTTAATGTGGGGGTGGGGGTGGGGTTGGAGGGCAGTTCAATTTTGCCGTGTGTAAGCTACACATTGCCGTAAGCCCTCCATGTGTAGATGTGTCTCTGCTACTCATAGTTTTCTTGCGCTGGCTCTTTTTTGTGAAGCTGTGCCTAGTGAATGCGTCTAGACTCGGTGATAGCAGGGCATAGTCGCTATTACACAGAAGTGGAACAGATTACACACGGTGTGTAAGCCCCTGCAGTACAAAAACAGAACCTCATTTTGTACACATGGGATTAATTTCATTTCTGTGCTTAGTGCCAAACATTGTTATGGAGATTTGTTTCACGACATCAAGCTTATCATATTAGCCAGCCCCCCCCCTCCCCCCCCCCACCTCGCTAAAAATTGTATATTCACCCCTTGGTCCAAAGCCTTCAACCTGTAGGCTATTGTTTCTTGTGTACTAGTCCTTGCATAGTGTGACTGGCAGTGGAAGCATAATTTATCCAGTGATTAGTGAACATGTACACTCATGCATCAGTATGACAAATTGGGTGTTGAGTGAGACTGAAAGTTCTCTTAGGTCACCTGTCTTATTCTAATCTGTCAGTCAGCATTACATGAAGTCATGATTAAAATATGTCAAGTTCAAAATGCTCATCTCCCGTAGGGGCACGAACTGAAAGGAGTACAGTCATGATACATGCATATTGCAGTAGGCCTACAGTACTGTGCATACATGTAGACACAACCCGTTGCAAACATGATTTGCCATGCACATATGCACATGTCTAGACACAATTATATTGCTAATTAAGAGAGGAGTCACAAATATACACCAACATACACTCTAGCTCAAAGGCATTGGCAACGGGAAAGGGAAAGGGTAGAAAGGGAAGGAGTCGCAGTTTTAAACCGTGGTATATTTTGTCCAGTTCAGCATGAAACATGATACTTTACCCTAAATAGCATCATGTTTCATGCTGAACTGGACAAAATATACAGCAGTTTAAACTGCGGCTTCTTCCCTTTCTTCCCTTTCCCTTTCCCTATGCCAATTCCTTTGAGCTGGAGTGTACATACTGTACATTAGAGATGGTCTATTCATCATAAACAGTGCTCAGATCACATTGAAAATTTGTGACAAAATCATGTATTTTAAGTGATAGAAAGTGTTTATTCATAGGTCAAAAGTTGAACATTTCCTTTTCAGCTTCCTCAAAAGCATATTTTTCTTGGCATCTATAGGCAGTTGTGTGTGTCAGTTGCAAGTATAGACAATCAGCAAATGATTTGTGGCAAAGTGCTGGGGCCATATTCATGAAAGCTTACAAGCTTAGTTGGTTGCTAAAATGCATATGTACTCTGTACCTGAATGCACTTAAGCAACTACATGTATGTAACTACACTGTAGGCGTGTAGGCTTAGTAAGGTTTCATGAACGTGGGCCCTAGTCTGGCCTAGGTTGTGGGGTTTGAAAATTGCTGCAGCCACAGCTAGTAAAGTCTGGACAGGTAGGCTACAACTTCCAGAGAGCAAGCATGAACGCATGCTTAAAGACTGGATAGCCCTTTTACAAAGGTCAAAGGTCATGAGACTTGGCATGGATAAGCAGTATACCCTAACAATGACATTTACAGTACATGAAATGTCACAGTCATAGCTTTACAAACATTATCAGGAAAAGTGAACAACTATCTTTGTTGACGTTTGAAACCCAGCGACCTTTGTCTACTTTTATATCCTGCAGAGCTGCCAAGTCTCCCTGATTTTGCAGGAGACTCTCTGAAAATAGTCCATTATTCCTGCATTGGATTTCATTTCATCACCGAATCTCCCTGATTATTGACAGATAATTGTCATTAGGTTGTATGCATTTAATAGGCATCTCCCTGATTTCTGATGAAATATCCCCAAATCTTCCTGATTGTTGAATTTCCATGTTGGTATCTCTGATATTATATCCCTCATTAATATATTCCAGCTCGTTGATTGGTTGAAAGGGTGTCACATGACCACAAATAGATGAACTATTTGGAGGAAGAGAGCTCAGAGGGAAGAAAAGTACTATTTCGTGACGTCAGAGGGAAAAAAAGTACTATTTCGTGACGTCATGTCAAAAATAGTCTCTTTTTTCCCTCTGGACTATCGATATCCAGGCTATTAGTGATCGATACAATTTTCATCGATTCAACCCAGGTAAATGCGCGACACGCAAAATCTGCGCGATACATTTCTTTCCAGCAGCTTTTCAGCGTTGTAGCGGAAAATCATTGGGCGCGCTGCCGGAACTCCAGCGGTGTTGCGGCCGAGGTGCAACTTGAATTTCCGTTGGTTTGCTCAAGCCGCAGGAAATAACAAAACATCTGAATCGGGCTCCTGTGTTCGGGGCTTATTAGAGCATGGGCACTACACGGTCCATGGTAAGGATTCAATTAATTAACAAAGAATATATTAATGAAGGATATAAAACAAATATTTCATGATCTTTATTCGGGAACTTTGTGGAATCTATTGGTCCCCTCGGTGAAGTGGAGGGCGTGCGGTACCATTTTCCCTCGACCTGCGGTCTCGGGAAAATAGTACCGCACGCCCTCCACTTAACCTCGGTGCAAATAGATTCCACAAGATCCCTCATGGTCATGAAATATTTGTATACTATATTGCAGACCCAGAGGCCCAGGGCACGCATTACACACACTGCTAGCGTTACATGTACCTGGGACATTTGCAAACCTCTGTGTGCACATTAGGGAACTTTCGTTATGACACCGCGGACGAAAACAAGAACAGTGAGCAATCTGTTCTAGCCATCCGTCCGCGGGAGTCACAGGCACTTTCGCAAAATAAGACGGAGAACGCGAACGACGGTGCGTGGGACGTCATCTGACCCCCTGACACCCCCCGACCCGGGCGCACGTGCGATTTGCAATTACATCATCTGTACGGGCGCTGATTGGCTGTTATCCGCAACGCGTCGAGAACGAAAAATCTCAAAATTCCCGTTCTCAATTCCTCGCGCGGACAGCAAAGCGGAGGGTGGCGCATGCGCAGATCGATGTTGGTATCGGATTACTGTTCTCGAGCCCGTCCATCCTCAAAACGAAAGCTTGCTAATATGGAGCCGAGAACGAATGAGTGTGGTTTCGATCTGTAGGCTTCAGGAAGTGTGGAGGTTCTGGATGACCCGTCCAAAACCTACTCAAATTCTTACGATCAACTTTCCAGGACAAATATTATGAGGGAAGTTCGAACATAGTTTTCTTCCATCTCTTTTCCCTTCAGATTTTTATTTTTTTTTTGACTGGCAAAAGGGCTACCCTGTTTAATCTCCAAGTCCAGACTATGTTTTGAAAGCAGTGCTTGTTAGTATTTTAGTCCTAGTATGCAATGTGTCCATACACTCCACAGCCTAGTCTTAGTTCAAGGCTGTGAAGCATGTAGACACAATTGAGTCTATAAACAATTGCATGTTTGGAAATGAAGACTAAAACTGTTCCCCTCTTGTTTTCTATCTCACACAGTAAGAGTGGACAGTGTGTACAGTGTAGCATTCATTCCGAAACATATTTTTCTCCAGTTTAAGTTGTGTCCAGCGGAGTCCATCGACATCCTATAATGAAGGCTATGACAGTGGTGTGAGTAGGTGCAAGTTGAACACTATGATCTACTGTTATCTGGGTGAGTTTCCTGAGAGAGGATTGTGTCAGGAACTCTGCAGCTTCCTGCTTCAGACTCCCGAGATGGGTCATCTCAGTCTGCTCCCGGTAGTCTCACATTTTAGACCCCTTTGTGGGGTTTTGGGGGAGCTTTTCCTGTGCACCGGACAACTCGCAACACATGCTGATTGAGTTAATAGAGTATGCAGACATTGCAACCAAACGGTGTGCAGTAGGGCATCTATCAGAGGCAAAAATGTGATTTGTATTTTTTGACCGATTTTTGCTGGACTCGTTTAAATAATCATGAATAATTTTAAACATGAACAAAAAGAAATTAATTCATTAATGTTTCTATTCAAACTCATGTACATTGAAAGAAATTGTGTGGTGTAAAAACTAAAGAGTTATGTACATTGTGTTTTTACTGGTATGCATTCATGTTATTATTGTATTACACTGGAGAATGTAAAGTTAGCATCCTGCTTCATGGCACTCTTTGACTTTGAATGAGGCGCTTCATTCGATTCACATTACATGTAGAAGCCAGACTGTTCGTGCATGAATAGCCTGGAGGGTGTTTCACCAAGCTGTTCGTAAGTTACGAACGACTTTACGAACAACTGGTGATCCCTTTTTGTGCTAAATGCGATACCATACTTTGTTCATTGAGAATCTGATTTAGCACAAGAAGGAACCACCAGTCGTTTGTAAAGTCGTTCGTAACTTACGAACAGCTTGGTGAAACACCCCACTGGTGTGGTCTAGGAGTGCTAATGTGAATCCGATTGTTGTTTCTCGCTTCCTGTCAGAGCAGAGCATGACTGTCTACACTTAACTCTTTGTAATGCTTGTATTGGTAGACTACAGTGTTTATTAGAGGGTGTCTTTGTGTATTTTGCAGTTGTGTTTCCCCACAAACATGATCGTAGCATCAACATGTGACGTAAAATATGCTGTGCTAGTAAACAATGCACCTACAGTGTACAGTATGCCTCACTGAATGAAAAAATAGAAATATGCGGGGGTTACTGTTAGGCCTGAGTCGAATCGATTATTAAGCCGGTGTTCGATCGAAGAAGTCGAACTCCGATTTCGTTTTGATGAATTCGATGCATCGACGAAATTACCAAATTGACTAGAAAACACAAAATCTTTTGTTTGATAGTCCTGTTATACACAATTTATCTTCATATTTTCACAATTTTAATTTGCTTACTTGGTTCCTACTCTCTTTTGTGAGTTTTGCAGGTAACGCATCAAGAGAATGAACTGGTCGCTCGATGATCAAGCAGCTACTACATACTACTTGGATTTGATTCGTTCACTACTATATACAGCGCAACGCCACAACAAACAATTGTCCATAGACTTTGTACAACGGATAGCATCGTGTGTTGTGAAAACCCGAAAATACAGTGGCAATCGTGCGTAAGGCTCATTTGCATACACGCTGCCGACGTACAGACTAATAGAGCGTCTCCGTACAGCGATTCGGAGACCACTGATTGGTGCATTGCGTAGATCACGTCATAACCATGTGGTCGCCAAAACAGTGATACAATATCCAGTCACGTTGTCCGAAACCCGGAAGCGATTTTTCGACGCATTAGGGTTATGGGAAAAAAAAATCGCAACCCGGAAGCTGATTGACTTTCTGCCCGTTGCAATAGACTCTACAGATTCCAACATACATACATGTATACGATGCCATATTGACGCTAATTTGTAAGATTTTGACGGAAAAACAAGAAGTAATCGAAATTCGCTTACATGTGCAGTATCGGTGAGAAAATAAATTCTCCGAGGTTACCTATCATAATTCATATAAAATATAGGAAAGTGAAATTCTAGGTCGATTTTGGTACGAGGTGATAGAGAATTGCACGCTTGTTTTGGTGGAATACTATGTGGGGAAATGGAAGGATTGCACTGCGTATGCTTACTATATTTTCATTCATAAATTGGCTCTTGGCAGTTGCTGGGTGACGTCATGTATCGATGCAGCGATGTTCGATCGGCGCAAAGCCATCGAACACCGGTTTCTGAAAAAATCGATATGACTCAGGCTTAGTTACTGTTCAGGCCTTATGTCGGGGAAACAGTCAGTCTAAGCCTTGAAATGCATTTCTGTGCAGGGGTCGTTTTGCTATCTATGGGGCTCTTTCGTGCATTTGGGGGGCTAAAGAACTATAAGCCTCTACATGGACATGTACATATACGCAATGTGTCATGTCTACATAGTATACAGCACAGCTTAGATGTTGTAACCTATGGTAGCCTGACCTCCAGGCTGTCAAGCATTTAATTCAGAGACAATTTTTCAATAAACAGGTCTGGCTGCAGTAGACTAATTGTTCTCGATTTCGTCTCCAGCTAGCCTAAATGTGCTCAGAAAATAGGAGAATGAGATAGTGCTTAGTCTTGCAAGTACTAGACTCGTAGTTTTCAGTTTGGATTAGAAATATCCCAGGAGGCTGGGAGGCAGACTAGGCAGAGGCACTGCACATGAATGTGGTGGCACACCTCCCAGCCTGGAGCCAGAGAGGAAGGCAAGGAGGAAGCGACGTGTGACACATTCATGGGAGAGGCAAGGGTGAATGACTACGGTACTCGCCGCTGATGCCTATCACTACATACATGTGTGTCTCCAGCTTAGCAATGTGCAGTACACCCACATGTACATGTACTTGCACATAAATTTACATTACAGTTGTACATTCACAGTTGAATACACCTGCTTCAAGCTACATATGGTCAACAGGCGGCCAGGATTACTGTGTGTGACAGAGTGTAACAATTGCACGAGTGCTCCGGTTGATTTAGCCCCTGAAATGATGAATATATCCCCCGTAAATATGAAAAAGAGCCCATGTGAAAAAAGAAAAATCCTCTTCATTTGATTTTTTCAGGCTTATCCCCCATAAATCAATATTTCCCCTCTGGTATGACAGTCTGTTTCCTTGGGTTATTTATTTTAGATACATGTACCTTTCCCTTCCTCTTGCTGTAGATGTAGATGTTGTGTCTTGTATCTTAAGTCTCGCAATTGTGTGGTTACCCTACCATTAATGTACCATGATGTGAGTAAAAAAATGAAGCGATTTTGTGGCCACTAACGGGCATGTCCCGCAATAGTAGAAATTGCCTGCTACATGCACGTATGTTCATTAATTAGCATTCCATATACAGATGGAGTGTCATGGCTGGGTAGTCATATGATTATCATGTGATTAAATAAAAAGTGATTTTATTTCCAAGTGCATCAGACTACTGAATATTACATTTATTTGTGTGACTTTGTTAAAAATACTTTTTACTGTCAGACTTACCATATTTTGGGATTAAAAATACTATAAAGTAATATTTTAGTAATTAAGCTTCCCATAGTCTGACCCTCCCTTGTTTGACAAACTTTTATCATCGATCGTTAAACTTTTGACTTTTGACTGAACAGCTGTATGACTTGTACTTCTACACCTGTTCTGCTTAGATGGAGTGTTGTTTGTTACAGTAATAGGCTTCACTTCATATTCAGTGACGACTCAAACAGAAGGAATTTGTTCCGTCCAAAACCTCAAACAACAAAACTGGACTTCTTTTTATATGGCCGGCCCTGACCATAGATTCTGAAGAGAAAGAAGTTGTAGAGTTTGATCACAAATAGTAATATTAGAAATATCATAGAATACAGTGTACAGGTATGTATGGATAAAGTATCCCCTTTTCATCACATCATGTATATTATGTGCACTGATAGTCTATCAGATCTATTGGAATATTTATGTAAACTGTACCAATTGAAAGGCATTTAGTGAAATGATTCAGAAGAGGTGTGGAAAATAACACACTGACGACGAAAAGAGATTCATGGGTACTTTGATTTTAATTCTCTAATATGTCGCCACCCATGATTTTAGGGTTGGGCTCCGACAAAATGTCGCGTGAATTCCCAGTCCATGGCAGTTCCCAGCGTACCGATTGCCATTAATTTGGGAGTGTCGGCTGTCCTAATGCTGGCACTGATGCATTATTCAGCCTGTTCTAATGACATTTGCGATAGCGCTATTAGAGCGGGGCTGTGGCGTAGATGTGCAGCAGGGTAATTGAAAGACAAATTTTCATTTGGAGGTCATCGGATACTCTGTCTCTTGGTCATCTCCATATTTGTATTCATTATCATGTGTATCATTGACCCGAAAACTTGCAGAATTTGCATTTTTGCCCCACTTCCCATCGTTTTTTTAGGCATATTCAATGATAATTCAGACATGGATGGGTCATACAACAATAATTGAGAATTGATAACCAAAAATCAATTTCTATGTATCTGATATCACAATTTGCTTTGTAGAGAAATATTTGGCCAACATATTTGTGAATGTCATGAATTTATATGATTCATTGTTTGACTGAAATCACTGATCAAGTTTGAGGAACTTTGAAAAAACTGTTAAAACAGCATAAACATCACCCTTGTGACTTTTGAAAAGTTAAATTTTTGCCTTTATTGTTTGCTCACTCATGCATGACTGGACCGATCAATATAATTTTCACATGAAAGTTAGCCAATGAGTGAAGCAACACCCCTGCCAAATTATTTTGTCCATAACCTCTTGGTTAGAAAGTTATGTGGTTGAGAAAAAGGGAGGACTTCCTTGTTCTGTTTTGTTTATAAATTCATCTCAAACCTGTGCATTGTCAGTGCAACTGTCTAGCCAAGTCTACATGTGCATACGCTCTATGTGTTGGCAGACATACTGTATTGCGTGCATATTTTCAGAGATGGGGCCACGGAATGATTTTCCAATCAATATTTGTTGTTCCAGCCTAGTAGGCAGATGGAATTTGCGTGGTATGATTATATACTGTCATCATACACGCACATATATTTGGAGCATACATTTACGGTATGCTGCACACTGGCCACAGTCACGCATTATGAGGAAAGCTGAATAGGCCAGTGTGAGTTGGCGTCTAAGGAAGTGTCATGTTTTGATCACATTCCAAATATAGCCTGGTGTAGGATAAACATTGCACTCTGAACCTAAACATGTGATCTGTTTAATGCCTAGAAGGTCTTGCGCTTAAATGATGTACAGTATACAAGTCTGTACTTTATTTCTACACTGTGCATGCACATTTTATGTGTATTTGCCATATATGTCACATATTTTCACCAGTAGTCCATTTGTTTATAATGTGCTGTATACATGTGCACACATTCTGGAATTGAAATGCATGGACAATGCAGTGAAAAGATTACATTGGGGCTCTGGGCAATTTACATGTAGCCCCCCCCCCCCCCCCCCCCCTTCAATGCAACAAAGGGCCCCTGCGAATAGAATGCCAAAAAGGAATTATTTTTGTCACCTTGGGTTAAAACACAAAACTAATTTCAGGATGGTTGTTCCATGACATTAGGGCCCTGTCTCGTAAACATTTTTGATTGATCCCATTGATATCAATCATAACTCTGTACTCTAGAGAAAGTAGATCGGACTTGTAATCAATTCAAATCAGTCGCAACTCTTTATAAGACAGTACCCAGGGGGGTGTTTCACCAAGCTGTTCTTAAAGACAGCCAGTCCCTTTTTCAGATCACCACAAAACCATCGAAACATTGGCAAAACATATAGAGAGGTGTTAGCAAGCTGTATATTCATAATTTGAAACTGATACGTAGCGTAAAATTCAAATAATGCACATAAAAACGTCTGATTAATAGTCTTTACCTCAGGCTCTTAGCAGTTTGTGTTGAAATATCTGCTTTATTGATTAATCTGTTTATTAAATTATAAAACACATTATGACAAAAATAGTTCTATGGAAGGAATCATCTCCAAAGTTTGGTAGTTACTCATAAAATTAGGATTTCACACATGCATAATAACCACATAGGTACTGTAACAAAGACTAATACTTTTTTCGTAGTACGAAAAAAGGTCGGTTTGAAATTTAACGGCTGAAATTTTTTACATATAAAGAAAGCTTCAACATGCTATATTCTTAGAAATGGTCTTGAATCACACTTTCTTCAATTTACGATCGTGATAGACGATTTCAAATTTTAAGCTAGCAAAAGGGACTGACAATCTTTAAGTTACGAATGACTTTACAAACGACTGGTGATCCCTTCTTGTGCTAAATGCGATACCACACTTTGTTCATTGATAATCTGATTTAGCACAAGAAGGGATCACCAGTCATTCATGAAGTCGTTTGTAACTTACGAACAGCTTGGTGAAACACCCCCTGGTTGCATCTAGTAACCAAAGTTAAAACGAGAGAAGAAAATCTCACTCTTTCACCATCTTCATAAGATCTGTGGGGCATGTATTGTCCGTTGTATAATGTATGGAAGGTGTCCTCAATCCTTATTCATGCGTTGGACAAGAACTCTAGAAAGACCTGGAAAACCTCTATTTCGGATGACGATCTGCCCGATGCGCTGGAGGCAGATAGACAAGGCAACAGTTAGAGGAAATATCCCCCCTAAATACCGTCTGTAAATTATGCTCGGTAAGGGTGGGAAGGTGGATCACGCAGCTGAGATTTATACGGTACATGTAGATGTACCTGCATTCTTGGTCCTCTGAACAGCATCAATATGTGGCCAGTCCTTGCAATTCCATACAGGTAATTGGGGGAAGCCTGCTTGTGTGTGTGTGTGTGTGTGTGTGTATGTGTGTTTGTGTGAGAGAGAGACACACACAGCCCTCCATGCTTGTATCGTTCCCCCCAGCATGCACGCATACAGCGGGGAGGCTGGTTGTGAGTACACACTTTGTGTGTGTGTGCCGTGGGTGGAGGTGGAGAACACGGGTGGATATTTCAAGAATGCCGCATATGGCAGCATGCGGGAGACGCACACATGTATGTACCTCTGAGTCTGACAAACGTCTCTATTGACATGAAATGATGCGTCTGGGCTTGGTTTAGGATGGGGCTGATTCATTCATCCAACCAACATGACATCACCATCAGCAAATCTGAAAGTGATATTGCATTACCACTTCTGACTTGACTTCAGTTTCTTTTGGAATGCAGGTACTGCATGGGTAAAGCTTTGTGGTTGAACTTGTTTTTATCTCCCCTTGCATTTTACACTCCCTGCCAGGGTTGAAGACAAAAGGATTTGTTTGTTGTGGATATGATTAATGCCTTCCAAAATAATGTGTTAGTAGTTTAAAAGTAAATAAGTAATCATTCACACTATATCAACATGTGAGAAGCTTAAATGGAATACAAATAAAATATATACCAGTAAGTTAATAGTAGTTGGTATCGTTCCAATCGTTAACATTAATAACACCCTTTTCACCTTTTCAGACATTTTGAGTCTTTTTGACATATAAAAAAAACACATGATACTGTGCTGTGTACCACATTTACATGCCTAATAGAACAGTGCTTGCACTTCTTGTTTTATTATGGGATTAATTGATTCAGTTTAATTTCACATTTTGTTTCCTTTGTAGCAGTAAATGGATGATGAACAGATTTCTAACTTAATACAGTCCATACATGTACCCAATGAAACAAGAGAGCCTCTATAATAGCCTAATAATCTGGACATTGAATGTTGATGAAAGAAATTGACATTTTTCCTGACAGGATACCTATCTTTTTTGCCTAGAGTGTACAGGTTGCTTCCCTATATCCTGTACTTTTATTTTCCCATTTGCTAGTATCTGTTAAAGTATTATGTACATTCCCTATACATTTGGGGAGTATCTACATGTACTTCATTAGACATCCAGGAATGCATGTTTTATTAAAACTCTCTAGCATGCAGCACATTCGGGTTTGCTGCGTTATAATATAAGAGCAACAGTTTCAGGCTTGTTTCAGGCTAATCAAACAGCACAATTTCAACTTTTGTCCAATTTCCGTGATGAGAAAAGAGTGATTTTTCACACCTTTGTGTTTCTGCAAAACCATCTATTATGTATGATGGAGGTGTGTCTCAGAATAGAGAGAGAGAGAGAGAGAGAGAGAGAGAGAGAGAGAGAGAGAGAGAGAGAGAGAGAATGAAAAGAAAGATCAGCAAATATTTCCTGCACAATTCAGTGCTATGTGTGTAAAAAAAACCCACCTCCAACAAACTTGCGAAAATAGGCAGATATGACTGATTGCCTTAAAATTATGATAAGAATACGGCAAGGTATTAATTTATTTCCACATTTTCAAATTAGAATAAACGAATGAACGAACGGACAGTCGTGTTTCTTTTAGTGCTATGAAAAATTGAAAGGATGAAAGCAAGTTTATAAGCATTGATGAAAATATGTAATTGTCAGGTACTTTCACATTTTGCCTCATTTTTCTCCCGAAACCCTTGAGTTTTGTTGTCTGATGCGTAAATGCTCAACAAATAAGTGCAGCCAACCTTCAATAACATGTAAACGGAAAATACTTCTGGGGTCGGTTTGTGGACTTTATTCCAGCAGTGCACAGACCTGGTGAAACAGGATTATCAGCAGCTAAATATAGCCCATGGCACCTGTCAGTCATAATCTGCATACATACATGTAATAGCTCTTTATGTCAATCTATATTTTGAAAGGATTATATTTGCACTTCTTAAGCATGCATTAAATGTATTCTTGAGATACATGATAGGTATCATGACATAATATTTTTAAACACATAAAGGCCCGTATTCTGAATGGAAATTTAACACAAACGGCGCACTTAACCTAGACTTAATTTATTGGACGCCAAAGAAAACAACATGAAACGTTATTATTGATTCTGGAATATAATTGATTAAATTCTTGCAATCACCATGGTATATATTGAGTTTGTCCTCATAATGATTAAAGTGCATGATTTAAATCACAGACAGTTGTGATTCTGTGATGAAAATCAATGGATTTGTGACAGCGGCAGATGATTTATTTTGCGCCTCATAAAGTTACCGGTAGTCTACAGTTAGCATGCGGTCTATACATGTAAGTTGAATCGCCATTGTGAATACGGCTATACTGGACCCATGTACATGGACAATGTACATAAATGTATAGTGTATGTACATGTACATGGGTGATATGAGTCTCAGTCATTGGTTTCCATGTGAAACAATGCCTAATCACTATCCTGATGTACATCTAGTGTATGCACAGACAGAAATAATACATCTACTGTGTACTAGTAACTGTGATACTGTAGGCTCACATTAGTTGACGTGCTCTCTGTTTGCATAAATGTGCACTGGTGTGCGTTTGCTTGCACTCTTGAAACGGTCGATAGACGATAGATGTGTCCGCGTGGGAGAGTGTGTGCGAGTTCGAGGTCTGATTCGAGGGGAGATGTACATGTACTTGTCTGTGTATACATGTGAATAATGATCGTGCTGAGTTCTGCACACTTTCCCGGTCTTCCATACAGCGAGCGCGGGATGCACTGAGTCATCCCGCCCAGCCAGCCAAAAATAGATCTCCCCGGCCCTGCGTCTGCCCTGGAAGTAGAATGTTGTCATTTCTCTGCGGTACATGTCTGCACAAACTATAGAGGGCTTGATGCTGAGATAGGATGTTTACAGTGCATGTGCGTGGTAGGGCGTACTTCTTCTTCACACCTGTATGTACTGTAAGACTGGTGCGCAGATACTGTACTGTGTGCAGAGATGAATGCGCACCTATTGTTTCATGGGCTGCTAACCATGACAGCTGCAGCTTAGACACCACATGTGTTTTCAGGGCCAGCCACATGTACCAACATGTACCATACAATAGCTTTGATGAGCATATTATCATATTTAAACAATCTCATAATTCATTTTTTGTTGAATCATTTTCCTCTCACATTTGCTTCAGTGGTGTACATTCGTACCTGGTACTTGTAATACAAGTAGTTACACTTATATTTTTTAAAGAGCAATACAAATACAATCCTTCTTGGCCCTGCCACATTTTCGATATAACTCACTCCAGGGCTTGTGTAAAAACAGTACTCACATGCCAAGTGTCTTGCTCTATTTGTCCCCCCCCCCCCCCCCCCCCCCCCCTCAAATCCCTTACATGTATATGCATGGATAACAAAAGAGCTGTGAATTCTTTTTTCTTTATTTGGTATAATGGACAATATGAAAGAGGAGTTCTATTCAGGACAAATCAAGCTCAACAAGTAGCCCCCTCAAATAATTGTTTTCTCTTTCATTTCTGCTTGATCACCCCCCCACACACACCCACTTATCAGAAATATGAGTGGCTTCACAGAATACTCTATAGTGACATGAGCACCATTGACAGTATCAACAAATTTTGTTGCATGTTTCTCAAGGATCTTAGGATTGCTCTCGTTGGAATGTAAAGAATGGCATGCAAATATAATCCCAGGCGAATTCATTAGTTAATGGCCGCAGTATAAAAACTCTGATTTGTTGACGAAACTCAAGGTTGTACATGTATGCAACCGCAATTGATTTGAAGAGCTCTGAGGTATAGAGGGTAGACTGCCATGGGTCGGTTGTTATGGACCATTAAAATAGCCAAGGTTAGATAGACCAGTATTATGCATCTGTTTCATTAGGACTGCTTGGGATCATCATGACAGGTAAACGATAGTGCTCAGTAAGACGTGTTTGTAACAATAATACTGTCATTTTACTTTACTGGTATATTAAAATGGCTATAATATGGTAGGAAATGAAATGTTTTTCTCTGCTGTGAGTATATGTGGTTTTCTTCACGCTGTATGAAGTTATGTTCATGTACATTGGACATGTACTAAAGTTAGAGGTTCTGTCCTTTAGTATGCAAATTTGGCATGATGAAGAGAACGTTCAACTGTACAAGTTTATATTGATGTATACTTTCCATTAAACATTGTTAACATGTTATTGCATCATCATGTAATGTTAGGTTGTTTTTATTGCAATAATGAGCACTGTACATGGCAATTTGTCAGTATGTACTTTTGTTGGGAAGATGGCGAAACACTCATCCAAACCGGAGCGTGATATGATGCATGATACAGTATGTTCTTACATCTGGAAGTGTGATGCCCAATCTCAAGTACATTCTCTTTCTTTTCTCTTGTCCTCACTCGTTACAGGTGTAAATAATGAGCCTCGCACAACAGAGGGCGTGCTAGATAACAGTCATGTGACCGGACCAGGTGATTCAAACAGTGCTACAGGAAACCCAGACATAACCGCCAGGATGGAAGTCAATGCCAACAATGAAATCAACGCCAATCCAGAATCCAACGCAAACCTTGCGGTGGATACTAATGCCAACGCACCCTCAAGAACAGGTAAGTACATGCTCATGCATGTATGCACACAATGCACTTGTGCTAGTCAGTTCACACTGTAATGAAATTTAGTTGTGGTAACATTCTTAACATGTTTCTCAAGTGCGACACTTAGTTTAAACTTCAATCCTTACAAGTTGAGCTTAGGAAAAAACATCTATTTCTAGAGATTTCTCTTTTGAAGTACAGCTGTAGTTGCATAAATGATGTGCATATTTTTCATTCTCTGATAATATACCATTCTTCATGACTCTCTGAAGCTTACATATGATTACAAATTCTCTATCAACCATTTTCGCCTAAAGGATTTCACAATTTTAGTAGTTTTGGAAGTGAGGAATTTGATATCTAGTGCACTCTTTAACTACAATAGTACTTTATACAAAACATTACTGTGTGGTTTGAAATCATTGAGTGATCCAAAATAACCATATAGTAGGCATTTGAAGTTGGTGTGGGAGCTGATAAATATTAGTAGATAGTGATGATTTCTGCATGATTATATATGTTGGGTAACCCCTGTTTAGACCCCTCTGCCCCCTCCCTGTCCAAAATGAACACTTCTCTCCCTCTTCTATCTAAGAGGTTACTTCCAGAGTATTTCATGCATGCTGAAAATTTGCATGACTTGAATATTGTGGTTACCATTTCCCCCTCCTTTTCTGCACTGTAAAGCTTCTATTGTACTTTAATCTGCAGTTTTCTCTTAGCATTTAATCTATCCTCACTTGTTTCCTACTTCACCTGACTTTGCTCTGCCCTTTCTCTGGGCCCACCCATAACCTGGTTTCCCGTCTGCGTGAAGCAGACAGTGACAGGGATGCCATAGAGCAGGATAGTCTAGAAAACATAGAGCCCCTTCCGGAAGGCCTTGAGCCTTCAGTTGAGGGCGCCGTTGTAGGGGAAGCCCCTCTTCAGACTCCAGACCAGCAAGGACAGGGCGACTCCCCTGATCAAGAACAGCGTGATAGACAAAAGACCGCTGAACAGCAGGAACAGCCTCAACAAGCGATATCCACAGGAGAAGAAGGTCAGCCTGACAGAAATGTAGACCCTGAAGTTCCTGGTGATGATGATGAACCAAGTGTAGAAGGTGCAGAGGAGCCAGAGCACTTTGGCCCCGATGATATCCCTCCAGGATACGATGAAGCCGAACAAACCTATCAAGAGGTTGGTGAGGAGGAGGAGGAAGGAGAGGAAGAGGAGGAAGAGGAGGAAGAGGAGGATGTGATTGAAGGAGTGACAGAAGCAACTGAAGAACCATTCAGCCCGGCTTACTCTGCCTCAAAGACCTTCGACATCATCAGCACTGATCGGGACTTTGAATCTGAAGGTAATGGCTCTTCCATCATCACCGTCTGGATGCAGCTGAATGCAGGATGGCTCCAACTAATCGCATGAACCAAAAGGTTCTGCATGTCCTCTCTAACGGCCTGCTTAATCAGTGCAACTTGCATCATAGTGTCATCACATTTGCTGCTTCTGTAGTACCTTTCTAACACCTTAGAAATACAAATGGCCCTACCTTGACAGAAGGAAGTAAATGTCAAACCACTCAAATTGAGTAAATACTGTTTTTAGATTGAAGCCAGCATTTCCTTCATATGTATACTGACCAAATCAGGACATGCATCTCATTGTGAAATATTCCATCTAACATGATGTGGTTTTGTATTAATGCCAATGCAAATAACAGACATTTTGATACAAGACGAGTCTGTTTTGTTTGTCTCTTCCTTTTGTCAAGGCATGGCAATAGAGTCACCCATTAGAAGTAACAACATTCTTGTTGGATAATGCTTGTGACATTTAGAAATGAAAGTAGATATCTCTTCTTGAACCATGCATGGAAATGTCTGCCACATACCGTATGTCATCTTCATACTATCACCAACTCATTCAATATTGGATAAAGGGAACCTAGATCATGCATGGATGAGACGATTGCATGAATATGCATCTGAGATCAACTTTTTGCAAGAAATGTTTTGCATTTAAGGGTAACTGTAGTATATTCCACAAAGGTGCGCATTTTATATGTTCCATGATTCAGTTCTAACACATGATGCAACATGCAACCATCAGCAGGCGCAATATGTATTACATATACACTACAACTCAAAGGAATTGGCAGAAGGAAAGGAATAGGGGAGAAAAGGAAGGAGCCGCAGTCTTAAACCGCAGTATATTTTGTCTAGTTCAGCATGAAACACGATGTTTAGCCTGAAAACTGCGGCTCCTTCCCTTTCTTCCCTTTCCCTTTCCCTATGCCAATTCCTTTGAGCTGTAGTGTACACATACATGTACATATTGTACATGAGTTGCTTTCAACTTCATGTTTTCTTGCTTATAAAGCAAGCTATTCCAAGCAGATTGCAAGAGTATGTAAGTTAAAAATATGCTCCATCTAAACATTGTATACATGTGGATTAAATGTCCTGTCAAGCAACACAAGTGGTAGCTGCTGTGTTTGAACCCAGATACTCAAGAAGTCAGTAGAGCGATCTACTCTACCAAGATACTATTAGATTAATACCATGTGATCATCATGGCCTGATGCACAGGAATCTGTCACTTCCATTGTTTCCCCCCACACGATCCTCCCACATTTACATGTATGCCACCATCAGGGACAGTGTGGTTCGCTGGCACTTGAAAGGCATTGCTCAGGCGTGAAGAGGGTGCATTGAGATGAGCAACGCTTGTCTGTATGCTCGGGCGGAACCAGGTGCCTCTCCTGTACATGTAACTTGATTGAGCTACTGTGCAAGCACCTCCCAACTTGTTTATGTGCAGACCCGGTCTCAAAATATCCCGGTGCCTGTATTACCATGGCAACTTTCAAACAGAAGGGGAAACTCCATTATGTATTTTTTCCGCCAGATATCTGTGTGAATGTGTCCAAGACTTGTGTGTATGAACACACAATGTACAGTACATTTGTACATTACATACAGTACATGTTGGCTGTATGTGTGTACGTGTGTGTGGGATGGTGGTGTCTCCCCTGCTGAATTTCATCGTAATTTGCTTGAAAACCTCCGTCTCCTTCCTTCAGATCAAGCTGATACCCCATTTCCTTGCTGATTAAGCTCAGGAATCTTGCCCTGAGCACCAATTTATCAATTGGATTTTCTCTCTACCTCTTTTTTTTCCCGCTTGTTCTTTCTCTCTTCCTAAAGTTCCTGAGACCTGTAGTTGTGTATAAATGTATTTAATGTGAGCATCCCGGGATAGGTCGGAAAAACAAGATTTCTTGTGAAGCGTAATTTCACTATATATCCATTTTGAGTAAGGATTTTCTCCCTGAAAAAATAAGTAATGATCGAAATCCTGATGAAAATCGTCAAGTTATTTGAATTACCCATGAAGTAGACAGCATGGGGAAGCAGTAAGGGCAAGTATCTGTGTTCAAGCTTTGTGGGATGAAAACGTTCTATACATTGAACATGGCGCCATTTATTCTATTCCAATAAGGATTCTTAATTTTGCACATTCTTGTTTCAGTTTATTGGACTTATCAAGCAGATTTTGCTATTACAGTAGAAGCCTGTGAGCAGGGTAACCATGTTTAAGTTTAAGTACCTACCTTCAACTTTCAACTTTTGTGCACCAATTATACACATACATGTATATGCCAAAAAGCAATACTATGTCATGTGCAGAAAGATTTCAAAAGAAAACTCTGAGGTGTACATCAGTATGTTTGTGATGATATTAAAAACAAAAAAAGTTTAACCAATAAAAAAGTAACATTTAAAAGTTCTCCAAAGATTTCCTTTGGGTAGAAAATACTTGTCAGTACTTGGATTACAATTTTTTTGAAAGAGAAGAAATGAGAATGTCAGTGTTCATTTATGAGGATTTTTTTTTATTTGTGCACGTTTGATTTAGTTGCAAGTTAAGGTTAATTTGCATCAATGCTTTAACGTAAACAAGACAACACTTCTAAATGAAAATCAGATCAAAATATAATGGATACCTGCCAAATAAGCAATGATGCACATACTGTAGGACGATCTTGAAGAGAATGGCCTTGATTGACAAAATGCAAAATAACCCAAATGATATTCTAGGTGAAAGATCTCTGAATTTGTTATATTATAGCATTTAAAATGTATCCTCACATATGCTATGTAGTGAAGCTTTGTCAGACAGCCAACTCAGGTGAAACAAAACCCAGTTCGCTCTCAGAATACCGATCAAAGGTCTGTTTAGTTTGATGGCCAATTATCAGATGATAAAACCTTTATGTACATGGTATTGATGTCAAGTGTAATTGATGTAGATTAATGTGAACATTCGGCAAGTTCGGCCCATTCCATGAGGAACAGAGGGGTGAATCTGGTCTTAGAATCAGAACTTTGAGATTGCCAAACAATGCTGTGTTGTTTTTCAGCCTGCAAAGGCCCGTGTGCGTAATGCTGCATCCGTCATTTCAAGTTCATGTGAATTGCTGTATAATCTGCAGCTGTCCTGAAGGGTAAATCCAATGTAACAGATCAGTAGGAGTCTTTGTTTGAAACAGCTCTCGGGATAGGTATGAAAGACCGTCTGCACGCATCGGTCCCACCGCCCAGTGCAAGTTTTCGTAAGAGGGGTGAAAATCAATTCCTAAGCGAGCATAATTTTCGTTTGGAACAGTGGCACCAGTGAGGGATAATGCTAACAAATGGAGTAAACATACAAATCTATAACTTGATATTGTTTTTTGATACAATCTTGAATGTCCAATGCAGTATTTGTTTAGAGTGTATTTGTGCAGCTGTTGAGGTAAAACTAACAACATGTGTATGCTCCATATGGCGAAGGGAAAGGCAAAATGAACAATGGCATGAAGCAGCAACAAAAAGTTTACTGTGCGCCATAGAACAATGATGAAGGTCTTATGATTGAGCATGCGTCATTACTCAGATCATTGTATTTTGTGAATGTCCGCACATAATGAGCTGTTGGATTTTTTCCAGACTTCATGTACTTCAAAGATTTTGTGACCGAAATTCTTAGCATTTAGCATCAAAGACTGTAGCTCACAACATGCACAATCAAAGAAATGATGTTGAAACCCTCTAAAAAATTGTGATACAAGTTAGATCAGTTAAATTTGTAGCAATTAGCACTTACTGTAGCTCGTAACTTGTTGAATAAAATAAATCATGTTGAAACCCTCGAAAAAAAGTTGTAATACAAGTTTGATCAGTATACCTATATCAAACATTACACAATAGTTCCTGTTGACTTTTATCAACCATGAATCGAGTCGACAATAGAATCTGAATGTAGAAACTTGTGATCTTCTGATAAAAGAAAAAACTTCAGATTGCTGGCATCACTTCCTGTTGCAAATAGGCCTGCATTATACTGCACGTCACTTTCATAGTTTTTTCTTCTGCGTTTATTGCGGATTCCTGTCGTCTTTGTGAGTCAGCTGATATTTGCAGTGTGGTCTCGTGGTATGCAGATAATATTTGCCTGTTTGTTTTCAGCCAAATCTCTCAGTCTACATATCGTTAGTGTTGAATGTTGATTACCCGTGAAAAACAAAATCACTTTGTGGTTTCAGGATTTGAGTGGAATCTGACATTCAAACCATTTTCCACACCGAGTTAAAGTGGCATTCAACCCTAAAAAGAAGTTGATTTGACTACATCTTGGTTGGCAATACTTTGAGGAAAAATCATGCTTATAATGTATCCTAAGGTAGTTGTTAATTTATCAAAATCATTCTCTAATACTGAATCCTCTCCATTAACCTTTATAGGCAACTACACATTGGTTTTTCATAATTCATGTCGCCCATCAATAAGGAAATGCCTACATTGTTTATCTTCCTGGCATAGTTGATGGGACTTTTATACCTGAATGAATTGCTTATAATATGTCTGAATTTTCACAAACTTTTACTGATCTATTTCTCTGATTTGTATGCTGTTATGTTTTTCCACGTTTAGGTGTCATTCCTCTTTAAAGGGAATACACTGAACTGGGAACACAACAAGGCCTTCAAAAGGTGATTGTGAGCAATCTTTTTGCCAATGGTCTTAAATTCGTGTATTGTCCATTTTAGAAACTTACTGAAAGTTATTTGCCCTCATATGATCCACATTTAGAGTAATTAGTGATTGACTCCTTGAAATGTTTGGCCCGAACAATTTAAATATTGGTGATTTCATTACTAATTCCTCCAAATGTGGATAATTTTAGGGCAAATAACTTTCAGTAAGTTTCTAAAATGGACAATACATGAATTTAAGATCATTGACAAAAAGATTGCTCACGATCACCTTTTGAAGGGCTTTTTGTCTTCCCAGTACAGTATATGCCCTTTAATGTCTGTTTTTTGGGGTAGTAGATGATTTGGGGATAGAGCGGTGAGTAGTTGAGTGCAGAAGGGGTTAATACTTGACATGAATTGTGTGCGTAAATGATCTGGCTTCATCCTCCATTAGGCAGGCATATGGTGTCTGTCATTTACATAATTTTGTGTGGTTCAATTTGACTATGGTAGTCTGTATTCCAGACTCTGTTATGAGTTTGTTACATACTTAATAGTCCTAAACCAATGTTTTCACAACTTTTTATCTAACTGCGTAGTTTAACATTCTCCTCTATCGAGTGATTCAGATTCAATGGGTGGATTGCACTCTGAATTCATTAGCTGTTGCTAGTCGGACTAACCTTGGGCAAGCTTTGGGGTTACCAATAGTAAGATATTGTTTGAAAAAATGTGCATTAAATTTGCATACATAACAAAAAATTGTCTTTTGTTTTTAGGAGCACAGTATCATTAGGATACCTAAATAGTAGAAATATTTATTAGCCTCAGTTACAAAATTTGGAGGCCTCTTTAATAGCCAAACTGATGAAATAAAGGCTTGTGCTCACAAACTAATCAAACTTTTATTCCCATCTTTTCTCAGTTTGTCCGTTTGGACAAGGTGAAGAATAAAGAAAGAAAATTGTTAGTCTTTAAGTTTGGAGAAGAAATGCTCAACAGCCTGGAATCCTGGCTACATGTGCATGTATGGTGTGTTTATGCTCAGTTTGCGAAGGAAGAATCTGCGTTTTGAAACATCGATTGTAAACGCTCATCCAAAACGTCATTTACAGAGGTACTGTTACTGTTGAGATGACATCATTTAAACGCGTATGTGAGCTGTGTTGATGCTTCCCCGTTAAACATGATTAGTCAAAATCGGTGATCGTAAACACACTTTTTTGCGTTTGGAAACAACGTTTTGAAACTGCGTTTTTATCAAAATGAGCATGAACGTAACTGCGTTTTGAATGATACGCATATCAAAACGCTGATTTGGCCCCCCAAGTGAGCATAAACACATCCATAGGCACTCACATGTTGCATACTATTGTGTTGTTGTCATGATACATGACCATCGGGGAGGTACAGAAGCAGATATAGGGAGTAGAAGGGGGGGGGGGGGGGGGCATCAGCACAGTGACTCATGCCCTCCATGCTGGGTTACTACAAATTGAATGAACCTGAAGAAGGTCACAGCATTAGCACAACTGGTTGGATACTCGGTTATTGTGTATAGTGGACTCAATGATAGAGTGGGTATGAATCAATATTTATTGTCCATGAGGTGTATAATACACCTTCCTTTGGAGTATCCTTTTAATTAAAATGAGGAATGGAGAATATATACACTGTTGCAAGGATATAGTAGATTCTAGGTATTAAATACAATAGATTTATTCTGAGTGTACATGTTGGATTGATGAAAACAGCAATAGGTGCACTGTGTTCAAACAACGTTTGTAAATAGGGATCTTCTAGTGACTGAAATCATGGTTAACCATAATCATAATAATAGCTGTTCAGTTGAAGCGGTTGATAAAGAAGCTAAAAAAAAAGTGTATAAAGTGATTCATGCTATGACAATCAAAGACTTGAAAACGCTAGCATATCAGTTTGTTTACTTATCTAAGCACCTTTTGTTTTCTTAATTATTTATTCATCAATATTGATTAATTTGAGGTGGAAATTAATGCTATTACAAGAACAGAAGTGGGCAACATGGAACATGAAACATGAAACATGAAACAAACAAAATAGTGAAGGTTTGACGAAGGCTGGTCAAAGGTTGAGAAAGTTACACATTTATAAAGTTGAGATTTTCCCCATATGTTGTGTACTTTTTGTTTTGACATATCATTAGATACATGTTTTTACTCACATACCTCTATGATAAAAATGAATTCCTTAATCAAATAAAACAAAAGAGCAATTTGTAGAAATAAACAGCACACACATATGGGAGAGCAACTCGCAAGTGATATCACAAAATTCAAAATTAAAAAAATCATAATTTTATCATTCAACAGATTTTTCGCAAAAGCTTCACTAATAAGTGACTTACATATTTCTGCTTTTATTAAATCCAATTTAACTTTAGGGTAGACTATTCCTTTAAAAGTATTAACAAGAAGAAAAAAAAACTCTGCAGGTGATCAGCTAAGCTGAGGCAGCTGCCATTCTTGACACAAAAGGGAACAATTCTCGACAAATTAATAAAACATGATTGAAGAATACAGTAGTTGTTGACTTTACTCCAGCCTGGTATTCTCCTTTGTTTGACTTTACCAAGTGAAGAAAAAAAATAAAAATTGGTAGTGTTTCTCTATGATGGAAGAGTTCTTGCCATTGTAATTGCTTTATTTACTTTCCTGATGTGCTCCACAGGTAGAGTGATGGGCGTAATACAGGAGTGAATAAACACCAATTTGTAATTATGCCCGGTCCCACTCCATCACAAAGATGCTGTGTGCATGTAGCCGTGTGTGTATATTCTCTATGCATCAAGTGTGAAAGGTAAAGCGCGCTCACAGCTTGCGCAAGAGATGCGGGGAAAAAAAGTCAATCGCGTGAAATGTTGCTGCCTGCTATAGCGTGTTTGGGCATTATTTCTGTCTGGCTAAGTTTTACGCTTCAATGACTGTCAAAGTCAGAAACGCAGAATGATTTAGCCCAGATTAAGAAAAAAAATGAAAGTCCCTGACATTTGGAACATGTGGTTGTGTTTGCTGTGTTAACTGAAGAGGCTTTTGTGTGTGCCAAATTTGGAGTGATTCTATTGATTATTTTAATGTTTGAATTTAACTTGGTACTGTGTTCATCGTATTTTTTCCTGATTCTTTATTATTAAGTCATTGAAGTACTATTTTTTTAAAGGTTATATTTTACATTGCATAGAAATTATGTTTTCAAAAGAAAATCACCTGGCAACCCCCCCCCCCTCCCACACACACACACACCTGCCAGCCTTCTTCGTGCTGTACAATTGACTGAGATTGACATCCCATTGTCACCACATCATCTTCAGATGCATTTATGTTAGAGTAGACTTTGAAAAGAAATTGAAGCAAAAATCACAGTAACTTTATATATTTGCCCCATTTCAGATCAGATATGGATTGACATATAATGTAGTACGGAGAAATTAAATTGTTTGAGCAATTAATACAACCACATGACTACTGTACATTGCGAATGGACACTGCCGCAAGAAAGTATCAGCTTAACTTGCTCACTTAACGTGTATTTGTGAAAAGAGCAGTTCTTGTACTTTGATCAGCGCTTTGTGAATGAGTTACATTACTTTGTGTTAATATTGGTTTCAGTCTCGCATGTCAATGTGGGTTCAATGTCTGATGTTCGGCACAATGCTTGCTGAAGTGTTATCACTAGAGTTCTGATCCTATACACGACTGCACCTTGTCAAGCTGTCAAGCATGAGAACATTGTCACATGAATTGTTCAGTCATAAAGATGGAATCAAGTCCAAGTCAATGTAGTGGTGCACTTTACAACTAACAGTCAAATGTTATTGTTTTTTTTTTAATATAAATGTCAACTCTACCACTGTGCACTTTCTGTACTTAGCCTGGCTTCGAGGATGTCAGACATTTTTAATCAAAAGTATCACTGGTGATTAGAGGCTATTATTACCGAAACTTTTTTTTTTAATTTTAGCTCCCTGTCCTACTGTCTATTGGTTGATCTGGAGAAGTACAAAACATTAGTCTACCTCGGCAGCCCTTTTGAAATCCATACTCTACCTGTGATTGTGGAGTGTGGATTAGAAATGTTTCAGACTGGGAGCTAGGCTCATGTACAAGTCCTTCATGTACTGGTTTAGTGCAGAGGAAATGACCTTTCTGGTGATGTGCCTACCCTTTATTTCACCTTTCTATGCATGATACAGAGTACCGAAGTGGTGTTGGTACCCCGGACTTCTGGTTCTAAACAACATTACTCAAATGAGACTTTCACTGGTCTGACACTCTCTAGCAGGCTAGTGTCTGGCGCTCACAGTGAGAGTCCCTGCCTACAGTATGATCACTGCTGTTTGCTCTACCCACATAGCTTAGAACCAGTTGTCTTGACAACATGCTTATATGACATCACACTTCGGTACTCTATGGGTGTTATTAATTGTATGATTATCAAGTCACATGGTATTTTGTCTCGCTTTCCTATTTCATCCAAAACATTCCGAGCTCCTGCTCCCTTCTCCCCTGTACGTGCTGATTGCTTTCATGATCCATCCCCTGTCTTTCAACTTGTCTTGTCCTGTGGGGGGGCGGGGGGAGGGGGGGGGGCTTGGCAGTCCCCCCTCCCCCCCTCTTTCTATTGAGTCTAACTTTTGATTTAATTTCCCCAGGAAAGAACGTGCTAGCATGAACAACTTTGGTTTAACGCAGACACACTCAAATTGATTTCTCAAGGAAGTGTGCGA
This sequence comes from Arbacia lixula, assembly GCA_963669155.1. NCBI lineage: Eukaryota > Metazoa > Echinodermata > Echinoidea > Arbacioida > Arbaciidae > Arbacia > Arbacia lixula. Next base: position 351,575 of record OZ022585.1, read on the forward strand.
TGCTTCAGATACAAAATTATTCAAAAGACTATCCCCCCCCCCCCCTCCAGGCTGCCCCCCCCCCCCCCCCTAGAATCCAGGGGGAAAACAATATTTACAGGGGTACTTTTCAAGCCTCATAATATGGAACGAACATACTGGACAATGCTCTGCAATAAAAAAATAAATTAAATCACATTCACTCTTTTCAGTCACCCATGTAATACGTGCACTGCCCCCAGTTGTCCTCGACAAAGTTTTTGGGGGGCTGCTAGTAACTGGCTGAGTTTCTCTCCCCTCAATTCTCCCCACCAGTCTGCAGGTATGGGTTTCTGGCGCCCGAGGAAAAACAAACGCCAGAACTAGTCGATGTCCCCGACTCTGGCTCTGCCTCGCCTCAGTTTGCCACCGTGACGAAAATTATCGGTTGGTACACCCTACAGCCTTTCATGCAGATATACTTGTGTGCTCTTTCTGCGTTGGCAGCGTAATTGTTCGTTGTCTTTCGCTCTCACTAATGAGCATCAAATTCAGCTTTTCTTGTAACTGCAAAGCTTTCAATCAAACTTTCCTCACATTTTCTTGCCCAGTGTCATTTGATTTGAAGATAAGGTGTAGCGGTGGTCATGATTAAAGACTGTCATCTGCCGTCATCACTGGGTTTCGATTTTGTTTGATTTCAGCAATTTTAAGATCATTCTTTCGCCGTATCTTGAAATCAAACGAAAGAGGACCCATGGTGTTGGCAGAATGGTATTGTGTTATGGGTCCCATAGTCTTCACCACTCCTACCCATTATCTTTAAATGCTGATGTTAACACCACTCTAGCATTTGTGTGTGTGTTTTTCAAAGAAACATTCAACACTTCAATTTGCAGTGTTGTATTGCTCTCTATTATTCTGTTCATCCATATGTGCAGTCAGCTTCTGTGTTTATGTAAATTAAGTACACTGTACATCAATGGAAATTTAAGGGTCTCAGGTGGATGTAGACTGTAGCCCATGCAATGCAAAAACGAGCCCCTGTAAATTATAAAAGTGTTGTTCTTCAAACAAATATTTTCCTAATGAGTTTTGATGTATTAGGTATTCGGCTTATGAACTCATGCCTGAAAATAAGCCCTGCTAATTAGATTTCATTTTTCTTCTTGATGTACTTTTACATGTAGGTAATATCCAAAATAATTTTGATTAGTTGAGGACATGTTGTTTTACTGCATTTCTCATCAGCTCTCTCCAAACAATAATAATCAAGCATTAAAGTGAACAAAAATTGAACTGCACTGATGAAAGAATCTCAAATATGAAATCAAACAATTTTGTATAGCGCATATTACATAGCCATTATGGTATGTCTACATACACTGATTGGCTTTTTTAAATTAGCAAAGCAGCTGTGTTCAGTGCTAGAAGCTAGATGAGCTAATTAGATAAGGAATAAATCCAGCCAGGTTCCTTATAAGCCACTTAGGTTGAGAAAGAAAAAAAACATGAGCAAAACACAATGACCTGATCAGGCCAACCTTCAGTGCTATGAAAATTATGATCATATTGTTCTTTTTCTTGGGGCTTCCTGAAATAGAAGATTAGTCTTTGTTAGACGTACTCATAAAATTTGCGCTTGGTTTGAAAAGTTGAATTATCTCTTTTTTTAACATCATTTTGTGCTGCTCATTGCCTCAAATACAAACCATTTACATTGTACATCATCATGTGGTTTCAGAAATAGAAATAGTGTGAATTTATGTGCAATATGTAGGACTTTTTATCCTTTTTTGCAATTTTTTTTTTATAATTTTCCCCCAGATTCATGTACTTTTGTGTGATGTTGTAGGTTAGATCACGATTTTGTCTGTCTGCCATCTGCAATGTTAATCAATGCTAGTGGTTATATCAATAATTGTTCAAAAAAAGAAAAGAAATACCATGTAGGATGTATCCACATGTACATTATGATTTCATTTATGTGCACGCATGCACTGTACTTAGACAAGTTAGTCTGCATCTACATGTGTATTTAGCACATGGTTTTAAAAGTTAAACCACTGTTTTGATTACAAGCCATTGTGTGTGGTATACACGCACATTGGTCCTGTATACTACATCTACTGTACATTCCATCACAACATCACAACCAGATACATGTAGGATGAAACATGTAAAGAAAGGACAAACATGTCTGGATGTTCCATCCAAAGGACCCCCCCCCCCCCCCCCCCCCCTCCTCTGGCGCCTTTGCTAAGGATATGTGAAGAAAGATTTGGATGAAGCCAAAATAATTGTACCATAACCATGCATTACATCATGCTCAAAATGCTTTTCATATAAAGTTTTGAGGCTGCAGTAGAGATAAGGAAGAAAACCATCACTGTAAACACTATAACATGTATGACTATTACTTGACCATATTGGCCATAGTGTTGTTTATATTGAAACACCTGTATCAGTTGCTGTTATTATCATTCATCATTTCACAAAATGGGTGAGCATAGGGATTCCATGGTAACCATTCTGGTAGACCTATATATTGTACTTTAAATCCACATGTTGAGAGGCAAAGTGTGGAGAGGCAAATGTTCTTCTTTGTGAATATTCAGTTGTTTCCACTCATTTTAGGTTAATAGTCACACCACCACTTGAGAAAATATATAAAACTCAGATGGAAAGAGAGAGAGAGAGAGAGAGAGAGAGAGAGAGAGAGAGAGAGACAGACAGACAGACAGACAGACAGACAGACATACAGATAGACAGACAGAAAGACAGACAGACAGACAGACAGACAGAGAGACAGACATACAGACAGACAGACAGACAGACAGACAGAAAGAGAGAGCGAGAAACAGAGAGATAGGGGGAGAGGGGGGAGGGGGTGGGTGGGGGGAGAGAGATTGGTCACTTGATAGGGTACTTGAGAGACCTACTGCTGACCTACATTTTATGCAAGGAATCACAGCACAACGTCCGCAGGCACATTGATTTTTCTGCTTTATGAAAACAATCCATCTTCCTCTACCCAGAGTCTGCCCTGTTTTGCCATTTCACGTTTACTGTATCTTTCACATAGATGGTACATGTACACTGTATGTACATTAGATCATCGAGGTCTACGAGCTTATGGCATGTGTACAGAGCCGAATGTCTGTGAACTACGTACAGTACACGGTCGGGAAGGATGCTCAAAAACTTATGATTTCATTCTTCAGAATGAAAATGAACACTCCGAACATGGTCTTTTGCTACACGGACAAAATATCAATCCGCTAAACATTTTTCCGCTTAACAAAAGACCATTTTCTTCAGAGATTGTAATTGTTTCCTTTGACGTGGAATTTCTAATTACATTAATCACAACTATCGTTCAGTATCCATGTAAGTGCTACATTACTGTATGATTATACTCCTTGGCCCTGTTGCATAAAACTTACCATTTAGAGTAACTCTGCCATCAATGGTAGCTACCATAGTAACATTACTTGATAGCCAATCAAACCTAATCTTTTCCATAGAAGTTACCCCCCTTAGCCCCACCTATAGTATGGGGTTAAGGAAATTCTTGCCAGTATGAAAAGCATATTAGTAGACTGAAACTGCTTTAACGGATGGTGTAGTAACATAGTGTGTGCACCACACGTTTTCTACACTTGGGGGCACCCTGCACACGATTCCCATTGGAAAATATTCCCAATAAGATTTGAATGTAGTCTTGTATCATGATTTAGATTGGGAAAAATTCATTATGGGCACCGGAATACTCATGACATGAATGGTTCTCCATGTATATCTGACGGACTAAAAAAAAAATACATATTTTTGATGGACATCTTCATGGAAAGAACATGTGTACAGAGAGTAAATGTGCCTTTAGAGAGTAGATCTAATAAGCCATGTCGTGCGACCTAAAGCAAACGGCTCGTTTTGTCCTGTCACGCACCCAGACCCTGGATGCCAGCCCAGTTATTGATTAGTCTGTTTTGTCTAAAGACCAGGGAGGCGAAATCTGAGCTCACAAACTAAATATGTAAAAGACCCCGATATTATCACAGGATGAAAGAAGGAAGGGAAAAGACAGTGGGGGAGATGGAGAGGATATGTAAAAGACATAGAAATGAAGGAGATACAAAGAAGGATGGTAACAGATATAGAGCTATAGAGACGCGAAGGGAGCTAGTGAGATGTATAGAGCGAGAAAGCGAGAGGGTGAAAGAGGGACAAATACTGAATGAAAGCGAGAAAGAGAGAATGTGATTAATGGGGAGAGACGGGGAAAATCTGTGAGTGTGTCCAAGCGTACTACGGTAATACATATCCAGGGACTTATTATACTATAAGATTTCTGTTGCCACCTTTGGTCGAAATATTGCCGTTGGCCGTTTTACTCGCTGGAGGTGTAGATGTGATTGACATCCAAGAGGATGACCGTATTTGTTTTCTTTGCTAAGCAGTTTGGAGTGGCCGCCTCCAGCGGGGACATATACACCCTGGGGATGGTTTACACCGTAGGCAGGTTGGGATGCATTTCAGCGTTACCATGGCGATAATTCGCATCCCTGAAATACCACTGTCCACTATTTTTTCTCTTTTATGGTCCACAAAAGGGAGGAGGAGAACAAAAAATGGAAATAAGAAGGAAGAATGGAAAGGAGGAGAGAGAAAAATCATAAAATGTTCCTGAAGTTTGTTTTTTTAATTAAAGTACTTTTTACTAACATCTTACTGATTCTATTGAATGCTGCAATGTGCAACAACCATTGAACAATCTTGCTCACACTTTTGACAATTTATTCTTAAAGGTAGCCCGTCCCTTTTGCAGACCTAATTCTGAAAGTTCCCTGAGTTATTCATCATTTGAGAGAGAGTGGCTATATAACCTTTCCCTAGAATGGACAAAGCGTAATATTCGGTTTTCAGGAAATGATCTTCGATAATTGATCAAGCTTACTTTTCCCATACCATGAAAATAGTCAAATCACCTTCAGGCATGTGAACATTCTAATTGCTTTTATTGTCACTGTATTTCACAGTCCAGTTAATTCATTACACAACAACAGTACTGATCCTATTTTTTGTCATATATCTACTGCTGTCCTTTTCCCACACCGTAAATCTACCAATGCATTAATCAGTTATTTATCCTTAGCAGATTGCTTTCACCTTCCTGTGTACTCTGGGCATCTGTAGATTCTGCAGTTTGTTTTCCTTTTTTTTTCAATCAGGAGCAAAGATTTGTCCTTGCGGGGTATTCATATGGCACGCTTTGTGCAGAGATAGCATACCAAAATGTTCAGGAGGGACAAAATGTCACCATAGGGCCCGTTGATACAATACCCCACCGGATGCAGTTTACAAGATTCGGTCACCGCAATATTGCTGTATTTCTACTAGGTCTTGATCATCAAAATAGGCGAAAATGAGAAGGAAGCAAATACCATATTATTTGAGTGACTCCATTCATATATGCAGCTAACGGCAAGGCATCGGCAAAATTGCCGCAAATCTTTTGCTTATGTTGCTGATAGGTGGCGGATTGGAACAGTTTTTTCTGAAATTCAGCCTTGGTTATGTATGCAGTGCAGAAGAAGAAAGAAATGTAATGCAGCCTTGCACCTAGACTACCATGGTCAATACGATCAGGGCAGTTCCTTGAGATGAGACTACTACTCCTACAGGATGTGGGTTGAGAAAATAGAGTTATGCAAAAGAGCAGTCCAGCTTTTCCTGTCGTATGGAGGCAGTGTTTCCTGAGCAATATCTAAGTGGTATACCTTGTATTACGAACCCTGGGACACTTTGGACGGAAGAAGACAGATGCATAATCAAAATATGCAAACACAGTCTAGCTTCCAGACTCTTGGGTATTTTTTTTCCAAACTGAATAATAGAGACTGCATGTAGCTCTCATAAAACTTGTTACTTTAGCGTTCCTCTTTTTTTTCAGTCCCTCGAAGAAGAACTTGAGAATGATTAGTCTATTACAGCCAGTCCCCTTTATTGAATTAGTTGGTTTAAAAATGCCAAACAAACTACAAGTCAGGGTGATACAAAGGCTACACAGCAATATCTGCTGGTCTGCACTGCATATATGTGTAACATGCGATTTGGATTTTGAGACCTGTACATGTACAATAAGTCAGAACTGTGAGTATTTAAAGTTGCCCGAGAGTCGGTATCAATGGGAGTGGAGGTCCGTACTGGCTTTGCGAAAGCCCCGTTCTACACATCGTTTGTGAGTTTTGCGGGCTCGTTAGACTAGTGACATATCAGATTGGACCCCACAAACTGACCAAAGCTACAGGAAGGTTCGGCCAGATGGCTGTGCTGCAATGCTTACACACACACACACACACCAGTCATTTTGTGTACATGCGCCATAGCGTATCAGAGATTGGTGCTGACAGCGTGCATGCAGGAGATCTTGACTCTCAAAGTTTTCCTGATCTTAAGGGTGAGGCTGATGAGACCACCGCCGAATGCAGCGCCCTCTATGAACGATATCCCACCACAAGAACTCAGTTTTATTGGCCTTTAATTCTTTATACAAAAAGGATCAATTATTATGGGAATAATCTGAAAAGCACTCCTCTCTATTCAAACTTACATTTTTGGTATGCATGCACGCTCATGTTGTACACAGCTTATGTTACAGACCTATGTGTGCACAATGTGTGTTTGCATTTAATGGAGCGGCAACTTGCATAGTGTTGAATTTGAGTCTGGCTCCAGATTCAACTTGAGATGTATACATGTACTCCAGCTTCAAGTACTGTATAGAGAGGGCAGTGTGGTGTTTGTGTGGGCGGCAGACTGTTTAAGGGCATGAGAAATATCTCTCTCTGGAATGAAATATAAAGTGTTTTGCTCATAGAGTGCGATGAATAACATATTATGAATCTACAAAATTTACAATTGTAACATTAAGTGCACATCAGCCCTTTCTGTTAACTGTTACATAAACCCGTAGCCTGCCCCAATGACGCTTATCCCCATTGTGCCCGCCCCAGTTCCGCCCGGAGCCAAGTTTTTTTTTTTTGCCTTTTCATTTGTGCTTATTGTCTGTGCATTTTTGAACCACTAAATTTTGAAACCTATACTCTTTTACAGAAAAAAATGTACATAAAAGTTGTCGGCAATTTTATCAGCTTTCCTGCGATACGAAAATTGTACGGCAAAGTTAATTTGTTGATCTATTATAAACTAATAATAGATGTTGAGTTGCATAAGATGAGGATCGATGAAGCAACTTCGTTTCTTGTGAGAGGGAGGCATATTGATGATAATATCAAATATAAAACTCCAAATTACTTCAGAAAAGCCTATCTGACAGGTGAAGACGAAGATGAGTGACCAAAAGCCGATTATCTGGTGCACGCAAAGCGATGAACAATAGCGCGTGCGAAACATTCAGTAACAGTGCAATAAGCATGAACAATGACTGCTGTTATGAATGCGCGCAAGTACGCACATGGCAGCATAGCAGTGGCTTGCTTGCGTGTACAAAGTAGCCGATCGATAGCACGCATGCGGCTCTATGGCACGGTAAGTGCACCTCGCATGTGACGTCACAAAATTAGATTTTAAAAGATCAAAACTTTCTTATCCATGATGGAATTTTGTCAAACTTCCACCAAAATCTTTCTTTCATGTTTCTGCTTTTATTGAAACCAACTTAACCTCAGGTTGGACTATCCCATTGACGTTACATGTACTGTTCAATGTCATGATGCCATATGTACATGTACATTTTACTACACATAATCAAGCATGAATTATGAAAGGGGGGGGGGATGGGGTTGTCTCTACCACCTTTCCCCTACAAGTTTATGTAACACCTCGGCTCCCCACGTTATCATGAGGTCTTTAGCCCTCAATAGTATAATCCTGTGTATTACATGGTAGACTTAAATTTTATGTGAGAACAACCACCATGCTTTCTGAACTTCCGGGGAGGCTTATGATAAAGGGAGAACAATTCTCAGTTACTGGGTATACTCCTGCTTTGATAAGGATGGCACTGTATGTGTACACGTTATATGAACGAGTATGTACATGTAGGGGGAAAAGGCAGAATAGAAAATGTGAGTCAAGGTATTACAAGGACTGTGTTTATTTAAATGGAGAGGAGACTGTCTCTCAGGATATTAGATTCCTAACCTATTCGTAGAAAAGCTGTAGGTCGCCATACTTGTAGGTCTGATGTATGTGTATGTGTACGTGTAGTGCATCTAATATGTTAATGCATGTTTCATTGCAAATATTTTGACAACCTTCATAGACATGGATGGATTTTTTTTTTAATTGAGTATGCGAGCATGCTATGCCAAGATTTATTTTGCCATGTGTGTGAAATTTAATTAGATTTGAAATGTAGTTATAATGGAAATATATTTGGGTAGTATTCCTACAGGACATTAGTGTATTTAAGTTTTGTTTGTGTTGATGTCTTCCCCCTTTTTTGTCTCTCTCTTTCCCTCTCTCTCTTTCCCTCTCTTTCTCTCATCTTCTCTCTCACTGTCTCTCTTTTCCCTCTCTTTCTCTTCTCATGTTCTCTCCCTCTCCCTTGCTCTTGTTCCATCTGTTATTTCCTTTACTCTCTTTATATTTCTGTCCCTTTCTCTCTTCCCTTTCTCATTCCCTCTCATACTCCTTCTTTTTCTTATGATCTTCCTCTCCCTTTCTTTCTCTTTCTCTCCCTTTCTCTGTCTTTCTCTTTCTTTACTCTTTCTCTATCGTCCCTTTATCCGTGTCCTCCCCCTCCCCCGTCTCTCAAGTTCTCCACTCATCTCTCACTTTCTATTCCATTCTGTCAAAAAGTCGTGGTAAAATATTTTACAGCATAGATGTGGAACCAAGTCGATCAGTGGCTAAGAGGCCTGAGAGGAATAAAACAAACACTATCGCGTGATACGGACATCTTCTCGTTGATTGCCACAGATGTGTAATGTATGGACAGGAAACTGGCTGCTTTCAACGGTATATTTGTGGCATTTTCTCTGTATCTTTGCACTACCGTATTGCCAATGTTCAAATAAACCGGACTAAAAGTGTGTCAAGTGTTGTCATAGTAACCTGACAATATTGATATGAAGTTTCTACACCATGAGTGATGAGAGGGTACATGAAGATGGAAAGAAAGGTAAATATAGAGAAAGAGAGATAGAATGAGGGAGTGGACTGCTGCTTGCTATTCGAGAAGAATGGAAGAGCTTGTTATTATTATGTTGCTGGTCAAGTCTCTAAAATTGCATCTTTTCTAAGTATGATAAGAATGTAATTATTAACAGATTAAACTACTTGCAATCCAGGGGGAAAAGGAAGCCGGAAATGCTATTTTGCTCTGTGTTTCACACTTGATTTCACCTCAATGTCAAAAAGGCCACTTTAAGTTTTGATACCATTCAGGCTTCCGTGTGCCTAGGAAATTATACACATCAGTCCTACAGCACAGCAGTTTGTCTTGCATAGACTACCGGGGTAGATGCATTTACATACAGATACATATGTGTTGATAAATGTTGTACTTTTAATGTGATTTTGATGTGATTTTGATGTAATTTTGAACTTGATATGCATCATGGAGCACTACACTAGTGTATGTACACATGTACAATGTAGATGCCATAATGTGCTGGAAATGTATCCTACATTCTTATGGTGCACAGGGTCTGTGGATGGTAGACACAGCCCTTCGAAGGTCTCAGTGTGTGTCAACTCCATGGAGACTGCATGGCTTTGCAGCTATGAGTGATTCTTCAGACAAAAGTTTGTCATCTTATTCCGAACTACGCTGGCATGAACTGACACCACGGCACGATTTCTGTGCACATCGCCATGGTTACTCGAACCGCGACCACTCCTGAGGAGGCAGAAGAGATGGGGATAAGAGAGGGAGAGTCGGGTAGAGACGGCAAGAGTTCATTGTGTTGGCAGTTGCGAGCAATGTGGGGATCAAAGGCCTTCCGAGGCACGTTGTTGTGGCATTTGATTCTGGATGTTATCCCTTGTTATTCATAAGAATGAAATGCCGTATTGCATCCTCACTGGTTGACTTCGTAGAAATGTTTCTGGACATGATTGTAGTGGTTGTCTACATTTTGCATTCATGCTCATTTCTATTATTTAATGACAGTTATTCAGACTGTATTTATGAATTGATTCATTCAATTTATGGTGGTTCTTTCCACTCTCAATCTGAAGGGAAGTGGTTTGAACCCAGTACCTGTCTCTTCTGGTCTTTAATAAGACATTTAAAGAGGAAGTTCATCCTGAAATTATTTTGGTTCCAATAAAAAGAGACAAATGAAAGAAACATGTGAGTGAAGGTTTGACGAAAATCTGTCAAAGGCAAAGAAAGTTATTTGATTTTAAAATTTTGATTTTGTGATAATAAGACATGCGAGGTGCTCTCCCAAATGTTGTGTACAATTTTTTTTCGAAAATGTGCATGTCCTCACAAAGCTATTGTCCTTTTACTTGTGCATTTGATACATTATTAGAAATATATGTTTTTACGCACATACCTGTACGAAAAAAATAATTTCGTTGTCAAAAACAAAAAAAGCAATTTATTGACTCATTTTGAACACAAGATATGGGAGAGCACCTCGCATGTGACGTCACAAAATCAAAACTTTAAAATTAAATAACTTTCTGTTCCTTTGACCGATTTTTGTCAAACCTTCACTAATATGTTTCTTTTGTCTCTTTTTATTGAAACCAAAATGATTTCGGGGTGAACTTCCCCTTTAGTAAGACATTTAACTGACACGGCTGCTCTATTCCAAGGGGAGAAATTAGATTTCACTGATCCAGTGGCTTGGATAATGATTATTACATGGCCCCTGGGAATTTGAGCAGTGTGCATGCTGTTGAGACTACCCCGGGGAAATAAGACCACATCTTTATGTGAACGGCATTGTCGCATGTATCTATTTGCCACAGAACTTGTATAAAATGTACAGTGTGTGCAGATTCATTCTACATGGTACGACAACTAGTCTGGAATTTTACCCGAATATGAAAGGTTTTTTGTAAATATACTGATTTGTTTGGCAATCATGTTTACATGTATGTGTACGTGTACATGAACATGTAGGTTACACCTATAGTACATGTAGGTGTATTAGAATGAATGGAAAAATTCAGATTTTCTCATCGGAATATTGATTTGTTCACAACAAAATACTAAGGTGAAGGATAGAGAGTAGCTAGCTCTGTTCTTTGTCTATATGTCCAGCCTTTGCTGTGAATTCAGCCTTGCATTAGAAGAAACCGTACATGTAGGCCTAGTGTAGGCCTAGGCCTCCAATAAACGGTGCTCTCCCAGACAGACACAGGAAGGATAATGAATGACCCAGTAGGGGTGTCTTCATTAGCCCGATGTGGGCAAAATAGCGAGCTTGTTCTAATCGGGTTAGCTAGCCAGATCACGAAATAGCTAGCTATTTGTGTCTTCATTAGCCAGATCAGGCAAAATAGCTCGCTGTTTGGTCGAGAAAATTACCCAAGAAATCTCGGGCTAGATGGAGCTAGCTTTAGCTAGCTCAGAGCGTCTTCATTAGCCTGAAAATTTCTGGATCCCGGCATGCATCAGCGCCCACGAGGCATTGTTTACGTAATAGGTTTTTACACGTGCGTGAATGCGAGCTCACAACCGAAGCCATGCGGTCGTGGCCTATTCCCGTCGCACACTGCTGGTATGTGCGAAACTCAGGATAATTTATGCAACCCGAGCTCGAGCTTACGTACATGTATCCCGAGTTTCGATCTAATGAAGACGCAATTGCAACTTCAGGCTAGTTCCCCGGATCAGCAAAATAGCTCGCTATTTCGTCTGATCGGGCTAATGAAGACGCACCTACGATGTCCAGCCTTTGCTGTGATTTCAGCCTTGCATGAGAAAGAAACCGAACCTAGGCCTAGTGTAGGCCTAGGCCTCCAATTAACGGTGCTCTCCCATACCCTTTTCTCACTAGGTGTTCGTAGCCCCGTACTATCCTTAGCTCCGTACTATCTTTTGAAGCTTTTCACACTGGCATTTCTTAGCCCCATACTATTTCTTAAACCCGACTAGTTGTTCTCACTCGAAATCGTTAGCCCCGAACTTTCTCGACAGCTAATGAATATTTATGAGTGTACGTCTTGCACATCTGCTCTTTACCACTCCGCATCAAGGTCACTTGCCCGTCGGGCATTATCTGATTGGTCTCGGCGTCCCGGCCTTGAGAGCTGACACCGCATTTCCTTAGCCTCATACTATTTTTTGTTTCTGTTCTCACTGGCGCTCTTAGCCCTGGACTATTTGGCTTGCCCCTGCAATTGCGGGGTTAGCCCTGCTTTTTTGCAGGGCCAAATAATCCAGGATTATTGGTGGAACTAGCCCACTTTGGTAAAAACCAATGAGAACAGAAAGTGGTCTAAGCTTAGCCCCGTATTATAGGTGGGGCTAAGGCTCCCCCCTTAGCCCCACCTATAGTACGGGGCTAAGGAAATTTTTGCCAGTGTGAAAAGCATACCAGACAGATACAGGAGGGATAATGATTGACCCCCTTGTTCTCATCAGAGGTGTATTGGATCAGTGTTTCACCTCTGTCATCGCTGTGGCTGAAGAGTGCTCACATGATCTCTATTATGTCAACAACCTGGCCTATCATGCGTACTGTAGAGTCTAGCTTACTGTCAAGGGTAGTCATGTTTTTTTATGCCTCCGTCACATTTTGGCATTGACATTGACAGCATAATGAATCGTTAATTCGCTGTTCTTGCATGCATTCATATTAATTAACGTATTAATACATGAAAGCTATGAGGGCTCACATTGCTTACAGTATATTGTACATAGTATTTTTAAGTATTTCTTTTAATGTGTACATGTGTTTGTTTGTGTGTGTGTGTGTGGGGGGGGGGGGGAGGGGATAGGGGGGGGGGGGCGATGCCTGTAATGTCAACTAAAGATTGAGAGTGTGATTTTACTCTCTGTTTGTCTAGGCGAATGATTTTCCTTGGGCGGTATCACTGTGCAGTGATTGTTGTCATCGTACTGTATTCATGTCAAACATCATTAATGTGGTACAGTGAATTAAATTACTTTATGTGGCTGTAGTAAGAAGATGGTTGTGCTTGAATGAATGGAGCGCAGGCTATCTATAGCACTGTACAGCGTGATTACATTTCTAGGCCAGGCGCATATGGCACAAGCAGCCTGACATGCGTCATTGAGGCTGCGATTGATAGATCATCAGACATATGACATCATGTTAGCAGCGCCAAGCGGACGAAGGGGTCATAATACATAGTATTTGCTAGTGTGATCCGTCATGTCAACACACACATTGTGTGCTGTGCTGGGGTAGTCTTCCTCCAAGTCTTTCACTCGAAAGGGAGAGATGTTACAACTTGTGTACATGTAGTGATGCTGATATTTTCCCCAAAAAATGTCTTAATCATTGTATGTTTCAACAAATGCAAAATGGCAGCCAGATATATAATAAAAAAGCCAAAAATCTAAAAAAAGAAAAAAGACTTGTGTGCAGAGTGATATTTGAATCACATTATGCAAAAGCTTATTTGTCAATGTACATGTAGTGATGCTAACATTTTTTCCAAAAAAAATTGTCGTCTTAATCATTGTCTCCACAAATGCAAAAAAAGGCAGCAAGTTATATGATAAAGAAAGCAAAAATCTTTTAAAAAAAAAATGGGCAGAGGGACATTTGAATCCTTACATATGAGAGAATGGGGTGAGCGCTTTTGTTGTCTTGTTATTGTGTCGGGTGTGCAGACAAATACATGTGCAATTGCATAACATGGCCATGAGGTACCAAACAAATACAAGTCATTCAGCTTTGCAATCTTAGCAAAAAATAATTCCTTTTCTGATGTATGATTTATTTAACTTCTAGTTTTATAGCATAAAAGTTAAAATTTGTGTCAAAATTGTGTTTTATGTTCTTCAATAAATGTTTTGGGGTTGCATTTCTGAGTGAGTAGATTTTCTCTAAGATCTTTAAAAATCTACCTACATGATATTGCACTTGTAACTGTAAATGAGCTACAGGTAGTCAGAGATGTCCAAGCGCCAACTTAATAGTAATTTGGTCACCAATTGCAATTAGTTGCTGGGTAACGAGAATTGGGAACTGGAGTTCTTTTTACCCATAACAAACAAAGTTGATAATGGAATATGGGGGTATTAAACATCCTTAGTATTCAAAATGTCATGCTAACCTAATCTGGATATAACAAAGAATCACAACAATTATTTTTTTATAACCCTTGGCTATCAGGTTATTTTTTATCCTCTGACTAAAATTGTTGTGCTTTACTTGATCTATCCTGGAAATGAGGAAGACTCGCTGTAAAGAATGAATTCATTGTATTAACCCTCAACTTTTGGCTTGATTTTCTGTTCTACAGATGGATCAGAAAGTAAAGGGACAACAGACGCTACTCATGAAGACCTCAACACAACCAACACATCAGATGAAGGCAGACCAACAAGACAACGGAAAGAACCAGGTAGGAAGATCCAGACTTGTCACTTTATTTTTCCCCTAGGCCGTGTTTATCAACTTTTCAGAAATTTAAACGCGTTTAAAAAAATGGTGCGTTTATCAACTCCAAAGGGCTTTACGAACGCGTTTCCAAATTCTTTGCATTTATCAACTCTATCGCCCAAGTCGAAAACCGGCCTTGTCACTGAAAACACGTGGTTTAAATGCATTTCAAAACAGCTTTGCGTTTATCTCGCTTCTTTAAACGCGTTTAGGATCGTACAAATTTGCATGTTTCAAAACAGCTTTCCAAACCCCATAATCAAAACACTTTTGCGTTTATCAACTCGTTTAAGAAAATTTAAACGCGTTTGGAAACCTTAATTCTACCAAAAAAAGAGTTGATAAATACGCCCTAAGTGACACCTGAACAGCCTGTGCTGTCTTTGCACATCCACTAGTCTACAATCCAGGCTGTTGGGCATTATTAAAACCAAGATTTTATGTTTTAAGGAGTCTGGCTCGAGTACATTTATCATTCTCGATGTCTCCTCTGGCTCACCACATTACATAAGCCCCGTTCATATACCATATACCGCTATTATTACCGATGCACATCGGTAAGCAAGTTTCCAGCGAGCCGCAAAAGCACCGTTCATATACACCCCCAAAATCCGAAATGTTGCGGTGTTTTGGACAGCTGGACTCTCTCCAAACCAATGGTGACATGCTCCGCTCAGCCATACGAGCTGTAGGATTAGCGACCCACATTCCAGAGCGCGATGCAAAAGGCGCAACATTTACGCCTATTTTGCGGACGCAGTTTATAAGATTCGCTTACCGCAATATTGCGGTATTATTACTAGGTCTCGATCCGCGAAAAAGCCGCAAAATAAGCGCAAAAAAGGAGGAAGCAAATACCGCATTATTTGAGCGATTCCCGTTCATATACGCAGCTATCGGTAATGCATCGGCAAAATTGCCGCAAATGTTGCGCCTTTTTCGCGGATAGGCGGTGTATATGAACGGGGTTTTAGAGAAAAGGAGAATGATGAAGTGATTAGTCTAGTGAGATCTAGACTCTCTTTTCAGTTAGAAATCTCCAACAGCCAGGATGCCTAGATGCACAAACTGCGGCTTTAATTACGATCACACACAAACCAGAAAAATTGGTAGTAGTTTAGGGGGGAGCAGTGTAAATTGTAGTTCTTGCAGGTTTGTCACAAGTGTATAAATCATGCCGTGTTTGCACCGTGCGTCGTGCCTAGAAAGTGGTTGTGCACCACATGTAATTTGACTGCACCACACATGGAAGCAGTGTCGATCTTGTTTGTTGTTGCGTTCATCTCGCTGCATTCTGTCCTTCCCTCCACTGTGCTTCATTCTGGTCTTCTTTGTCACTCTTCTGGTATATCCTCTCCTGCGCTTGTATTTGTCTGTCATTCTCTTTCTCTTCTGTCTTTCACTCCACTGTGCTTCTATTTTGCCCTTCTTTTCACATTTTTCTATCCTTACCGCATCATCGTTTTGTTTTTCTGTATCTCTACTGTCTTTTACCCTTTTGTGCATCCTCCCATGTCCCTTTCACCGTGCCTTTCATGTTCCGCTCTTCATTCTCTCTCTTCTGGTCTTCCCTCCATCATGTAGTCATTGATGCGTCCAAGCTGAGGGAGAGGGAGGAGAGGAGCGTCAGCAACCGACGGGCGCACCTGCAGAAAAAGTCTGACGTCCTCAAGGACAAGAATGAACAGAGGAGGGCAGCCTTCGAGGAGCGCAAGAGGAAACAGGAGGAGTTGGATAAGGTGAGAGCTGCCCCAAAATGTATATATTTTTTTTTTTACACACCAAGGCCCTGTTGCATAAAACCTACCATTGATGGTAACTTTGCTACCAATGGCAACTTCTATGGAAACCTTGAATTTGATTGGCTGTGAATTGGTGGTGATGCCAGCCAAAAGAGAATGTTACAGGCATTGACCTATGTTCTTCCTGTACTTTCTAGTTGTTCACTTGTGTTATTTTGTCATTCCGTGTGACTTGCAGGAACGGAGGGAAGCGATCCTGCGAAAGTCCCGGGAGAAAGAGGACGTGCCGCACTCGTCCCGAGAAAAGCGCCGATCGTGGAGCGCATTCGGCTCCCGCGAGGCCCCCTCCCCCTCCACGTCAGCCTCGACGCCACGCGGCCGGAGCTCTGACCGACTCTCCTCCCGGGGTCCGTCCGCGGGGCGGTCGTCCAACCTGTCCAGCTCTAAGCACCTCTCCAGCTCGGTGTCCAACATCTACCACCGCACCGTCAAGCTGGTACGGCTGGGCCCCAACGAGGACGACTGGTTCGAGATGTACGTGCCGGAGAAAAGTAAGAAGAAGCCTGGCGCCGCCGCTGCAGCCGGTTCTGGCTCTGGCGGTGGTGGTGGTTCTGGTGCCGCTATGGATGCTCGTTCGCCTGTTGGTGCATTACGGTCTTCACCCAGCCACTACCGGTCTACCCCAAACCTTGCATGTAAGCTCACTCTCTAACACCACCTCCTCCTCCTCCTTCACCTCCTCCTCCTTGACGACAGCCAGTCCCCACGAGTCACTAACTTCACTCTAATACAAAAGTTGACTCCTCCGCTGGTTACGCATTAATGCTCCGAGCTTAGGGAGAATTTTGATGCGTCTGCTGAAATGGAAAAATCTCTTGTTGCAATTTGGTCCCTCCTCATGGAGAACACAAATACAACCTTAAAATGTAAGCTAAATTTTCTTTGGCTTTCAATACAAAAGTTCTGATTTTAGTTGATAACATTGAGTCATCCATATGGCCCCAATGGCACCCACACAGCCAAGCTATTTCCCTCCTATATTATAAGAGGCAAGCTCAGGTCTGCATATGTGGAAAACATTCAAGAGAAGGTCACAGAAAGAAAAACATTTTACAGAGGAAAGGGCGAGTCTGTAATTGACAATGGTAAATGATATGTGAATTATTTTCAGATCGAAAATGCAAGTCCTGATGCCAGAGATGTTTCCATGAAAAGGCAGACCTGTACATCTTCTAGTACACGGCCTCCGAGATATTCCTCTTCTTAATTGATTGTCAAGCTTGGGTATTTGCATACAAGTTCACTCTTAAAACAAAATTACAAACCCATCCATTTTTTTTTTACTTATTTTACCACTTTCAAAGATAGGGAAGTTAAAATAAAAAGGAAGGAATGACTTTGGTATCAATAGAACTTGATACTTGTTACAGAATATGCACCCAAACTCGGTTCTCACAAAGCAATCACATACACACTCTCCTGTGTTAATGTTGTCCTTTTTTCTCTCATCACAGACTCTCCATGTAAAACGTGTCTCTGCCACAATGTTGAATTATAATTTTCCAAAAAGGATGGTTCTTTTAAGAGAGGAATATCAGAGGTTGCTGCTTTATCTTTTCGCAAAATTTGAATACCTTATATGATCAGTCCTCAGAATGTGTTCTTTTGATCGTGTTTACATAATTTCGTAAACATGAGTGGTAAATTTTTTACTTTTTAGCTTTTCAGTGGGTCACAGGTAAGGTTTAGTTGTTTACAAAATAAGTAAAAGTATGTCTTTTTAATTGTTTTCCTATTTATACTCAATCAAAGGTAAGACAATTTCTTCCTTTTCAATCTCATTTTGAGTATATTTGATTTGCTTAGAAAGTTTTTTCCCTCAAAGCTTAGTTCATTTGGAACATATTTTTCTCTTTTCACCTAAATGAATATCTATATTCATCATGATTATTCCTTTCCCCCTCATTGTTTGTGTCTAGATGTAGCATGGATTGAGAGAAATGTCAAAAAGGCAACCCATCCACACCAAATATTTGATATCCCTAATTTCCCCCTTTTTTGGCAATCCAATTCATGTGCTTGGAAAATATTTTACAAAATCTGATTTACAAACAAATAACATATTTAGTCGTGGTGAATACTTCTTTAGTTCTTCTGTTTAGAGAATACTATGTATTCACCACAAGGAAGATTGTTTGATATCTTAAAATGTTATATTAAAAATAGTTCAGTTATCACAAATAATTCATACTGTCAAGTTTTAGATTAATACAATTTATATTTTACTTTGCAATTGATATTTCTATTTTCAGTTTCACTTGCTTTCAATGTTCATAATTGTAGGTAGTTTTACTTTTGCTTGTTATATACAATATATTGTATGATTCTTGTAAATAGATATAAATACATTTTGATGAAAACAATGGATAGATATATGCTTTTTTTCCCATCCTTCCACAAAAAAAAGTTGCAAGTCATACACTCGAGGCACTATTTTCTGTTAATTTAGTACTGACACAAAAGGAAATACTGCCCTCTTTTGTTAAGAATAGAAGTTATAATGAAACTACTATTGAATATCTGCCCTTTCTAGTTTTGGACATGAGACCATGTGAGCTAAATTATGAAGGCATTCTGTGCAATTTCTAAACAGGCATATCAAATGTATTCCTGTTTAAATCCTTCTTCACTTAATATTTGAAAAGCTCTTATTGCTTGGGTAAAAACAATTGAAATCAACATAGTGAAGTACAGCAAGTGAGCACATATAAACTGTATGCTCAAGGAGTCTAACTCTTTACTATTATCACCCCAAATCAAGAACCTAAAAGGGGTAGTGCCCCTTACCCTCTCCCCACCAATACAACCCCACCATGCCCCCAATACCTCCCCCCCCCCTCCACTGCCCGTAATGCAAGGCCCCCCCCCCCCCCCCCTTTCACTGAGCTGAACCAAATGCTATAGTCCCCCTGCCCCTAGCTTTGTGTTACATGTAATTCTTGTAGCATGACAGGTGCATGTTTCAGGACCTGTTGCAGCACTGTGTACCATCAGTCTTTAAAGAGAGTTTACTGTACTGGGAAGACAAAAAGCCTTAAAAAGGTGATCGTGAGCAATCTTCTTGCCAATGGTCTTAAATTTATGTATTGTCCATTTTAGAAACTTCCTGAAAGTTATTTGCCCTCATATGATCTACATTTGGAATAATTAGTGATTAAATAACAAATCCTTGAAATGTTCCGCCCGAACAATTTGATGATTTGTGATTAAATCACTAATTACTCCAAATGTGGACAATTTTAGGGCAAATAACTTTCAGGAAGTTTCTAAAATGGACAATACATGAATTTAAGACCATTGGCAAGAAGATTGCTTACAATCACCTTTTGAGGGCCTTTTTGTCTTCCCAGTACAGTATACTCCCTTTGATTGATGACTGATCATAATCTTGACACACACAACTGCATCTGATGTAAAGGTGCAGTTTATGGGTGGCGATTGGAGCACTTGATTGTTAAACACAGATTTTGCTGGAAACACTACATGTACATGTGCATGATCAATTATTAGGGGCAAAGCTTGTTTGATAGATATATACAATAATCAGTATTTTCTCTCACAGTTGATGGATTACATGTGAACACAGTGATGCAACACGCTCTTAATATGCAATGGCTGCAAGATCATGTTTTTCCATTGACTGGCCTCTAATTTGTTTTCTTCTAATTTGTAGCATGAAGTGCTCTCTCTACATTCTTGAGCTTTCTTTAGACCAAATACCTCTTGGCATGAGTCTCAAAATGATTGTAGCATTTTCCTCTGTCTTGTTAACTTGCCAGTTTGTGCATGTCCCCCCTCCCCCTACCCCCCCCCCCCCCCCTCCCCTCAAAAAAGAAAAAGAAAAAGAAGAACCCAATTGAGCAGACCGGTGGTCAGTGGTCAGTAGTGCTAGTGAATTGTATTGTCCTTGGAATGTGCAACTGTGTGCATTGTTCTTGGCATGACTCTTCCATTCCTGTAAATCTTTGTTTATGAATTCGCATTAATTACTCGATGTTCTTTCCCCCGTGTTTTTCTGTAATGTATTATATGTGTACACACACATGTGGACTTGATGTAAAATGCCCTTAACCCTGTGCGTGCCAAACAATCAGCTTCTCTGTGACATGTGTGTATCAGAAGATCAAGAAGAGTTCTTGGGGTGAAAGAAGAGAGAATATGAGTGTGTATGGATTAAGCTTAGTGTGGGTGTGTGTCTGTATACATGTGTGTGTCGGCAGAATGGTGTCAGATTTTATTCACAGGAACCTCCCTTCTAAGCTGGATTTCATGAAAAAAACCATGTCATATGATATATTGTGCATTATGCCTTATGAGGGAAAAATCATCTTTTACAGGGGCTCATTCGTTATTTGCAGGGGGCTCGATGGGGTGGTGCTGAGTAGGGGTTCAAGTGCCATGATCCCTCGTGAAATCTTTATTTGTTTGTTTGTGTGTGTGTGTGTGTGTGTGTGTGTGTGTGTGTGTGTGTGTGTGTGTGTGTGTGTGTGTGTGTGTGTGTGTGTGTGTGTGTGTGTGTGTGTGTGTGTGGAGAGAGGTGGGGGGGGGGGGGTTGTGTAGGGTAAGGGTGGAGCACAACCTAGATATCTCCTCTCCTTTTCACCGCTTACTTGGAACTTGTGACGAATCTCAGCGTGGATGGTTAGTGTGGGGGTTATTTTGGTCGGCTGCCGTAGAGTTCATGCTCACATGTCGAGCAGATGGTGCTTAATTAGACCCAGGCAAGGCGGAGGGAGTCTCCAACCAGCAGGGGCATGTCATGTGACTATCAACATGCTTACGCCCCGCGCTAGACTTGACCTTGTGACTCTATGTGTGTATTGTATATCTCTCAACTAATGGGGCTGGATCTTGGAGCTAGCCCTTAACATTTAAGGGTCTTTCAAACTCTCCTTGGTTTTCTACATGTGAAGGTACAAACTATAGGTGCGTCTTCATTAGCCCGATCAGACGAAATAGCGAGCTATTTTTCTGATCTGGGGAACTAGCCTGAAGTTGCAATCGCGTCTTCATTAGCTCGAAACTCGGGATACGTAAGCTCAAGCTCGGGTTTCATAAATTATCCCGAGCTTCGCACATACCAGCAGTGTGCGACAGGAATAGGCCATGACCGCATGGCTTCGGTTGTGAGCTCGCATTCACGCACGTGTAAAAACCTATTACGTAAACAATGTCTCGTGGGCGCTGATGCATGCCGGGATCGAGAAATTTTCAGGCTAATGAAGACGCTCCGAACTAGCTCGAGCTAGCTCCATCTAGCCCAAGATTTCTTGGGAAATTTTCTCGACCAAATAGCTCGCTATTTTGCCTGATCTGGCTAATGAAGACGCCCCTTATGAGCTACAGTGTACATGTTCATATAAGGGGAAAATGAATGATTATTTGCAAGGGCTACTTCTCAAACCTGATGTCATGAGACCCTAATGGTCATTTCTACAGACGATTTGCTTATTTCTACAACTGCTGTTTTGGGGGGTCTTTTGTGCTATGTGAGGGCTACATTGCTGTAGATCTCCTGTGTATTTGTTTCACTGCTACATAAATGTACAATATAAGCCTGAGTCATATCGATTTTTTCAGAAACCGGTGTTCGATGGCTTTGCGCCGATCGAACATCGATGCATCGATACATGACGTCACCCAGCCACTGCCAAGAGCCAATTTATGAATGAAAATATAGTAAGCATACGCAGTGCAATCCTTCCATTTCCCCACATAAACAAGCATGCAATTCTCTATCACCTCGTACCAAAATTGACCTAGAATTTCACTTTCCTATATTTTATATGAATTATGATAGGTAACCTCGGAGAATCTATTTTCTCACCGATACTGCACATGTAAGCGAATTTCGATTACTTCTTGTTTTTCCGTCAAAATCTTACAAATTAGCGTCAATATGGCATCGTATACATGTATGTAGGTTGGAATCTGGAGAGTCTATTGCAACGTAAACGGGCAGAAAGTCAATCAGCTTCCGGGTTGCGATTTTTTTTTTTCGTAACCCTAATGCGTCGAAAAATCGCTTCCGGGTTTCGGACAACGTGACTGGATATTGTATCACTGTTTTGGCGACCACATGGTTATGACGTGATCTACGCGATGCACCAATCAGTGGTCTCCGAATCGCTGTACGGAGACGCTCTATTAGTCTGTACGTCGGCAGCGTGTATGCAAATGAGCCTTACGCACGATTGCCACTGTATTTCCGGGTTTTCACAACACACGATGCTATCCGTTGTACAAAGTCTATGGACAATTGTTTGTTGTGGCGTTGCGCTGTATAGTAGTGAACGAATCAAATCCAAGTAGTATGTAGTAGCTGCTTGATCATCGAGCGACCTGTTCATTCTCTTGATGCGTTACCTGCAAAACTCACAAAAGAGAGTAGGAACCAAGTAAGCAAATTAAAATTGTGAAAATATGAAGATAAATTGTGTATAACAGGACTATCAAACAAAAGATTTTGTGTTTTCTAGTCAATTTGGTAATTTCGTCGATGCATCGAATTCATCAAAACGAAATCGGAGTTCGACTTCTTCGATCGAACACCGGCTTAATAATCGATTCGACTCAGGCCTAGTACAATATGTAGATATTTGGAGACTATCTTCATTGATTATATTGTTTGTTATTATAAGTACTCTATACATTTACTATATATATATCATACCATATATATAAAGTATATAATGGTAATTGAAAGGTCTATAATGTTGACATATATGCACGTTTTATCTTGTTGTTTTAACATTCTAACACTCCTACAAGATTGGATCCTCCTGACTTGTCCTATGCCCCTAGATACTCGTTCTGAATCAACTGAAGAAAGTAATCCTTGGTTATTTCTTGTTGCACCCTTCACATTGACCCTGCTTTCAACTTGAGAGCAATAAAAGTCATTGTTTAACAACACAAGTGGAGAGTGATGTAATGTGCAGGTATATGGAATTCAAGCGAAGTGACCCTGGAAGAAAAGTAGGCTCTGGGGAATTTAATCCAAAGATGCAGGTACATGTATGCTGGAGAAGTTATCGACACTTGCAGGTTGGACTGTCCTTCTAGGGCGTTAAACCAAAACACGACTTGATCACTCTCATGGAGAACAGTCCTTCACTGGTAAACATTGTGGTGTGAGTGAATGCCGAGTTAGAAAATCAATTTGCACAGCGTCCCTAGGTCAGGTAGATACTTTCCAATCGTGTAATGCAGTATCATTGCATTTCTCTGTACACACAATTGCTGAGTGGAGGCTGTAAATCTGTTCTACAAATGGTCCGAAACCAATATACATATAGTTCAATGAGGGGTTGAGGTATATCGGTGGGAGGAGAAGGCTGGGGGGGGGGGGGGGGGGGGGGGGAAGGTACAATTGTGGATATTTAAATGCAGAGAAAGGAGGACAAAATCTCTCTCTCTCCCTCTCTCTCTCCCTCTCTCTCTCCCTCTCTATCTCCCTCTCTCTCTCCCTCTCTCTCTCTCCCTCTCTCTCTCCCTCTCTCTCTCCCCCTCTCTCTCCCTCTCTCCCCCTCTCTCTCCCTCTCTCTCTCCCTCTCTCTCTCCCTCTCTCTGTCTCTTTTTCTCCCTTTCCCTTTCTTTCTCTCTGACTCTCTTTTCTCTTTCTCTCTCTTTCTCTCTTTCTCTCTCTTTCTCTCTTTCTCTGACTTTCTCCTTCCCCCTTTCTCTCTCTTCCTCTATATCTCTTTCATTCACTCCCCCCCTTTTCTCTATATCTTTATATGTTTCTCTCGTTAACTCTCTTTCCTTCCTTTTCTTGATCTTGATCAGTTGATGTCTCATACATACTGTCAATGTAAAGGTACTTGAGACCTACGTCACAGGTGTTTTATGTATCTCCTTGGTAGCATATGATGTATCTCACTTTCTGATTGGCTTAAATTGTTAGTTTCCTGTGATCAGCTTATACTCACCATAAACAGGGACTCAGAAGTTCCTTGATTATCCTCGTTCCCTCCTCCAACTTTTTGTAATTTTCCACGAGTTAAAGTAACCTTTCCTGGCTTCTCAGAACCTCAGTCCACCTTATTCTTCAAATCTTTCTCCCCCCCCCCCCCCCCGTCAATTGAAGTCTGTCTTATTCTTCATTTTCCCTCCATTACCTTCTCCTTTCCTCTTTTCCTATTGTCCTGTCCTTGCTACCCCCTTCCATTATTTTTCTTGATACAGTCTTTCTTTAGCTTCATCTTCCCTCCTCTTCCTCCCCCTTTCCCCTTTCCCCTTTCCCTATTTACCTGTCCTTGCTACACCCTCCCATTATTTTTCTTCATAAAGTCTTTCTTTAGCTTCATTTCCCCTCCTTTTCCTCCACCTTTCCTCTTTCCCTACCTTCCTGTCCTTGCTACCCCTCCCATTGTTTTTGTCTTAAAAGTCTTTCTTTAGCTTCATTTCCCCTCCTTTTCCTCCACCTTTCCTCTTTCCCTACCTTCCTGTCCTTGCTACCCCTCCCATTGTTTTTGTCTTAAAAGTCTTTCTTTAGCCTCATTTCCCCTCCTTTTCCTCCCCCTTTCCTCTTTCCCTATCTTCCTGTCCATGCTACCCCCTCCCATCATTTTTCTTCATAAAGTCTTTCTTTAGCTTCATTCCCCCCCCCCTTTTCCTCCCCCTTTCCTCTTTTCCCTGTCTTCCTGTCCTTGCCCCCCCCCCCTCACTCCCCCGCCCCCCCCTGTACCCACCACCACCACCATCCCCAGTCCCTTGTACATATAAGTGATGTCATCTGTGGTTAGCTTTCCTCACTCACACACTGTTCAGTGTCAGTCATGGTCACTGTGTTCTCCAAAACAGTCCCAGTGTCACCAACCAACTCTTGGTTTCACTTCAAACTCAGAGTCGTCACCCTATCTCACCCTATCCCGTGAGTCTGCTCCTCTAGCAGGGACACATGCTATCAGAGTAGCATGGGACCCCTCATTACCAAGGCCAGGAATTTGAAAATGTGGGAGGCATCGCCGAAGAATGTGTGAAGAATTTGCCGCCAGAGGAATTCCATTTCACACGCAAGTTGTACGGAAAATCTGGAGATGCTGAATAATTGTGGGGAGAAGAATTGGCAAGAAACCGAATGTGAGCTTGTGAGATAAGTCCTGGAAATGAGTTTGCCAGGGTGTGTACATGTATGCCAGGTGGGTAGAGTCCCTTTGGAGTAGTGAGTAACGTGACATTTATGTGACAAGTCTCTGCCTGTGCGAGAAACTCGCCACCGCTGTTGTTGCGTTCAGGGTTTGCTTCCGATGTTTTTAAGTTTTATGTGGTCTCATCTAGAGTTAGCTGTGCTCTGTGGTTGAGGAATGTACACCGAACCCTTGTTGAATTCCCTGGAAAGCTTGTGGCCTTTGGTGCCAGCTTGTATCCGTGAGAGACACGCAGGAAATTTGTGCTGGCAGTGAACGTGGTTCTTCTATCGTCTGTATGCAGTCGGAGGACCGTCTGTAGAGATCGCAGAGTTCTTACAAGGAAATGTGGTCTGACACTTGGAGTTGTGGATTAACGGCCATGGAATAGTCGGAATACATCATCATGAAGACGGAAAGAAACAATATGAGTGAGGCTGGAGCCAAGAAAACTAAGACAAGGGGTAAGTTTTTGCAGGACAAATCTGATGTCATGATAAAAAGTGGCGAAGAACCCACTTGTACATTGTATACAGTACTTTTCTTGTAAGTTTAAAGTACATAACTATGTTCATTGCCTATGAAGCTAGGGTATATTGTGCGTGAAGTTGTAAATATCGTCATGTGATACCCTGGCATTTCCTTTTCAACATTAATGTCAACATTTTTCTCAGTGTGCAATGTGAGGTGTATGGGATATAATACACATACAACTACAATGTGTACAATTCCATACTTTTTTATGCAATGAATAACTGCATGATAAGGGTACATGTAGAATCATTTGTGACCTCTATGTATCGCACCTTTGGTTCTTGTACTTTTATCTTGACCAGAAACTCCTTATCTCGTTGCACTTGATACGACACAGTCCTTAGACTCATACACTGCAACCTATTTACATGTGTTTATACAGAACAGGTTGCGTCATTGATAATGGTACATGTATGCACACATGCTTCAACCAATGTGGTGCGAGTGTGCCAGACTGCGTACGTGTGGCTTGGCATGGAGTGCTCACATCTTAGTTTTGATCTGATGTCTCAAAGTGATTGATTATGTGAAGTAATTACAAGGGCAACACCTATTCAAGGATCAATGTTATTGTATTTTTAGTTTAGTTGAGTGAGTCAAGTTCAGTTTTATGGTAATTTTTAAAAATACATATGAAATATGACTAAATGATTAAATAGACACAAGGTACATACACTTAATAAACTAAAGACATCACATGAATTGTACTATGTATCATAATATGCTTCCTTCTGTGTGACATACTTAACAAATAAACCAGGACAGTCTTCAAAGTAGATGGCCTGGATTTCTCCATAAAGGAATGAAGTAATTTTACTTTCATAATTATGAACATCAAAGTCATTTTGAAAAAGGGAGTTACAAAGGAGGGAGAACAAGAAGGAAAAACTGAAATAGGGAAGAGAAAGACGACGGATATCAGCACAAGAAGATGAAGAGAAAGGCGAAGTGATCAGAGCAAAAGAAGGAGAAGGGAGGACAAATGAAAGAAACAGGGGGAGATTTGATACATGAAAAATAAAACTGAAGTTGCTACGTAGACTAATGATTAGTAAGAAGAAAAGGTGTATCATTTGGCAAAACTATAAGATAAGTGCTGTTTAACAACTGTATTTCTTACCTAATCCCTCTTACCCCTCTTTCCCCTTTGATTACATTACAAGACTGGATACAGTAGAACATTTGTATGTTGTAATTAACGCTACCGAAAGTACAGACAATGCTAATGAGCTTTCAGCAGTCCAGATGCATGCAATTAACATAAAGAGTCGGTCTACACTCATTACATGGTGGTAATGCCTCCGCATGCAGTGAGTGCTCTTGTTACACGATTTAGATTTAGTTGGATCTCATACATTTTACTATTTACTAGATCCCTTTCACTTTTGGAGGATTTTTCATCACGTGTAGTACTTTTGCTTTTGATATGTGCACACACAGGAGGATTTATGCTATCGGCAGCTTTTTCGCTGTCTTGCGGTCGAAAAGGTATCGCGAGGAAAATTGATTGGTGTTTACACCCTGATTTTAAGAGACTCTTCACAATTGAACTCCCAGTGGTTCATCGGCCATTCATAGGGAGAGAGCCAGTCTGAAAGGGGTTTATAGGATTCAATATGTCGCGGCTATCAGATAGCGCACGAGACCCATGCTTCTTTGTTACGACATAGTTTATCTGTTGTCAATGTCAGGCCATACCTTGCCAGGGAGTGCACCTTGTACCGGACTGACAAAAGGGCATGCATGCATTCATGCACTTGTACTCTCTTCCCAGTCTTCTCACGCGCCAGATGTTCAGTTGTATTATGCGTCTGTTCAGGGCTTTTTGTTTAAAAACAAGTTGAGCACTCAAGACAAGTGACTTCACGCTGATGAATATTTGTCTGGAGGTTGTGATGTCATCATTCTGACGATTTTTGTTATTGAATTGAAAAAACGTATATGAGACGCATTATATGGATGGATGGATGAATTTCAGAAGGATTTGCTTTGTACAGTACCCATGTGCCAGAGGATTGACAGTATTTCACTTTGACATCACCGTTTAGAATAAAACCCTTGCAGATTGGAGGATATTTCTCGATGTGCTTTCAAGAAATTTCAGATGAGCGAAGTACAACATATAGTTTTGTTTAACTTTTGGAAAGTCGGAGGGATTTGACTTAACTATTCAAGCTCTCTCACATTGTTGCTGTGTGCCTTCTTTAGGTTAGTACTAAGTGTTGCACAGTTCTTGTTTGGCCATATCTGGCATGATGCTAATGACTTGCAGATGTACTTGTGAGAACATTGAGGAATCCTAAAGGAGATACCGGTTTATCTGTTGTACATCAGAGACTCACAGCAAGTCTCCCCAATTATCTGACACCTACGTTGCCAAACAGTGTGATATTACGCCTGCATGTACTGATATTCTAGGCTTCGTAGAAGACTCCGTACAGCCATCTTAAAGTTTCTCAGAATCGTTTCTTGCTACCTGTCCAAAGGGGGAAAATGTGTTCGGCCGATCAGAGCCCTCTCGTTTTTTGGGAGCCGTATGAAGGTATAGTTTATTGATTGATTAATTTATGCAGTTTTATTTTTATGTAGGGTAGCCCTATCAATAAGCATGACTGTTCTTTCTAGGTGCACGGAGACAGGAAGAGGAGAAGAGAGAGAGAGGGGGGATGATCAGAGACAGAGAAAGAGAAAGAGGATGGGGGGGGGGGAGAGAGAGAGAGAGAGAGAGAGAGAGAGAGAGAGAGAGAGAGAGAGAGAGTGAGTGAGTGAGAGAGAGAGAGAGAGAGTGAGTGAGAGAGAGAGAGAGAGAGAGAGAGAGAGAGAGAGAGAGAGAGAGAGAGAGAGTATATAAGAGAGCAGTATTTAGTTTTTTTAAGAGAAAAAAAGGGAATACTGTATTTGATACAAACTGCATGTGGGTGTATGAGTGTCACCATGTGTGTTTATGTGTGTGTGTATGTGTTGGGTGGAAAGGGTGAGAAATACAACCAGCAAACCACAAACATGTCTGAAAGCAATCCCAGCAATCATTCACAAATTCAGACTCCCTCCTCCTTTGTACAAAAGTGGCAATTTTATGACATTTACCACCTTTGAAACCAGCGACCCTTGGAGTGTGTCACCTTGTCCCATATCCTAGACACAACATGACCCTGAACAGTGCGCCCATTCATTCAGATCTATGTATGGCTAGCAGCAGGGTGCCAAACCACACACCCTTGACTTCTTTTTTACATGTACTCCAGCCTCACGTGTTTGCTTTCCGTGCGAACTGGCTTAGACATAAAGGTCTAAGGTCCACGGTGTACATGTGTAGAGCATGAAGCATTTATCTGTACATGTACGTGTACAAATTATCTGTGTGTTTCGTGATATAATTGTATCATAGAGATGAAGGGGAATGAAATGCGAACGCGAGGACCATCGTAAAGTGCTGGTTCATGTTTGATGTTGGTAGATAAAGTGCATCTATTTGCTGGTTGGGTGAAGGACTGCACATTGATGAGTCAGGGTATACCTATAGTGGCTATTACTGTACATCAAATGACAATGACAATGACAATTTATTAATCCTATGTTACCTTTGCTAGGTATTTGGGATAGTCGTTTGTGTGTCGCAATGTTATTGATCAGTACAATTTACAATATTTACAAAAAATAAATAAAGAAATAATATCACAGTGTGAATACAATTCAAGAAATGTTTACACTATAAGAGAGTCATTAACAACAATGTGATTTTAAGCCCATTGTATTCTAAGGTGAAAGTAAGAATTATCTTGATTATAAATCAACAAACTAATAAAGTGAAAAATTAGAAAATGAAAATAGAATGGTGCAAGTTTGTGTGGAGATGCAGTTTTCGATGTGCTAGCTTGCTTCATAATTCTACAAATTACTGAAGATGAGATTCAATACAAAGTCAGAGATTTCTATGTTTATTTGTTGGTTCACATCTTACAATGCTCACACTGCACACGAACATGACACTGTTATTTCACAGTTTAAGGATTTCCCACCTCATTTCCAGAACCCCCTTCCAAGCCTCCCAAATTCACACAAATGTGTATTTAGAACCTCATGTGGTCACCTTGATGATCATTGTGCGGTTGTTGACGATGTAACATCTCTCTCAGAAACGTGTCACACTTCTGCCCGCTCATTCTTTGCATTCATTATGTACATGTATACAGTGTACTATATGTAATGTAAAAGTTGCAATCCGTGTATGTAAGCCTTTTGTCTTTGCATGATGTTACAATCTGTGTATACACTATACATGTATAGTATTGTACAGTCAAACTGTCTTAGTGGCCACCTGTCTATAGCAGCCAACCTGTCTGTAGTAGCCACTAAAATACACTGTAATTCCCCCAGAGAGAAAACATGTGTTAAAGAACCTGCCTCTAGCAGCATACAGGCCACAATTTTTGTTTCCCTTGGGTGGCCACTATAGACAGGTTTCACTGTACTTGTATGCTCACTATGCACATGTATTTAGTAAGTACTGATACATTCCAATTTAATTACTTCTCATCTTTTTCATGTCTTCATAAATTTGACTTTCTCTAAATGAACTACATATACACATGCACTTTACATGCTGTATATGTTGATGTGTTTCCCTCTTTATTTTTGTTATAGAGCTGTCATAAGAATTATGATCATTTGCATGAAATGTCATATTGGGAGGACCATAACACAAAGGTTTGCGATCAATCGCAAAATGGCAATGGCCAATCAACATCATCGTTTCATGCACTTTTTGTTCAAATGACTGACCAGTAACCAATCAGAATTTGTCTTTCAAATTTGCAATCGATTGCAAACCTTTATGTTATGGGGTGCAGGACTCAAATAGAATGTGCATTGTGCAAATGATGTTTGTTATTTGCCATTCACCTGCTTGAAAATATGTCAGTTAGATTGTTTAGCCACAACATGATTCATTGATTTGTGGAATTACTTAGTATGACAGATAGAGAGTGAGCCATCATCTCATGTACCACTAAGCAGGGAGATAAAATATTACTTGGAAATATGCCAAGTGACAATGGATATTTTGTGAAGAATTTGCCATTTTTTGTGTGTACAGCATTCCCCATTCTAGCTTTGATACATTTTTACTTGTTGCATTACTTTCTATTATTAGTCAAGGTATAAACATTTCAGATTTATGATGTTTAAACCTAGCATTTAAAGAATAGTTTAAAGAATCCAATTAAATTATGATGGAATTTTGGTTTATGGAGTGTCTTACTTCAGATGCTAAAAACATGTATCCTTGTCACAAGTGAAGCCTGTTGCAAGATAGAACATACTTGTATACATTTGGAATTCCATCATGTCGATGCACCCCCTCCCTTCTATTTGGTTTAAAAGACTTAACAAATAGAGTGTAATGAAGCGTGATGTCACATGACCATATTGTCAAGATAACTTGTTCTATTAAAACTACATGAGAAGAACAAAAATAGGTGATCATAGTGGGGACTCTATGGGAGTGCCTGACACTAGTCCGCTAGACAATGTCGGACCAGTGGGACTCTCACTTCAGTGATGTTGTTTAGAAGCAGCAACCTGCATGCCAAATATAATGTGCTAAATATGATGACACCACTTCGGTACTCTATTGTCCTTCATGTGTGTCATCATTTAATTTTCTTTCTTTATAGTTGCTATTTGTACTTTATTTAGTTGTAAGTACTGTTTATTTTACATTTTCTTTTCTTGTGAAAAGCATCCTACAAACGACCAAGACCAAAAGGTAACTCCTACCACTCACGTCTAGCCCCCGTCCAGTTTGTGCACCATCTCCTCAACCCATAGCATGCATTCGTCCTGTGCTTAGCTTGTGAGAAGCCACAGTACACCATGTTTCACAATTGGATGATCATACTTTTCCTTTTGTATGTTTGTAGTACAGTAGATTTATGTTCAATTCTAGTGAATCTGAATGCAATCAACTCATAGTCTTATGGTATATTTTTGTACAGATAGACAGGGGAGATGAAAAATAAAGTTGTAGGGGATTTTTTTTTTTTCCATTTCACTTAGATGCCCATAGATTTAGTTTTGTGTTTTAAGTAGATTTTTGTCATTTACTTCAAAGGAACCAAAATGTAATGAACTCAAAGTAACATATTATTTTCTATGAAGGCAAGTGGGGTGAGGGAGGGGGAGGGGGGGGGGGGCGGCGTGAAAAGTAAGTTGTAGGGGCTTCTTATTAATTCCGGCCCCGTCATCATTGATGAGACGATTATGCTGTGCTTTACTTCTGTTCAGAAACATACAGTTTGCGCTGGGGATCTTTTTTTGTGTACAGGGCCTTTGACTATCTTTTGCATTTCAGTGGCTACAGATTTAGACCTGACACCTTTATCTATTCTTGTAGTTCTTTCTTGATATTTCTGGAGTTCTGTCCTTCCCTCCCAAAAAAAAAAAATAAATGAGAGGGAAAAAGAGGGACAAAGTTAAAAGGAATTACTTACCAAAAGGATTGCAGACAGTACTTAGTTTGACATGTACATGTAGTAGCACTTCATTTTACAGTCATGTATGTTGCATGGATGATGTAAAATCTGCTAAATGCAATTAGTTTTCTCTGAGGCACACATAGATTGCATTGAAAGTCATGTTTGCTCTATATCTAAGCTTGATGTTGTGACATACTTTATAAAGTAATAGGAAAAATAATTACATGTCTGTTCTTCCCATTGTAGCAATTTTTTGTGGAATCCACCATTATTCATCCTCTAAAGATATTTCATTCTCTATTTTTTAAACCATTGTTATAAAATAGCATCTTTTCTGACTTTGATTGATCATATTTTGTCATCTCTGTCTTCTAACTTTACTAAATTTATTCATTAGATTTCATGCAACTTTCAACTCATCATTGAGTTTGACTCATAATGACACTTTGCTGGCCGTATGCTGTTTCTAAATGTTTCCCTTGCCCATTTTCAGTGGCAGGATTAAATACTTGTGCACTTAATAAGTTATTTGATTTATTTGATCACTCCATGGAAAGAGGTGAAGGCTAAGGGGAAAAAGAAAGAAAGAAATATAGAAGCAACAATTCTCATTTGCTCTGTTGTCCGTAACAATCCTTCTTTGCACAATGTTTGTGACTTTGTAGAGTGCATAGTTGTTGGACGTAATTTTGCATGAATTTAATTGGATGTGTAGTTCAGAAATAGCACAACAGTAGCAGTGCCAAATGAGAGTGATGGGACTCGATGTGAAGGTGTATTGCGTAGATACACAATGTTCTCATGTGTGCATGGATTTTTTTCATGGTATGGCAGTACTTTGCACAATTGTGCTAAATGTTTCGTGATTATGCACCAGTATATCAAAGTTATAGTTTCATGGGATTAGTTTCAAGACAGGCTAGCCCTTCTGCAGGAAAAAAAAAAATTACAAATGTGTAAAAGCCATGAAAAATGGAAGAAAATACTGCTTTAGGACTTCACTCACAATGTTAGAGAAGGAAAATGACCCTGAGCAGAATTAAATTGATCTTCAGATGTCAAGAAGAATTCGGACGAGTCGTCCAAAATCTCTGAGGTTCCTCTAGCCTAGAGACTAAGACCACACATCATGGTTCTCTGCTCAGACCTTAGATCAGTCAAGTGCCACATTAGCAAGTAAAATCTAGTCAATATTTGCAGAAATTCTCCTCTTTTCCTGAGTTGTTTACATCGAGCAAATTTATGTTCATATGTCTGGTGAAATCCAGAAAATGGAGGAGAAATTGCTTTGGGGTAGAAATCACAATTTTCTTGTTTATCTTGACGTAGAGCAAATATGTTTTTGCTCTTGAGCCAATTCACAAATTACATGTATATCATCAACTTTTCTCTTATCTAAATACGTATGAGTGGTACCATCAATTTCCTATTTTTTTTTCTACAAATATTTTTTGTCCTCCTAAGGTACATGTTTTTAACAAAAAGAAAAAAACATAAAATAAAAAGAATGAATACATAGTCTTTACAGGCCATTGTAGATTTTTTTTTTTTTTAGCAAGGGCCATTAAATGTCATGACCAGTCGCTTTATTTGTGCTTCATAGTTTTGTGGAAACCTTCAACCATGGGCCATGCCACTAAAACTTGATGGTACTGAATTATGGGAAAATTCAATGATAAAGATCTTGACTTATGTAATGTAATTGAATAATTTTTTAGCCTACAATGTGTGCATTCACACACTGGAATTGGTGAGTGTTACAAGGGAATATACTGTACTGGGAAGACAAAAAGCCTTCAAAAGGGTGATCATGAGCAATCGTCTTACCAATGGTCTTAAATTCATGTATTGTCCATTTTAGAAACTTGCTGAAAGTTATTTGCCCTCAAATGATCCACATTTGGAGTAATTAGTGATTAAATCACAAATCCTCACATTTATTTTTTGTGTGAGAATTGTCCCCCCTGATTCCACATGTATCAATCTCCATGGGATAACAAGCCTGTCATGACCAGATAACAGGCTGTGCCTTTAAGCTTTATGGCTATGACTCATGAATGGCAAGACTTCTTCCCTTATTCACACAACGAACGATGTCCACCTGTGATGTCGATCCCACATTTAAATGTGTTCTCTCCAAATGACGCCAAATCTTGGGCTATAGCCATCGTGGTCATGCTTTAGAACTGAATGGTTGTACTGTATGGACATCGAAAAAATAAGGTTAATGTGCACGTATCAGCTTGTGGCTCTTATAGAGAGCTACTGTAACACTGTCTGATTTTCTGTTTCACTCACATCTCTCCCCTGGACTGAAATTAAAGCTGGCCCGACCCTTTTTCAAACATCTGCAATCTTCATGAAAATTTGCACATATTCAGCACGTATCTTTGGTATACCAACTGTGATTTTTTAAGGTCAGAGGTACTATAACTCCCGTAGAATAAATGAAAATCTAACACTGAGATTTGATTCAAATTGATTGCTGACCGCTGACTTTAAATTTACGACTATTTTCGTGGTAAGAAAAAAGAAAGCTCGATCCATTAAGATTATTTCCTCATAACCGAATCTTACGCTTTGTCGATTCCCGGGAAAGGTTATATAGCCACTCTCTTTCAAATGATGACAAAATCAGGGAACTTTCAAAATTAGGTCTGCAAAAGGGATGGGCTACCTTTAAAGAACAGGGTGTCCCACTGGCAAAAGTCATGAAACTCGGCAGGAATTGGCAGTATACACTAACGATAAGGTGTATGAAATCTCACAGTCAAAGCTTTACAAACATTTTCAGGAAAAGTGAAAAGCTGTTCTTTTTTACTTTTGAAACGCTCCGACCAAAGTCTACATTTGTAATCGTATTGTCCCTGTCGGTGCTCGATGTGGGTATTGCTCCCATTGAATGCATGCATTGTGGAGTGGACCGGTTCGAACCATAGCGCACAATGGTCTCTGGGGGGTGTTTCACCAAGCTGTTCGTAAGTTACGAATGACTTTACGAACGACTGGTGATCCCTTCTTGTGCTTTATCAGATCCTCAATGAACATGAGCCCTCTGTATGTTTCACTGCACAGAAAATTAAGAAAGTACATGTACATGCGGGGGCAACTTAAAGAGTGTGACATCATGACGTGATGACACAGATGAACCCCAGTGTATTATCCAACCGCAGAGATCTGACAATGTCCACCTTTGTTTATTCACCTGCAGCATTCTCTCCGCGGGACACCAAATCATCGCAGTCGACTCCGACGCACGGGCCACGCCCTTCCGCCATGGCCGTGACAGAGAGGCTGTCCCGCCCAAAGTCCGGGGCCAAGTCTCCTTCCACCAGCACCACAAACCTAGCAACTCCCCCAGGCTCCGCTAAGGTAGGTCACAAGCCGAACCCTCAAAACCCTTTTTGCACTGGCTTACATGTCCTTACCCCCAATCTCTTGGTGGGGCTAGGGGGGTCTTAGCCCCACCTGTAGTAGGGGCCTAAGCTTGGACCTTGCTTCTGCTTTACTATCCCTTTAAAGGGAATATACTGTACTGGGAAGGCAAAAAAGCCTTCAAAATGTAATTGTAAGCAATCTTCCTGCCAATGGTCTTAAATTCATGTATTGTCTATTTTAGAAGCTTGCTGAAAGTTATTTGCCCTCAAATGGTCTACATTTGGAGTAATGAGTGATTAAATCACAAATCCTCGAAATGTTCGGGCCGAACATTTGAGGGCAAATAACTTTCAGCAAGCTTCTAAAATAGAAAATACATGAATTTAAGATCATTGGCTAGAAGATTGCGAACAATTACCTTTTGAAGGCTTTTTTGCCTTCCCAGTACATTATATGCCATTTAAAGGTCTGTGGTGAGGGCTTGCATGCAGATTTACCAATTCCATGTTGATGAAAAGTCTGTATTCATCCCAGACAGCCTCTGTATGAATAGCACTGTAGCTCTTGTGTGAGCTATTGTCATAAAACTTTGTCAGTTATTGGACGGCCACAGGTATGAAATTATTTACATTTTTGTGTTTTCTTGACAAATGTAGAACAGCATTTGCTCCAGACTTGTTGAGAAACATCACCCATAGGGAATGTGGATTTAAAAACACTGGGAACAATCAAATCTTCACCTGTTTCTTTAAAGAATGAATTCCTGGAATGTATCCAAAACATGCAAGGAAACATCCGTTCGTGGGAAGGGGATATAAACACCATGCATGAACACAAACAACAGGTGTTTGAGGTCACTTTCTGTGATTACAGTGGCGGCTGGCGCAAATCCATGACCTACTCCGTAACCACAGTACAATGACATGTAAGGTAGCACACAGAGTGTGACCATCACACATGTCACATCTCGCTCTGCTATGTATGATATACTGTATCCGATGGGTGCCAGGGCTTAAAGATTGTCCGTCCGTTTTGCAAGCTTAAAATTTGAAATCGTCTATCACGATCGTAAATTGAAGAAAGTGTGATTCAAGACCATTTCTAAGAATATAGCATGTTGAAACTTTCTGTAAATGTAAAAATTTCAGCCGTTAAATTTCAAACGACTTTTTTCGTACTACGAAAAAAGTATTAGTCTTTGTTACAGCATCTATGTGGTTATTATGCATGAGTGAAATCCTAATTTTATGAGTAATTACCAAACTTTGCAGATGATTCCTTCTATAGAACATTTTTTTTTCATAATGCATTTTATAATTTGATAAACAGCTTAATCAATAAAATCAGATATTTCAACACAAACTGCTAAGAGCCTGAGGTAAAGACTGTTAATCAGACATTGTTTACGTGCATTATTTGAATTTTACACTACGTATCAGTTTCAAATTCTGAATATACAGCTTGCTAATACTTCTCTATATGTTTTGCCAATGTTTCGATGGTTTTGTGGTGATCTGAAAAAGGGACGGGCTATCTTTAAAAACAGACAAACCATAACCTTGCATTCCCTTTACAAAGGCTAGCATCGCCCATGAAACACATGGTATGCAAAATATCATTTGTTTCAAACGAGACGATTCATCCGTGCACTATTCTGTCAAATGCTATTAGAATAGGGACACGCCCATGCAAAGTTCCATTGTTGGTTAAGTGCCACAAATACAGATATGTTTACCTCTTCTGCTTGTGTTTTATATGAGACATTGAGACCCATGTGGGTTCTTGGACCATTTCTGAGACATCTGTAATCTGGGGTTATTTTACTATTTAAGATTTAAAAAAAAAAATATTCCAATGGTATCCAAATAATGGATGCAAACTCATATAACATGTATTGATATTGATACAATGTAGTGCAGCTATTAAAAGATATGTGCCTCTTTTTCTCATCACACAAAGAGGTTTGTGGCCCCTTTTTAAGACATTTGTAATCTTGGGCTTTGTTCTTATTCAAGATGCAAACACATTGATATAGTCCCATCATTGATAAAATAATCTGTAAAATTGTAAATGTGTGTAAACTGTAAATGTGTACATTCCCTGTCTTTTCTCCAAACCCAGAGGGCGCCATCACCCCGTACAGTGGGCAGACCACCCTCCCCGCGGCAGAGAACACCCCTTTCTGCTCGCTCGTCCAACGCCTCCAACGCGTCTGGGGACAGCCAGACCAGCGGGGGCTCTACCACCCCCCGGAGGCCCCCCTCCCCCAGGAGCACACCCCGGGACAAGTCCTCAGACTCTCACTCCAGTGGTAAGACGCCAAGTAAGTCCCCTACACCACAAGCCTTACTAGGCTGTGAGGTGTGTGGACACAACCGAGTCTGTTAACAACTATGTCTGGTAACACAGACTATGCCCCAGTCCCATCCTTGCTCCAGAGGAGCCGTGACGTAATTAGGGCGTAGTGTATTTAACCTGACTTATTGGTTAACAGACTGGGTTTTGTCCATGCAACTGGCAGCATAGTACCTAGGCTACCCCAGCCGATGTTGTATTTAGTGAGGGGACTGTGCTATAGTAGTGAGAGCTCTTGACTCTTGCAGAGAGATCCTGAGTTCAAGCCCAGCCCAGTGCATACACCGTTGGACTAGGTGATTTGCTCATGTTTGTCCCTCTCAAACAAGCCCATGTTATAATTAGTGAGGGCACTGTGGTACATGTATAGTGGTGAGAGCTCTCGACTCTGGCAGAGAGATCCTGGGTTCGAGCCCAGCCCAAGTGCGTACATCCTTGGATAAGGTGTTCTGCTCATGTTTGTCCCTCTGAACCCAAGTGTGGTAAATGGGTATTTGGCAGGAATATAGTATTCCTGATCTAATTAGATCAACTAGCTTATAGCAACTAGCTACATACTTCTTAATCAAGCACTTTGGGTAGTACCTAATATTAGGAGAGCGCTACATTAAAGCTGATTATTATTATTATTATTATTACTATCACTGCGCCTTGATACGACCATGTCATGAACTGCGCTATATAAGAGCAGCATATTATCATCATCATAACAAGATTATGCAAGAAGACAAAAAGACCAGATCCTGGATCTTGTCAAATCAACTTCGTTGGGACAAGATGAAGAGATCCCCAGTAGCTTCTTGTGTTCTTGTCCAGAAGTCTTTTCTCTTCTCTTCTGAAACTTTCCATATCGAACATATACAGAGAAAAACATATAAGTACAGATGCCAAGTACGTCATAGGCCTGAAAATTGTTTATCTTTTTTTTATTGATATTCTTCAGTTCTTAGATGGCATTTTTACCTCTGCTAATTTAACCATCAGTTTAGTTTACAAGTTCTTATTCATGATTTCGGCACAATTTGTTCTTATAACCATGCCGTAAATATGCTTTCCTCCGATGCAGGCAACAAGTCCACAAGTAGTAACCCTCCCCCCATCAAGAAGGCACTCACCCCGTCGGCGGGTGTGGTCAAGCCCACGCCTACCAAGCCCGGTGGCCAGTCAGCCAGAAGATCCAGTACTCCCTCCAAGAAGGACACCCCAGCGACCACGCCCACACAGGACAAACCTACCAAGGCTACAGCGCCACCGGCGGAGAAGCCCAAGGCGGCGGCGGCGTCCCCAGCAACCAAGGCTCCAGCAACCACGGCAACCAAAGCACCAGCAGCCGCATCCACAGCAGAGAAACCCAAGGCCAGCGAGGCAAAGCAGAATGGCAGTAAGTTAGCCTTTGAGCTATTATTTCGGAGGGTTTTGTTTTTGTGAATCACTGTTGGTTCACAAATTGAACAACACACAAACATAAAGGCTGAATGATATTGAATGCATTTGTAGCATAAAAATACACAAAAATTGGCACAAGTTTGAATAACTCTGGCCAAGAAATTGAATTGTGCATTTTTGAAATTCTCAACATTGGAGAAGCTGGTATATGGCTAGGATGTTGAGGTTGAGCACAGCTCTGTTTTCTTTGTGTGCGGATATTTCACTGTTGCATATTTTGGGTAAATGACATGATCATACCAGCTGTTCTTTGAGAATAGGAAAGTACCTTTTAACATGGATGCTTTACACAAATGCTGCCTAATGGATTTCGCCTTCCTGTGATAGTGGTACCTGAAGTGTTCCATGATGGAACACTGGTGGAGGTGTCATGGTGTAGTGTTTGCCAACTGCGACTGAAGATTTTAAAGTCCCAGGTTCAAGCCCATCCATGGCACTTGTGTACTTCAGCAAAAATTCTTAATCCACATTGCCGCTCTCCACCCAGGAGGGCATTTCATGAACATTTCTCGTCTGACAAGCTGTCTTTTTCCGACAGTTACCATAGTAACAGTCAGAGGCTAGTGCCTCTCAGCCAATCAAATCCGAGGATTTCACTGAAGTTGTCAGCATTGACCATTTGATCAGTGCTGACAACGTTCATGAAACGCCCTCCAGATGTGTAATGGGGGAGCTGGTAGGAATTAAATGAGTGAGCCTTAGTGACTGCCATGATTCTCAATGATCCCTTGGAATTGAACTGGTGTCACAAAAACTTACAAGCATCTGATGACTGGGGTAATGATATGGTAAAGCGCTTAGAGGTGATGCTGTTTCATATTAAGTGCTCTATTATAATGATGATGATTAACTCCTTTGCTCCTTTGTAGGTGACAACGGGGATGGGAAGGAGCTGACTGCTGAGGAGCGAGCTAAGCAAGCCCTGGCTGAGAGGAGGAGACAGGCCAGGGAGCAAAAAGAGAGGGAGGCGGAGCTGGAGAAACAAAGACTGGAGCAGCTCAAGTAAGTTCTCATCTTCAGGAGTCATGTTTTTGTCTTAGCTAGGATAGTTAGTACTATGGAAACTAGATTAAGTGAAAAAAAAAAAGAAAAAAAAAAAGGCCAAATCCAGGTATTGATCGTAGTGGACTTAAAAAT
Organism: Arbacia lixula; assembly: GCA_963669155.1. Classification (NCBI taxonomy): domain Eukaryota; kingdom Metazoa; phylum Echinodermata; class Echinoidea; order Arbacioida; family Arbaciidae; genus Arbacia; species Arbacia lixula. Next base: position 392,362 of record OZ022585.1, read on the forward strand.
CTTCAGCTCGTTTTCAGAATATAACCCAAGATGTACAGTGAAGCTTATATCTGTTCAAGGGGAGACAAATGTGTTCTTCATGTACAGGAAAAGATGCTTTGGTACAGGTTTGTATTATTGACTGATGTTAAGTTTTATGTCTTTTGTTTCACTCTCTTCTCCGAGGAAAGAGGAGAAGGAGCAGAAGAAGAGGGCTGAAGTGGAGAGACTTAAAAGCAGGAAGCTCTGGTGCTAGCTGAAAATCTGAAACTTATTGACTCATTTTAAGTCTTTATTTCTTCTCTCTCTCCTCTCAGGAAAGAGGAGGAGGAGCAGAGGAGAGACTTAAAAGCAGGAAGCTCTGGTGCTTACTGAAAATCTAAAACTTATTGACTCATTTTAAGTCTTATTAATTTCTTCTCTCTCTCCTCTCAGGAAAGAGGAGGAGGAGCAGAAGAAGAGAGCTGAAAAGGAGAGACTTAAAGCAGAGCAGGAAGGTCTGGTGCTAGCTGAAAATCTGTGACTTATTGACTCATTTGCGACTTATTGACTCATTTTAAGTCTTATTAATTTCTTCTCTCTCTCCTCTCAGGAAAGAGGAGGAGGAGCAGAAGAAGATGGCTGAAGAGGATAGACTTAAAGCAGAGCAGGAGGCTCTGGTGCTAGCTGAAAATCTGAAACTTATTGACTCGTTTTAAGTCTTATTAATTTCTTCTCTCTCTCTTCTCTCAGGAAAGAGGAGGAGGAGTAGAAGAAGATGGCTGAAGAGGAGAGACTGAAGGCAGAGCAGGAGGGTCTGGTGCTAGCTGAAAATCTGAAACTTATTGACTTATTTTAAGTCTCATTAATTTCTTCTCTCTCTCTCCTCTCAGGAAAGAGGAGGAGGAGCAGAGGAAGAGGGCTGAAGAGGAGAGACTTTAACAGAACAGGAAGCTCTGGTGCTAGCTGAAAATCTGAAACTTATTGACTCATTTTTAAGTCATATTAATTTCTATTAATTTCTTCTCTCAGGAAAGAAGAGGAGAAGCAGAGAAAGAGGGCTGAAGAGGAGAGACTTAAAGCATAGCAGGAGGCTCTGGTGCTAGCTGAAAATCTAAAACTTATTGACTCGTTTTAAGTCTTATTAATTTCTTCTCTCTCTCCTCTCAGGAAAGAGGAGGAGGAGCAGAGAAAGAGGGCGGAAGAGGAGAGACTGAAGGCAGAGCAGGAGCAGCTGAGGCTGGCTGAGGAGCTGAGGCTGGCAGATATTGAGAGACAGCGTCAGGCAGAGGAGGATCGCATGCGGGAGGAGGCCGAGGAGAGGCAACGACTAGAGGAGGAGGAGAGGGAGGTGAGGAATGAAGGATGGTATTTGAGGGATTAATGGAAGAGGTAGAGAGAGGAGAGGGAAGAGGAGGAGAAGGAGAAGGAGGTGAGACATGGAGGATGGTATTTGAGGGATTAATGGAAGTGGTAGAGAGAGGAGAGGGAAGAGGAGGAGGAGAGGGAGGTGAGGAATGAAGGATGGTATTTGAGGGATTAATGGAAGAGATAGAGAGAGGAGAGGGAAGAGGAGGAGAAGGAGAAGGAGGGGAAGGAGAAGGAGGATAAGAAGGTGAGGAATGAAGGATGGTATTTGAGGGATTAATGGAAGAGGTAGAGAGAGGAGAGGAGGAGAAGGAGAAGGAGGTGAGGAATGAAGGATGGTTTTTGAGGGATTGATGGAAGAGGTAGAGAGAGGAGAGAAAAGAGGAGAAGGAGAAGGAGATGAGGAATGAAGGATGGTATTTGAGGGATTAATGGAAGAGGTAGAGAAAGGAGAGGAGGAGAAGGAGAAGGAGAAGGAGATGAGGAATGAAGGATGGTATTTGAGGGATTAATGGAATAGAGATGAGGAGAGGGGAGAGAAGGAGGTGAGACATGAAGTACGGTATTTGAGGGATTAATGGAAGAGGTAGAGAGAGGAGAGGAGGAGAAGGAGAAGGAGGTGAGGAATGAAGGATGGTATTTGAGGGATTAATGGAAGAGGTAGAGAGAGGAGAGGGAAGAGGAGGAGAAGGAGAAGAAGGAGAAGGAGAAGGAGGTGAGGAATGATGGATGGTATTTGAGGGATTAATGGAAGAGGCAGAGAGAGGGAATAGGAGAAGAAGGAGAAGGAGGTGAGAAATGAAGGATGGTTTTTAAGGGATTGATGGAAGAGGTAGAGAGAGAGAAGAGGGAAGAGGAAGAGATGAGATGGATGCTGATACTGTTTGTGCTTTGATAGCAACATAAAAACAAGTGTAAGGTCATCAGTTTCTTTCTACGGTGTTTGAATGATTACCGTAGATGTTTCATTTTTTCTAATTTATTTCAGCCCAGCTAAACTATTGAATTTCTGATTGCACTCGTCGATACCAGCACAATCCTTTTAAACTACATTTTTTCAAGTTTGTGCTTCTATAAAGAACCTGAAGAAGAACTATAAAGAACTATAAAAACTATTGTTCTACTGATTATACACATAGATGCCTTTAAATTATTCCCCAAAAGTACTGGAAATGGTTAAAACAAGGTAAGGCCAGAAAGTTTCGAGGGGCCAGGTATAATCGGTTCCTGTAGCGAACTGGTGAAGGTATGATTGTGCTATTTATTGTCATCTTATCTCTATGCTGTCTAGGGGCACTCTCTAATCTTCTCTCCCTTTTTCTTTTGGCTGGTGTGTAGAGAGAGGAGGAGGAGAGGAAGAAGCAGGAAGAGATGGTGAAGCGAGAGGAGGAACGGAAACAGCAAGAGGAAGAGCTGGCGGCCAAGCACAAGAAGGAAGAGGAGGAGAGGGACGCCAGGAGACGGGTAATTCTTGAAGGCTGATATCCCTCTTTTATTGTATTGAAACATATATATTGATGCATCATCAACAAAGTGTGCAATAATGAGAGCTCATGGGCTGGCGCCATAGTAGTTACCATTGATGATGATAAGAATACAGCAAGGTATTCATTTTATTTCCACATTTTCAAATAAACAAACAATAGACATAATGAGGGCAAATATTTCAAATAACATAAATAACAAATTCATTTAAGTAAATTAGGATATAAATTTTTGAAGAGAATGTGGAGGGGCCAATCTTAGAAGCTGGGCTTGTGAATTAAAAGGCCCCAGAGATGGCTTGGCAACACTACAATATGTAAAATTAATATATGACTTTTTAATGCATAAGCTTATAAATTGTATTAAACATTTGTAGTATAACATAATCATAATTTTCCATGTACAAGCATTGTCAATCAAGCATAACGTTATATATATATATATAAAAAACAAATACAAGAAAGAAAAAGCACATCACGAGAAAACATAATGCGCGAGAATAGGGAAAGGGATAGAATAGAAGAATTGAACAGGGCTAGTGAGAAGAACAATTTAGTATTTTGGGAATACTAATCTTATCACATATATGTTATTATCATTGTTATATTTCAAGTATGAAGAAATGTACAAAAGTATTCAAATGTATATACACAAAAGGTATGACCATTGATGGTCAGTTACAATAATTGAATTGAAAAGGCCTTTCATGAATTATTCAAAGCATGTGTGCATGTCTCATATGGTGTTTTTTTCTTCTGGCATTTAGGCTAGGTGCACATGGATGGATGTTGTATGTATGGATGGATGGATGGATGGATGGATGGATTCTAATATGTATTTTATTTGTCTTATTTGCAAACAGAGAGTGGATGAAATCATGAAGAGGGCAAGACGAGGAGCACAAAACAAGGTCAGTTTTCACAAACCTCTTCGATTTCCTCTACTCCTTTCCTTCGTACCTCTGATTTTCATTTAACATTTCCCCAAGTCCAGATTTAATTATAAACAACTATGGATATATTTATATTGCATCATAATTTTAACAGATATGTAGGGGAATGACTTGATACTGATTTTTTTTTTTCACATTTTAGAGTGAATGTCTACTTGTTGAAGAGTTTGGGTTTTCCATGTATAGTTGCTACATGAAGCATGTACCAAAGTTATAAAGGCAATGCATTCCCAATCCCAGAGTGTGAGGGAAAAACAGACAATAAAGATGATATTTCATGTAAGGGCTCTCTGGGGTAATTAAACTAAAGAAATTTTAGGCAACCAGTAGTAGTAAGGAAAGCGTGCTCCATTCTGTAAACAAATGATATGTTTTTCATTCATTACAGGATGGAGCACGCTATCCTTACTACTACAGGGTGTATGCCTAAAATTTTGTTGTAAAAAACATGATATTATTGATAATTACGATCTGTGTTTGAATTGTTTGTCTTTCTGCCTGGCAGGATGAGACTTCCCAGCCCGGTTCTCCAGACAGCGAGAAGAGCAACGACTCTCAGACGGGCAAGACCAACGGGATCAGCTCTTCCAGCATGATGCTCAACGACAAGTACCGCAACCTCCTCTCGGGCAACCGTGGCATCGGCAGCAACCCTGTGTCAGGTGATGAGGAGAGCGCCGATGAGAGCGCTGGGCAGACGCCCGCAGAGCTGTCTGATGAAGCGCTGGAGAGCGCTGAAGACGCAGGCTCTGCGGTGGATGGTATTAGTGGTGGGGATAGTGGTGGTAGTGGTGACCATAGTGGTGGTGGTGGTAGTGGCGAGACTAACCTTGTATCACAGGATAACACCGAGGAGGAGAAGGGGATGGTGGTAGGGGATGTAGCTGTGATCGGGAGTGGTGGGGATGCGGTCTCGCCGATGGGAGGAGAGAGCGTCGAACAGGAGAAGAAGGAGGTGAAGATGGACGAGGAGGAAGACGAGGAGGATGGCACCAGCGTGGACCGCGCCGCAGATGTCGTGGAGGAGAAGGATGCTTCCAAAGAGGAGGAACAAACATCCAGTGATGGGGTGGACTCTCAGGTTACCATGCCAACGGAAGGTGCTCCCTTCGAACAAAAGCCAGAGGAAGCGAGCGAACCAGAAAAGACTGTAGAGGCCGAAGCCCCGGTGGACAACGGGCCTAGTATACCAGAGCAGTCCCATGCAGACTCGATAGGCAACGCCAATAACGGTCAGATGGACCAGGAGGAGTCTAGTCTATTAATCGACCCCAAAGGTGGACTAGGTCTAGACTCGGCCCTCCTTATAGGCCAGCCTCCGGCGGCGCCCATGAAAACTGAAATAGAGATCACAAACGGGGAGGGGGAGCACGGTGTAGCGGAGGAGGAGGAGGAGGAAGAGGTGAAGGTGGGCTTCAAGATCGGCCACAGCCCAGAGGACTCCGGGATCGGCATCGAGGGCAATGGCCAGTCAGGTGCCGCGCTGACCAGCGAGATTTGATGTGGTGAGGCGACCGCCGTGTGAGTATGGGCAGAGGGTTAAATCGACAATAAACTGACTGGCCCTTTCCGAGTGCTTTCTTTTAAAGATTCAAAAGAAGATAAATCCTTTGTGTGTCAGACAAAATGCTCCTGTATAAGATTTGTGTTCTTAAATCATACAAAAATGTGAAAATGGCACATGCAGAATTAAGAATGTCCGTCTGTGGATCGAGTCCATGTACTGGAATGTGAGCAAATCACAGAGAAGCATTGTATGCAAAGCAAGATTAGGGGTCACTGATGCATGATGGTAGTGATTCGGGGACAATCTTTAGAGTGTGACCTGGAGAGGGCTAGCAAGTTTATTGTCACTTGAAAAGCACTGTCAAGTAGCACTTGTGGGTATTTCGAAGTATTTGCTCACCAACAGTGTGATTCTCACACTCCGAGCGAGCTTTAGCCAACAAAAGATGCTTTGCGCTTCCTGTAAACATACAGTAGATTCTAAGCTCAATGTGCGGCCAAAATCTTCAGTCATTTGCAGAATGGTTGTTGTATTTTTCTAGCACTAGGTGCTTTGTGAATTTGAAAATGCCCACAAATGCTGAGTTTACAGCTCCTTAAGACTCATATAATTTATTTAAAGATATATTATCGATATATTTTATATATGTATGTAATGTTGCTTTTAAGTAAAAAAAAACCCCAGTATTTAACCACAATGGGATTTCATGGGATATATATTTATAGCAATATCATGTAGCATATCATTAACATCAACCTGGGCATTACTTAACTTCTTGCATGCTTATTTTAAAATGTATTAGGGTGGTGGCAAGATTACTCTTTTATTTATTTAATCATATTTTTCATTAACATATATCTTACCTATAGAATTTGTTTGGTAAAAATATAGTCCATTTTCAACGTATATGTTTTCTTGTATCAATGTCGGCTTAAAAGGGTAGAAATTCAAATGTTTTCACCAGTGGATCCAACTTCATTTTCTGTTGCAAAGTTATAATATTTGTGAATATGTGATGTGAATATATGCCCAAAATAACTGGTATGAATTATAGATTTCACCTACCACAATTTGAGGCATGCGCACTATAGTCACAAAGCTATGTGAGATATCTTTATGTAAAAGAAATATGGGGCACATAGTATTATATGAGGGTTCCATAGTATGGCAAAAAACATGTAGAAGCATGGGGTAGGTTTGTTATTTGAAGTTATATTTTAGGCCACATGAATTGTCAGAAATAGATATTTAACCAAGTTGAGTTGGATTCCTGATGATAAGAAGTCGATCTTTTTAAAACTATTCCTTTCAGAGCATTCTTATCTATACTTGGCTTTACACTCTGGTTCCCATTTTTGTGTTACTGACCTACAAATTACACTGGTCTCCTTGTGATGTGGAGAATAGATGGGGAGGGAACCATCTCAATGCTAGTCTGTGTCTTCAGTAAGAACCACACATACAGCACATGTATGTTTGCTTTGACAAACACTTTTCACTGCCTCTTCCAATTCCACTATGAAATCAGCATTTAGATTATCCATACAAACTATGTGGGTTTACCTTTTGCCTAAAGATGTGTGGAAATAGTCTCAATTACACGCATTAGAAGATGATAATTAATGGAAGTTTTATTTTCTTTTCACTTGTTTTTCCTGAGCAGAATCTCACTGAAGCATCGCATCACACCTGAAGTACGAGGTAGCTGTGTCTCTGTCGGGGCCCCGTCGACTGTTGCACGGAGGGATGCTATTGGTCGACGAGTGTTTCCCCGTGGAGGCCACTCCCATTTTGTTGCCACGGCGGCAAGATCATTAGCCTTTGTTACAAGCATGCTTAGTGTAATGTGTGTAAATAAAGCGGAAGCGATGATCTCGAAGCATAATTGTCGTGTTGGTGTATGATCCCAGAGTTGACAGCATCGGTCGACTGTTGCGCTGTGTGATGGAGCATGTTCGTACTCATCAAACAAAGCGATATAAGAATCGTACGATTATTGGAAAAGCAGATTCTGCCCATGCCGCAGTTCCAAACCCATTTGATTTCAAGCCACTTTGAAATATATCTGTTGAAATGCTTAACCTTACAATTCATTCTGTATGGATTGGTCCCACAAAATGACAAACCTACACAGAACCTTTCCTAAAACTCCAGTATCCCTAGTGCAGCCATTAGAGACCTAAACAAGGATTCCATTTTTACATATTCACACTGGAAATGCCCTAATAAGCATAAAATCTGAAGTTTTAAGAGTTCTTTAAAAATTACTACCCAGCATGTTGTTGTATAGCGATTAGCAAGCCCATCATGATTTGATATTTGTTATTTTGCCTTGGCAGAAGGTGGTTTTGGTCTGAATGGCAGAATCTGGTTGTGTGAACATGCTCCGTGTACAACCCCAGTGTGCCTGGGACACATATGTTGCTAGAGGATACGTTCTCATTGCCACGCAATTTGAATCAACATTTTCTTTTCCCAGTCAATGAAGCAAATACTCCCAATCTTTAGGAACACATTTCTCATGATCAAAAGTTGTCTCACATAATTTTGATTGTCACAAGCGTATGATTAACATATTTGCTATAATTATATTTGAAAGGCATGTTGTACTATTGAAATGAAACTTTATTTTTTTGCAGAAGAGATCCTTGCTCCTATATGTTTGAAACATCAGTGATTATAAAATTAATTTTCAGCATTTCATGGTCATAAAGATTTACAACATTTGCCATGGAATTTCTCTTAACAAAATAACCTGTCGATTCCAGCTTCTCATGTCTTTGCAGTTCTGTTTAAATACATTGATGACACTAAAAAGTGTTATTTCCAGTCCTGTACATTGCACATGTCTATTCTTTTAACTCTAGCAACATGTGCATTTCACTTTAAAGAAAGATGTCAACAGTGCAGATGTCATGTCTCCTCATAATCTTAACATTTTGTAAATAGGTAACAAAGATATCTATAATGGAGATGATGAAAGATGGAGAGTAGCTGTGAAGTCTGATGAATGCTTTCATCTTTTTAATGTCACAAATCTGTAGCATACACACTGGTAGCGGGCAGGATGTAGCGTACGAGTAGCTTAGCGTAATCAACTATTAAGTGCCACAATGTCGGATTCTAATTGGAATGCATTCTATTACATGTATATGATTACTCTAAGATTATTCTAAAAATTGAAGTTATTTATCTTGTGTGCATATATATATAAATAAATATATATATATGTGCCCACAACTGTCTTCTTTGTGTATCATGGCATTAGTGTCTGCGTAAAAGTGTTTTGGGTGGATAACATTTAACAAGGCACTCCCTGTATGCGTAAGTTTCAAACATTAACTGACAATTCCGTTGTAAAAGCTAATGAAACGATATCCCAATTTGTGGATCTCTTGAGTTGAGTTAATATCCATATATTTTGCTGCAGTATGATTTGTGTAACTTCCTCCTTCAAAAGGAATTATAAATACAGTACAAGAGAGATAATGACTCGCAGTGTAAAAACATAAGAAAAATACTAATATTTATCCATTAATTGTTGAATATTGTTCATTTTGGTGTCGCATCTAAACAGATGAGATGTAGTGGTATAATGTAAAAATACAAACAGTGCACCATATCAAACCATTTTTTATGAAGACCACGTTCTCCCTGACCCGTCTTTATTTTCTTGTTCCTTCAAGCAAACGGGAGAGCTACGTGTATTTGTACCACATGAGTACATTATCTTTCCACATCAGCAATAGCAAATAGGTATGGTTCCATGTGACCATCTTTCGCCGTCAGGTTGGCTGAGAGTTAAAATGGCATTTTGACATGAGAAAGAACGTGCGAGGTTTCCCTTTTTTTCCTCCAGATAACATCTTAATAGTATTCAGTGTGCAGCAAAGTACAAACAAGATTTTAGCTATCTAGTGGCAGATTGAACACTGAATGTACTTAAACGTTGTAAAATATAAGATTTTATTCAGATTCTACTTAACAGAAATGGAATTCAAACTTGTGAATTGTTATATTCATCATAAAGATTCATAACAGTACGGTAGTAACAGAAAACCTCTTAAGAATAGAACTGGTAGTTGATAATGTTTCCATCAATATCGTGAAAAGATGGATAAATGTGGCTTGTGTTAAACTGGTGATTTGAGGTGTAGCCCGAGTTAGCGGGACAAGTGGCCTGATTGATTACAAAGATCAGAACCTCCCGCAGAAGTGAAGTGAATCTGGACAGACTGCCCACTAACAAGAAATAATCTAATATATTTGCCACTCAGGATGTTAAAAAAACAACGGATGTGCTATTTTTATTTATTTGATCATTGTTTTGCTTTCTGTTTTTCCCTCGATGCTTTCTGTGCCAGATCCAATGCTTCCCCCTTGGATTTGCGTGCGTTACCGGTGTCAAAATCTGGCAAACACAAAGTAATTTGTTTTTCGGTGGAGGAGAATCATTACTTTCCTGTGATTGATTATTTAAAAGCAGTAAGATTTAACTGGATGTGCCATCAAATATGCTGTCCAGTTAAATTTGTGATTTATGTTTTCTTTGTTCTGTTCCATTGATTTTTGTTTTAGAGGGAGCTGAATTTCCAATTCGCCATAGAAATTTGGTGGTTAAAGTAACTTACTATTGTCAAGTGTATGCTTACTGTATGGATTTGGATGCTTCTCCCTTTCTCATTTGAATATCTCTCCTTATCTATATTTCTGTCAAGAGTAGATAATATAAACTTACATTTGTACATGTTGAGGATGAAGGAACTACATGTATATCCCAATTTATACTTCTGTTTCTTAACCCATTTCCTTTGGTACGTAAATGTATTTGCATGTGATTGTTCATATCCAAAAATTAAGTTATTTATGTTTTTGAAACTATATTGAATAATATGAGAGATACTAGTAATTTGGGAGCTGTCAGCATATATGAGATGGAGTATTTTGTTAACTGGAAGAGAAACATGTCAGTTTGTCCAGGGTGAGATCATCATTTCTATGTTCAAGTAGTCTTGTGAAGTCGTACAATTCCTAACTATGTCATGATGCAGATTTCTCAGCGACTGTGGATTGCATTTGTAAAAAGCATATCAGCTTTATTTCATGTTTGAAGATTTTGTGTAAAGCACATTGCTTAGGCAGTAGTTACCAGATCTGCAAGAAACTCAAGATTGGTGGTAGATTTGGCAAAAGAGAAGGGTAATGTTATGATGAAGAAATGTGTGATTATTCATGGAGTATTTATCAATTGTAAAACAAATGAAAACAAATATATATTGTTACTTGCATGTGAGATGTCGAGGATATGCGTATTAATTATTCTATACAAAAAGAAAACGGAAATGACATGATCGGTAACCCCCCTCACGAATGCCAGGAGAGCAACACACTTGTAGTTTATGTAAACTCGCTTGAAATATTGATGTTGATGATAAATGCAGATTTATATGAATATGTACAACTATACAAGCAACTGGTACCATTAATGTGGATTGAACGATAACACTCTGTATAGCTTAACACTTGCCCAAGAGCATTGCACACCCTTATAATGTTTTGAGCATGTACAATGCTTTCATGATCTCCCACACTAATCAATATTGTGCAACAAATTCAAACTACATGTACAACTAGTAGAATGTATAGTATTGGCATGTCAACGCACACGATAACTTTGCGAGAATATACATATTCCGACTGCAGCAAGTACGTCCCCCAATCGTGAAATAGGAAATGATCATTCTATTTACTCTTCGCATGGTTTGCCAATGTACATGTATGTTGCAAGATGCTTAAGGACTATTACTGCTTGATTGAGAAGGCACGGATGATGTGTAAAGGGGTTATAGTGATGTGTTGTGATGATGATTAATGATGGTGGTATTGTTGTGTGGGTGATTATGTGCAACCTCGTGAACTCTGAATCCCCAGCATCAAGCTTCAGTAGCTACATTTGTGCAGCCAGAAACAGAAAGAAAAGCGAAATAATAGCAGTTATGCTATTTTATTATCATTATCATTGTTATTATTGATGAGGTAATAATCTTCTTGTTGAAAGAAATAAAAATTAAAATCATTATTATGGAAGATAATTGGTGTTGTGTGTTATGTCGCATCATTGATTGTGGAAACAGTTTAGAATTTATTCTTTATTTCAGGGTCACTTCCAAATTAAATCACACATAAAACATGAAATGTGTATGTCCAAGAGCAAACACACATGCACTAGCACTTCTCAATTCCACATGACATGTATGTATAATACTGTGTACATACACTCCAGCTCAAAGAAATTGGCATAGGGAAAGGGAAGGGGAAGAAAGGGAAGGACCCACAGTTTTAAACCACGGTATATTTTGTCCAGTTCAGCATGAAACATGATGCTTTTTAGGCTAAAGCATTGTTTCATGCTGAACTTGACAAAATATACCGCGGTTTAAAACTGCGGCTCCTTACCTTTCCCTATGCCAATTCCTTTGAGCTGTTGTGTATGTACGTGTGTATGTCTATACTTAAGAGCCAGGGCAGAAAGGGGAGCTAAAACGTACAAATAAGCCAGTTCGTAGTTAAATCATGGTCGGACATTCCACTGAATCAAATACTATTGGGAAGCAAACTAGGATTTGTTCATGAAGCTGTGTTGGGTGATGGATGTGAAGACATTTTACAGCGTGCTCTTAAAAACAATAGAAGCAGGTGCACATGATGGAACGTTCTTTGACTACTTTCTCAAAGCAGAATCCATAGAATAGGTGTTTCGATGCTGCATGACAAAGGGTATGAACGTGGTCAACTATCTAACGTCTTTCCATTTTACGCTGTGAGTGTTACGATTGACCCCGAGGTCTTTCATACTAGTACATGTAATACTCTGCTCATGCGCACATTGCAACTACAAACTGGCTCATTAAACTTATTCAATTTTGGAAAATATGTACATGGATAGTTGAAATGTTTGTCTCTCATCGTACGACACCAAAGCATCTGAAAGTTTTTGAGGCTCGCGTGAGCACTGCACACTTCGGTAAAGATCATGAAAATTAAGTTGGCCAGAAATTGGCTATCCGCTTTGGCTAAAGTGAAAATATCTCCAGTAAGGAATTGAAAAGTTTAAAGGTCCACTGACATCAAAATATATGTTGACTTCTGCTGGTGTGTGATAGTATGTATATTACAAAATCACTTAGTTTGAAATGAAAATATATTTCATATATTATTAAATAATTTTTCTACATTTTTCCTCAGTACTGCTAAGCCCCGCCTCCAAATATTTCCTCCAGCTCAAGATTCCCACAGTGACATCATCAAATTTAGAAATAAACTGAACAATTGACAAAGTTATGCACATAGCTATTCATTGCAATGAATACCTGCAACTGCTTATAATAGCATCTCGTTTGATATATATATATAATGCAAACTTCTTGCTTCTTCCTTGGCACATTTTGCAAATTTGTGACATAGCAAACAATTATTCCCATATGAAAGGTTGTTAGATGGTATTGTGTAAAGACATGTGATGCTCTTGTCACACGTGTGAGCAGGTGGAGCTATTCATTGCAATAGCTAGTTATGTGCATAAATTGTGTCTATTGTACTGCTCATTTCTACCTTTGATGATGTCACTGTGGGAATCTTGAGCTGGAGGAAATTTTTGGAGGCGGGGCTTAGCAGTACTGAGGAAAAATGTAGAAAAATTATTTAAAAATATATGAAATACATTTTCATTACACAGTAAGTGATTTTGTAATATACATACCATTATACACCAGCAGAAGTCAACATATATTTTGATGTCAGGGGACCTTTAAACTCAAATCAAGCTGAAATTTATCACCACTAATGTCAGAGATGTCAATTTGTTTATTTTTCACTTACATGTACTGACAAAATCGGGACCAAAGTAATTTTGAGTCTAGTAATTCAGAACAACACAATGCCTGTTGCACCTATCAATCCACTAGCAACTGTCATCAGTGTCATTCATGATTCATGATGCTTCTGGCAGATAAGACTTTGTTTATTGACATGTGTGATGCACAATGGCATTGTTCTGTTATGAATTACTTGTCTGATACACAAGTTTGTGGGTCCAACTCCCAGTACACTGTATTTAAAAGATTTTGTGATTGTTCACAACTTGACTTGCTTAGATATCAATCATAACTGCACAGTATTTGGATTTGCGATCGATTCAGATCAGATAGATTTTAGTGAAAGGGCTTTGTGGGGTAATTTCAATTTACTTGTTTTTCGTTCATTAAAGGAATTCCATCAAATTAGCAAAATGATTTCCATCAGAAAGTTGCAGATTAGACACAAGATAATTCTCAATGCACCATCATTCACCTTCTCTCAGGACACACTTTTCAAAATGCATTCAGTTGAAATGACATAAAATTTGCAAAACAATGATTTAATTCACAAAGTTAACATGTCAGCACTACAAAGAATACATGTACAATATCTGTATACATGTACATTTCTGTGACTTATCCCTTTTGTTTACTTGTTTACAAAACTACAGAGGCGATTTACAGAAAGATTAACAAAATATCTTCAGTGAAAACTCAACTTTTCTCAGAGGGTATACAAGTACAGCATGTTAGTTTCAAGGCATCGGTAGCCGATGCAAGTCTTTGTTCCACTCATGACCAATGCCCCCCACCCCCATGACAAAATAACACCCTGGATTCCATTGGTTCTTGTAGTTGGATCGTTTGCCGTAACTGGTATACAGCGCCCAACATCTTTGTACTGCTTTTAAAACATGAAAACTTTACGACCAAGAAGAAGGGACTGAAACAGCGATGAAATAAATAGCAATGTTTAGCAATTTGGAAGTGCATTTGTAGAGTACAAACACCAACTCAAATTCCGAACTGTAAAACTATGTGAAAGCATGACACCAATGAAAATGAAATGGGCATTGCCTTTTTGAAAAATGCTGTATTAACAAGGTTGTAAAAAACAGGGAGATAAACAGGAGAAGTGTCCCCAAATCTTTCCATATTGCCTATGCAGCCGCAAAGTCCACACCCGTAAAATGTTATGACGTCAATTTAAATTTAGATTTAAAACAGCCAGGCAAATAAACTTATCATAGGAAACATTTGTAAAAAAAATCCGACCCAATGTACACAGATGCAGTTACATGTATACAACAAGAAAGTAAAAAAAAAAAAACAGGAGCACATATAAAGAAAAAAGCAGGAATGAGCTTGTTTCTATAAAGCCCCAGTCCCACTATTGCGTGCAAGCATTGCGTATGACTTACGAGGAACAATTTTCCAGCACGTAGGGTAATTTCTGCGGGCTGACAAGAATTTTGACAAGTTTTGCATGCTTCTTACCTGATGGACGCGTGCTAATTACGTTCTACTTGCGTGTATTCCTGCGACCTGCGTGTCAGGTGCGTTGGTAGCGCGTGAAAGCTTTGAAACTGACCCGTGTTAGTTACGGGCGACATATGAGCGCTGCGAGTTACCTGCGTCACAACTTCGTGTTACATGCGTGAGAGTTGCCTGCAAGTTGTCTGCCTGCCTGCGAGCCTCTTCGCCGCAGCCGACCCTCAACTAACCAGTAGAAAGGTAGTAACTGACCCGTAGTTTGCTCGTATATACCTCGCTCCTCACTCGCAGAATTGACCAGCTACATGCATGTTGGCAGCATCGACACCGTTCCTTGCCCGTAAAACACCAGTATTATGATAGTAGAATACTCGCAGATGACGTGCGTTTCCGGTGCATAGCCACAGATCCACGGGCAAGTTGCGTACTTCATGCGAGTTAACTGCCTGTGACTTGCGAGTGAACTGCCTGTGATTTGCGGCCGCTACTGGCCTCCTACTAGTGTTCTGCGTGGACCTCTGCGGCCAATCCCCCGCGACTAACCCGGAGCAAGTTTTGAACATGCTCAAAACTTGGCTGCGGGTAAATTGGATTTGCGTGCACACATCCGGGCAACTACGTGCATAATACGAGTGAGGTACTGTCAAGTACGGGCCATCTGCGGGGAGCTGCGTGTGGCAAAAATTGTTCTTCGCAAGTTACATGCAACGCTTGCACGCAATAGTGGGACAGGGGCTTAACGTGTTAACACTTTCAGTTCCCAATTTATCACAAATAATTTGTTGCAATTGAACTAAAAGAAAGAATGGATCAATTGTTTGAGTGACTGGTATATTTTGATGCAAGTATTTCACACAAATCCCACTGAACTAACTACACCTAGACAGGCACAAAAGGGGTAAACAAAGAAAAAAATCTTGCTTCACTATGTACATTATATGAGATTGGGAGGATGGTTGTAATTTATGCTGTGATTGCGCATTTGTGGCTTCCTTAGAGTGTGTTCCAGTAGTTTCTTGTTTCTTCTAACTCCTTGAGACTTGAGATGAGGTTGACACAGACTACAATCCCTCGTAGACGGGGTGAAAAACACACAAGTAATAGTAATGCCACCGGAGGCATAAAAACAAAGAATAAAGACAGAATGTCCATGTAGCTACAAAAGGCCCCTTCTGGAATGTTCTTAGATGGGTTTGATCTTGAAGTGAAGACCAATAAGGGAGAAGACGAGACACTTCAAATCTTGGACCAGATAGTAGAATGTACGAAGACCCTCGGCATCCCTGGGGGTACAACAAGGGAGAAAGAAAGAGACATTTGAAGAAACTCCCATCAGCTGTTAAAGGAAGTTAGTCCGTCATTGTATACAAACACTTAATCTATTCATTTCTTTTTTTAGTTCAGTTCAAAAAGGTACTTTACAACTTGTGTGTAACTTCTGCTACAACCACAGTACCCACATTTGTTCGATTTCAGCATCACAACAAGGAATGGACTCAAATCAATGTAGTCCTTGAAATGAAATGAGACTGGGACCTGTGCTGCTTTGCGATGATTACCAAGACCAGTCACATAATTACTTACCATTATTAACCCTTACCTTTAAAGATAACCAAGTCAAAACTTAACTGTAACACTTATGTGGACTTATCCTAATTCCCAATTTTGTGGGCTTGTCGATGAAGTGATTGCTATGATTGCGAGTCAAAGAATATTGCCCAATTCTATCCCCGATCTGAAAGTTAAGCCCGAACTTGACCATGATGGTAAACCATAACAATACTTCTAATCCTGATCATAACTTAAAAGGTACTTCTCTCCCGGCCCCCCCCCCCCCCCAAAAAAAAAAAAATAATATATATATAATGCACATGGTTCAGAGTGCCCATATCATGACCCTAGAATTGAAAAGTAGCCCAAATAAAAAACGATTTTTCTTTCTGATAAGAGGGAATATGAAATTCCTCAACCAACATCAGAAATAGCCACTCGGTTTATGCCTCTCACCTGCTGTTGTTGACGTCGATGAGGGAGCCAAACTTGGTCGTTGCGAAGGAGATGTGCTCGTCGCCCATGACGATCTCCAGCTCCTGCCTGCCCACGCGGTCCGCGGGGGGCCACAGCGCGTCGTCCTCCTGCATGATCTCCGAGTCGTCCACCACGCGCTTCAGCTCTTCAATCACAGCCTTGTGCACGAAGGCCTTGGTGGGACGCAGGAGAAAGCGAGCACAAGTACAGTATTATGTTATACAGTACATGTATGTCAATATTATACAAATATACCAAGCTGTGAGATTGTATAGTGGAAATTATCTATCTGAGGAGGGAGTGGCATAGAACTATTTTTTCCGAGGGGCAAAGCCCCCCCCCGAGGAAAAAATAGTAACTTATGCCAGTCCCTCCGAAGATGGATAATTTTCACTATACTTTCGAACTCATTGCTTGGTATATTTGTTTTATATCCCTTTTGTAAAACAGTAACTAATAAATACTATTTAAAAAATAGTAAAACTTTCGGTAACACCATGTGAATGTATGTTTTTTTTTCTCTGTCTCGATATCGGTTCATCCCAGGTAAATGCGCAACACACCGCATTCATGCACGCACTAATTTACGCCCGCTCAGGTAGAGAGCATGCGCAGTAGTCCCAAGGAAGAAAATAGTAAATAGAGCATGCGCAGTCCTCCCCAGGAAAAAATAGTGAGAAATATCCGGACCTCTTCGAGTATCAATTGACCAATCACGTTCCTAGAATACTCATGAAGGGATATAATCAATATAATTAGCGCATACATGTATCATTTTATATATATCAATTATATCCAAGTACAGTCTTATGTTATACAGTACATGTACGTCAATATTCATCAATACAATTAGCGCATATCATTTTATAAATCAATCATATATACAGAACATTATAATCAAGCATTCTAACGTACATTCATAGAGTATGAATTTTACATTAATCGGTAATCTCCTTCATCATAGTGTTGTGCACAAAGGCCTTAGTGAGACACAGGCAGAGGGATCAGAAATGGCAAGGCTCAAAATGACTTCTTACTTTTTTAATTTTGTTTAGATAAATAAGACAAAATATCTTACTTCTTTTCTGATCATGACATCATTCTTGTAATTGGAGTTGTTGGCATAGCGCAGCTTTCCTGGAAATGAGATAGACAGGACATAAAACACAAATATATTCTTTATTTTCAACATGTACAATGTACATCTACACTTTATCAGTCTATTACTTCCTCTTCTTCTTGTTCTCCTTGGAGTCTTTCCTCCACGCTACAGGATCGGGGCAAGGCCCTGGTATGTGTACTAGTTATTGGCTGGTGGGATAGGCGGGAGAGTGACAGGCGCTGTGGTCAGAGATAGACAGGACATAAAACACAAATTATTCTTTATTTTTCAACATGTACAATGTACATCTACACTTTATCGATTTATTGCTTCCTCTTCTTGTTCTTCTTCGAGTCTTTCCTCCGTGCTACAGAGATCGGGGCAAGGCCCTGGTATGTGTACTAGTTATTGGGTGGAGGGATAGGCAGGAGAGTGGCACGCACTGTGGTCAGGAAGAAAGAATTGTGGATCTTGTTTGGTGAAGCTTGTTTATGAGTTGCAGTCAGCTCCATCCATTTATCATTTGCAGTGATTGACTGCAATAAATTGCCATAAATTGCAGTCAAGTAGGAATTCATCATAATAGCTTTTGAGGTACACTTAAGTGTTTCTGTCCATTTATGACAGGGTAAGGAGGTATAGTACGATATAAGGGCACGATTAACATTTTTTTTCTTATTTTATTTGTTTTTATTTCTGTCGATTAAATGAAATCATGAATATTTTATTTCAAGCCATGTTTTACGAAACGAATTTATTACCTACTATGTTATTCTAGGGACTCTGCGCTTCAAACATTTATGTTTATGCTTTGTTCCTACTATGTATTCTATTTTGATGTAATACGCTGTTCTTGTCAATGTGATTGTTTATTATGCATGGTGAAATAAATAAACAAACAAACAAACAAACAATTATCAGGTCCATATTGCTAGACAGATCTAATTTTACTCTTCCATATGCACCCCCAACTATTTTTTTTTTGAATAGCCTACTGTCTAAAAGAGGGTGATTCTTTTGAGGTGGGTTGAGTAAAAAATGGGGTGAGGTATTTGGGGGGGGGGGGGGGGGTTAAAAGTATAAAAGAAATAAAAAATCATTCATATTATAAGGCATTTATTGAATGTGTTAATTCTTTAATGTCATAGGTGGCGTTATCATTATTAATCAGACGGCTAGTAAGTGTAAGTTTAACCCTAACCCAAACCCTAATCTTTATCACTTCCCCTACCTAATTATGCTATATTATGATTATCATTTTATATATACACACGCATTGTATCATCGGACACTATCCTTATTCCGGATGCGCATAGTAACGCGTACTAAAGCAATTTTATACGCGTAGGACTATGCTGTTCAATTCCACAGACCAATGGATGGAACAAGATACCAGAAAAATGGTGAAAGAATGCTTACAATTTTTATATTTCATATTTCTATCACGAATGATAGAGGGTGCGTGCTCGGAATCATGATGTAATTTGTCACATACAGAAATACAGATTACTCACGGCATTAGTGACCATGACCTAGTAGTGATACAGGCCATACTGAAACCAAAACTTAATAGACCCGTTAAGAGGAAAATTTATCTCTATAGGAGAGCAAACTTTAATGGAATAGACAGGGACATGATTGAGTTCAATACATCTCTTTCACCTGATCGTGTGGACTCATCTAGTATAGATGAGCTTTATTCAGCATTTAACGAAGTACTCCAAATCTCAGTTGACCGTAATATTCCTTCGAAATTAACCTCAAGTCATTTTTCTTATCCTTGGGTGGATAGATCAATCAAGAGAGACATAAAAAGAAAACAAAGATTATATAATAAAGCTAAACATACCAAACTTCCCGCTCACCGGAAAGAATTCAGGAATTTGAGAAGGAAAATAGATAGAAGCATTAGAAAAGCCTTTAAAACCTACCTACGTGATGTAATAGGAGGAAGTTTAAAATCTGACAACACTAAACCTTTTTGGTCTTTCATCAAAGCAAAAAAGCAAGAAGTATCTGGGGTACCGCCCTTAAAAATTCTCGGGAACATTCTGACTAGTGCTAAGGACAAGGCTGAAGTATTGAATCAACAATTCTGCTCGGTATTTACCCACGAAGACCCCAATATCCCAGACATGGGAGAGAGCAGTACCCCTGACATAAACGACATTAATATAACAGAGGAAGGGATTAAGAAATTATTAGCAAATCTCAATGCAAATAAAGCTCCAGGGCCTGATGGCATAGCAGGAACGGTACTAAAAAACTGCTCAGACAGTATAGCACCGATCCTGAAAAAACTGTTCCAGAAATCAATTT
Source organism: Arbacia lixula (assembly GCA_963669155.1). Lineage (NCBI taxonomy): Eukaryota > Metazoa > Echinodermata > Echinoidea > Arbacioida > Arbaciidae > Arbacia > Arbacia lixula. The sequence goes on from OZ022585.1 coordinate 412,431, forward strand.
CATCGGGTACTTTACCCATGGAATGGCTGAAAGCGAACATTACACCCATTTACAAAAAAGATGATAGAACCCAACCAAATAACTATCGACCGGTCTCCCTTACATCAATCGTATGCAAGTTACTAGAACACATCATTTACGGTCACATTATGGAACACTTTGAAAGGTACAACACATTAGCAGACCAGCAATATGGTTTTAGGAAAGGCAGGTCCTGTGAGACTCAGCTGGCCGCCCTGGTTAATGAAGTGCAGAAGATTTTGGACAACAGGAGCCAAGTTGATCTCATAATAACCGACTTCCGTAAGGCATTCGATGTCGTTCCTCATCAACGACTTTTAGCTAAATTAAATCATGTAGGGATCCGGAACAACATATATACCTGGTTAACTAACTTCCTGACGAAACGTCACCAGAAAGTGGTCCTTGATGGTGCAGAGTCAGAGGAAACACCTGTCCAATCCGGAGTCCCACAGGGAACAGTGTTGGGCCCGCTTCTTTTCCTGGTTTATATAAACGACTTGCCCAGCAATCTCAAGTCTTGTGTTAGACTGTTTGCTGATGATTGTATTCTATACCGTGAAATATGTGGCCCGGAAGATTCAGTCCTCCTCCAAAATGACATAAACACCCTCTGCTCATGGGAATCAAGATGGCAAATGGGTTTCAACATATCCAAATGCCATAGCATGTCTGTCACACATAAAACCAAGCCATTCCTGAACGACTATACAATGAATGGAAACATACTCGGTAGAGTGACACATCACCCATACTTAGGCGTGGAAATCACATCGGACATGTCATGGAATACACATATACAACAGATAGTAAAAAAAGCAAACAGACAACTTGGACTCATACGTAGAAATCTGTACAGCTGTGATAAACCTACTAAAGCAATAGCTTATCAAACACTGGTTCGGCCTTTATTGGAGTACTGCCATGCGGTATGGGACCCTCACCAACAATGTAACAAAGATATGATAGAAAAAATCCAACGTCGTGCAGCACGTTTTGTTATGAATGATTACAACCGGACAGCTAGTGTCACCAGCATGTTAAAACAGCTAGGATGGGAGACCTTAGAGGACAGGCGGTGTAAAGCTCGTCTCCACATTGTTTTCAAGGAAACTCACGGCCTGATCCCTAGTAATATATCAACTCATAGAAGTAAAATTCAAAATCAACATACGGTCCACCGGAGACCATCGACTAGACTTTCCTCTAAAAGCTTTATATATGATCACATAAGAGCAAATAAAAGGTGCTATCAGCAATCTCTATATCCAAGAACATTACCCACATGGAACAAGCTTCCAGACGACTACCGTTGTGCCCCAACTCTACAAATATTTAAGAAATTACTGGAAAACACAAAGTTCGAGTCAATGTAAAGTTTTAGCATAATATAAAATAGGCTTTGCATCCGACTGCTGCATATGCGCAATCTGTACGTGATAGCCACATCACTGAGGCGTTTGTACAGTATCGAGCAGAAGCAGAAGCAGAAGCAGAATAATTGTTTTCGTAGAGGGGTACACAGTCACAGGAAGTGAGATGCAAAGTAAATAGTGCATTAATATCAAATAATTTTACCATATTTGGAACAGCTAGTGCGAAATTTTCTTGAATATATTTTCTGTAACTATCCATTTCATTTTAAAGCACTGAATCACAGTGCGATAATCTTCAAAACTTGAAGCTGCACTCTACCTGGAAGAAGAATAGAGGTGTCCGGCAATACAAATAATAATATACATAGGGCCTAATACTATTTTTTTTTTTAAAATTGGGGGTGCATATGCATGGAACTCTTACCAAAAAGGGCTGGAATCAAACTCACACTTTTCAATTTAGTTGGCCATGTTAGGCTCACTTGCACTGTTTGCTTAAAAAAATCGTTGTTATGTTTGTTGCGAACAACTTCAGATCAATGACAAAGTTCAAACATTCATGACATTGTACGATCATTTCACAAGAAAAATATTCTTCCAAATCCAATTAAATCATAATAATTTTAAGTCCCTGCAAGGATTTCACGATTTGGGTCACTCTTAAAAATTAATGGAGTTATCTAATTGCTATCTGCGCCGCGAGGATAATATTGACATGTCGACCAAAAGTTTGGTTTACATTCGATTCGGTCAACGACAACGATTATATCATGTGCTACACCGCATCTGCAGCTGCACCTAAAGCATTTCACAATACAGTCCCACCCCTTGTAATTCGCGTTACCAATGAACTCACCACAAACACGCCATCATTTCTCATTCTATGTGAACTCAAAATTAGTTAAATACAATAAAGAAGAAATCAAATAGCCTTACCATCAGGTCTAAATTCAAATTCTAAAAATTCATGACCAAATTTGCCTTTATGTCCCACGTAGTATCGCAAATAAAATTCACTGGAACTTGATGCCATGTTGCCCGCTTTTTCTAAATTTTAAGGTATTAGTCTATCGCCCTCTATGTGTCACTTTTAACCAAAGACGTCGCGACCGCAGTTCGCACCATGGTTCGCACTTTGAACTAAAAAAAAAATGTTATTTTTTAATTTTAGTTCAGTGAGTTCGCAGCGCTCTACGGTCTTTGCTTTTTATCAAAGACCTTAGTTCATCTTTGCTTTTAATCCAACTCGCCCAGCTCGGCGTCCTTCTTCGTGTTACTATCATTTTCTTTCCCCTGTAGACGTTTCGTAATATACATGTATTTTTGTTTAAACCGATAAAACAAGCAAGTGTAACACATTTAAAAAAAAAAAAGAAGACAGAGAGGAAGGGAAAAAAATGAACATTTGACATGCCTAATGCTCACATTAGATCGAACACATCATGGCACTGGTCATTATACAATCAACAAATCAATCAATCAATCAACCGAAAAAGTCTCCCACCTTGCATTATTTTGTTTAAAGGGGAAAGTCCATCCTGAAGTTGAGTTGAATTTATTGAGGGCAAAAATATGAAAAAAAAAACATTATTAAAATTTTGACGACAATCCGTAAAGGATAAGAAAGCGTTTTTTTAGATTTGATTTTGTGACGTCACGTGCTAGATTGCTCTCCAACATGTTGTGTACTATTTCTTTAAAAATGTTAATTTTCTCAAAAGAATATAATTAAATATATCGTTATAGAGCTTCAATCTGGATCATCCTATACACAAGCAAACAATAAAGCTATATAACCCATGGACCATTAGCTGTCGCATCATACCACAAGTAGGCTTGGGTTAATGGATCAAATTCATGGCTATAGACGATCAAAATGTGCAAAAAATGTGAGTCTTCAGAACTGGAGTGGCAGAACGCCACATGAAGAAAGAATTAATTGACAAAGCATAGTTAGCAATATGGTCTTTTGTCACACGGACAATTCAAACAGACCCTTTAAAATGTTGTCCTCGTAACAAAATTCCTTGTCCATGTAGATCCCTTTTGAACAACTTAAGAAAAAGACAACTTGAATCGTAAGGAGCATAATGAGAGGAGAACGAACAGAAAATAGCATTATGATTCGAAGCGAGAAGCAGAGCAAGACAGCTGATTAAATATGAATCTGCTCTGAGTAAATAGTTCAGGTAGTCCCGCATATTTTCATTTTCAATTTCATTTTGCCTGTATGAATGTATGTATTTGTGTGATTCTGTAGTTTGTAATTAGTTTTTTAAATTTTAACAAATGTTTATCCATGATAGTTATAATTCATGGTATTGTAGAAAAAGGGGACCAGCGTAGACAGACCAATGGCCTTTTCTGGACCCTCAAATTCCTGCAACACCACTGATTTTGATGTGTTTTTTGCTGTTGTACTATATTCTTTATGGTGTAAATAGTTTGTTATTGATTGTATTTTTTTTGTGTGGATGTGAAATACACTGAACTGAACTGCACTAAAATATAGTAACAATATACAACTATATAGATTGAGAGCCGTGGTCGTCAAATATCTGGAACATACTAGGCCCCTACGTGAGCAAGCTAGGAGTATTAAATTTATCATATAGTTCGGGTCGCACTTTTTTTCTTTCATCTGGTATTGTTTCATGTATGTTTAATAAATCACAGCGAAAGCTGTTGACAGTGTCCTTCCAAAAGCGATACTATGCAAGTCTTGTTCGATGTAAACATCACCGATCAAATTAAACAAATTAAAAACCCACCCAGCATCAGTCTTCCATAGTATTGGATAATTCTGACGATTCTGATGATTTATTAGCAATAGAATACTACATCTTATCATATGACAAGGTTACACCATGTGTGAAAATAACCAGGCAAATAAAAAAGCAAATAAACCCGCCATTATTGAGTTTCACTTCCTCTTTCACATCTGATTTTTTTTTATAGCATGATAAATACAAATGCCACGCACAGGAGGAAAGGCAGAAAAAAATGCTTGCAGGAAATGGATTGTAAAAATAAAATCACCGCTTTCCAAACCGCTATCTGTCTCCACTTCTTAATCGGAATTATTAGAATGGTCTATGCCCCCCCCCCCCCTCCCTTTCGCACACACACTATGGCCCGTAATCATAATGGTGGTTTAACTTAATACGTGTAATAGCCCTGCGCCCCACATACCATTAATGGTAACTCATCAGTGGTAACTTCCATGGTAACATTGCTCATCAAACAATCAAATTTAAGGTTAACGTAGAAGTTACCATCGATGACACAGTTACCACTAAAGGTAAGTTTTATGCAACAGGGCCCTGGACTAACAGTTTGGCATGCCAAATAAGACAACATGAAACATTGTTATTGGCTATAATTGATTTTGTCCTCGGAATCATTATTGAGTTTGATCACATAATAATGAAAGCGAATGATTTAAATCAACCACTGTTGCGATTATGTGATGAAAGTATTTTGTGACAGCATCTATGCCCCGTTACATAAAACTTACCATCAATTGTAAGTTTTATGCAACAGGGACAAGATGATTTATCTTGCGCCCCATACATTTTGTCTACGTTTAGTACGCGGTTTATCATCAGAGTGAACCCACCGTTGTGAATACGGGGCTCTGTGGTAAATTTACTCAGAAGTCTCCAGACGGTCATGAGCACAGTGCTGCGTCCTTCCCCTCCTCAAAATCAAATGTCAATCCTAAAGTCCATGTGAGTGCAGTCATTTTCTGTACCCGCCGAAATTTCATGATTGGTAAATTCCATAAAAAGAGAAGAGGGTTTTATGATTGACAAATATTGATTGTTTGCGCACTTATATTGTTATGTCTGTGCGGAATGGATGTTAGAAGACGTCTTAAATGGTATAAACGTTGAAATAGGTTGATACCGGGACCCATGACTTGGACGATGACGGCAGGACGGTACTGTCATGATTACGGTTTTCGTGATTTCGAACAGTACCATCCGTCCCAACGATCGCCCTTAACGTTGATGTAGTTGCAAAAACTTAGTTAATTGAGAATCGACGGAGATTACAGAAACCGGAAATCTATGTTGATATTTGCATAGCATTACAAAGTTGGTCGCCATTTTGGATTTTTGAAATAACAGTGAGATAACATTTTAATAATAATAAGCTATGAAATGTATGCTATCATTTTAAAGACCAAAATGGTGTTGCCATACCTGTCCTGTGTGCCTATTGTCTACACTGCACAAACACTTTTCTACCCCCTACACACACGCACACACACACACACACACACACACACACACACACACACACACACACACACACACACACACACACACACACACACACACACACACACACACACACACGCACACACACGCACACACACACACACACACACACACACACACACACACACGCACACGCACACGCACACATACACATACACACATAATACTGTTATCGTGAACTTGTCTACAAGGAATCAAAGTATGGATCACCGTTCGCAATGAAGAGAGCATCAAAATCATTCAATCAATATTTAAAAGTTCATTTTCTCGACATCCTACACACTTGGCCCATTTATCCAGTACGAAAGTACAATCCATTCATTTATTTACCCTCTGACGAGGAGTTAAATTTAGCACAAACCAAAATACTGCAACTACATTGGTCTAATGGTTGTTACCCCATACTATAAAGCCATTATACGTAGCATCTAAATATACTAGCCAATCGTAATTTGGATAAATAAAGGATTGGTCTTTTAAAGTACTCACTGTCCAATCACTCTGTAGATTTGATAATTATTCGTCTCTAAACTGACCAATGAAACAACGCCGTATAATATTAGCGCTAACGGTAGCGAGCGAGGACATAAGCATTCTTTATGAAATATTGGCTGCTCGGCTGTCATAATTCACAGTCATTTTTGTGTGTTCGCCTCGTTGATCCGGACTACAAACTTGATCAGGTAAGTCTAATTCCTTGCTCCAAACAATACGTCGTTCATAAATGTTTGTTGTCCTTACAACATTCTATGCTCTACCTGGTGTGTTTATGAGCATTTGCAGGTTGCATGTCATATAGATATAATATAACACTAATTTTTAAGATTTTATGTTGAATTTGCTGTTACACCTAACATGAAAACATACAATGCACGTAGAACATACAAGTTGTATCGTTGAATAAATGTAAGACAAAATGTCATTTCATTCAAATTTCGTTTATGCGATACTTTAAAAATCTTTGAAACGCGAGGGTTTTATTCAAATTGTATAGAGGTGGTTTGGTTTGACGATGAGATTCAGCTTGCTGCGCGCAAAAGGTGGACGCTCGATGCAGAACAAAATGTGAGAAGAGAGTGTTTGATCCTGCAAGAGTGCAATCTCGACATTAGACATAAATCAAAGGAAAAGAAAATGTGATAACCGGTGCCTTGTCTAAGCTACTACTACGTAGTATAGTTTATAAAAAGGAATATTCTTTTAAAAAAAACACCTGAATGATAATGATGAATGTACAAGACTTCGGAAATGTTGCGTACGTTATGTCCGCGTAGTGAATGCTCGAGATTTGAATTTCGTCCAATTATCCTTAAACATTTCGCCAAACCGTCTTTTAATTCGCATGTTTTCTTTCTTGAAATGAACTTTCTTTTTTCTGTTTCATTCTGCTCGCCTCATTAGTGGCAAATGAGGACACTCAATTTAAAGGTGAATTTAAGGTCGCACGTACGTTTCTCCTATCGTCAGTGACTGATTTATGTTTTGTTTTTAGGCCAGGTATTGCCTTCCCTTTCTTGTAGCGAGCACATACACCCTTCACACAACAACCATGAACAGCGCGTTCGTTCTCCTGGTCTTGGCATTTGCAGGAGTGGGTAAGTTATTGCAATAATGTTCGATGTAATCTTCTTTGTGCATGCAGAAGACATCACGAGACACCGAAATACACACGATAAATCTCTGCAAGCCGTTAATAAAATGGTTGCTTAGTGAATTGAATCCGTATTTTAGAAGAATTTTTACGTGAAATCGCCTTTTGGCGGCCTCTTCGTGGCGATACCAAACGATAGCTATATCGATCGCGAACTCGTTGCTGCCTCTTGGCGGCCTTTTAGTAGGACCCCTCTAAAGGGGTCATAATAAAAACCGCGAAAGGCAGCCAAGAGCAGCCAAGAGGCAGGGAAGAAGCAGCCAGGACTTCGTGATTATCTATCGTTTGGTATCGCCGTGCGCCGCGCGGAGGCCGTCAAGATGCCGCCAATTAAGAGATTTTACGGTTTTACGCGAAATCCTGCTAAAATACTAATATGATTCATTGAAAAAACATGTTAAAAGCCATGCAGATGTCTACCGTGTGATTTCGGTGTCTCCTGGTGTCTTTTGCTGCTCTTTGCTGATTTCTGATTTCGGATACTCTGATTCCGGATACTCTGATTTCGGATACTCTTGGCTGCTCTTATCAAAATATTATCGCTCTTGGCTGTACTTGGATGCCTCTTGGCCGCTTTTATTAGGACTGTTCTCAAGTATCACTTAACTTTCGAATCATTTGGTGTCGATACCAAAGAATGATGAAATAATCCTTTGAATCAAAAAGCTGAATTGGAAATTGAGCGCGTATCAACTATTCATTTCCCTTTTTTTCCACCCATGCAAATTGTGAACTCTTTATTTTGACTTTCGAATTCGTTAGTATCGATACCAATGCATTCGACTCGATAGCAAAGAATAATTTTCCAAAATTTAAAGGGATAGTTCACCCTGACACATTTTAGCTTCAATAAAAGGAGACACATGACAGAAACATATTAGTGAAGGTTTGACGAAAAGCGGTCAAAGGAAATGAAAATTATTTAATTTGAATTTTTTTATTTTGTTACGTCATGTGCAAGGTGCTCTCTCATTATGTTGTGTACATTTTCTTTCTTTTTTTTTTGGGGGGGGGGGATGTCCATTTCCTCAAAAGGACATTTACCATTTTACCCGTGCGTTTGATATATCATTAGACACATGCTTTTAGGCACATGGAAAGAATGTATTCCTTTATCAAAGAACATAAAAAATACAATTAATTGTAAAAGTAGTACACAACATATGGGAGAGTAGCTCGCAGGTGACGTCACAAGACCTTGATTGATATGTTTCTTTCATGTGTCTCCTTTTATTGAAACCAAAATAATTTCAGGGTGAATTATCCTTTTAATATTTGTCAATACAAAGAATTGTAATTTATGAACATCAGATTTGACCTTTAGCTGATGGGAATGAAAATCACTGGGAATCTACAGGTGCAATTCATCAAGTGCTAATTTCGTCAACGACTCCAGAAACTGTATGAACGTTCACCCTTTCTGTTTTCTCCGTATCTGCTGAATTGGTCTTTGTACTCAGTGCACGTTGGGACAGCTGACATGTGCTATATCTGTACCTATGCCAGCCCGAATGTTCAACCAGAATGCAACGATCCTTTTGATACAACGAAGGGGGTATACAATACGTCATGCCCGGCCGGTGATGGGTGTGTGGTAAGTTAAAGTTGGTAAGTTTCGGGTGTGAACTTGGTAGGGGTGTACTTTTATACCCCGTGTCCACACACAAACGCAATTTATCGTATAGCCATACAACACGGTATACCGTTTTGGTATAGGCATAGCTATACGATGAAAATAATGTGCGTGGACGCTGTCGTAAAACGTCATTTGGAGATACATGTACCAGCATGGTAGTTGTAGCTTAATGATACCAGGGTCTGGGTATTTCGAACAAGAACAGGTTCGAAGAATCACGTTACCCTGTGTGTGTGGAATCTGTGGACACTCACTAACGGCTAGCGTGATCGCCCCTGTTACGTAAAACTTGCCATTGATGGTAACTTTGCTACCAATCAAAGAATGGCAAAATGGAAACATTGAAGTTGAGCAGTGTTACCATGGTAGTTACCATTGATGGCAGAGTTATCATCACTGGTTATTTTTATGCAACGGGGCCCAGGGCCATGTTTAATGATTCTAACTTCATCACTACTACCATGGCAACAGCCAATGAGCTCTCATTTGTGCACCTGTTGCCATGGCAGTTACCATTGATGGTAAGTTATAACAATTGAAAGCTATATGCAACATGACCAAGTAGGCTGTTTCACCAAGCTGTTCGTAAGCTACACATGACTTTTGGTGGGATGGTTTAAAGGGGTAGTTAACCCAGAAATTAAGTTTGTTTCAATAAAAGCAGAGCATGAAAAAAAACATAATTTATAAGTGAAGATTAATGACGAAAAGCCGTCAAGGGATTAGAAAGATGATCTTTTCAAATTTCGATTTCGTCACGTGCGAAGTGGTCTACCGTATGTTGTGTGCCTTTTGCAGTATAATTTCATAAATTGCTCCTTTTCTGTTTTTGACAACGGAATGATTTTTTTTCTTACATGTATGTGTGTACAAACGTATTTCTAAAGATATATCAAATGCACAGGTAAAAGGGTCCATATCTTTTGGAGAAAATGCATATTTACACAAAAAGAATGTATACAACTTTATGGGAAAGCAACTCGTACGTGTCAAACCTTCACTAATAGGTTTCTGCCATGTGTCTGTTTGTATTGAAACCAACTTCATTTCAGGATGAGCTATCCCTTTAAGAAGACGGGAACGGACATTGGGTACGTAGTTGTCAAATGGTTAACATGGATGTAGAAAGATATGGGGAACGGAGGTATGGTTGTTCCACCAAGCTGTTCTTAACAGAATGACTTTACGCACGACTGGTTACCCTATCTTGTGCTAAATGGGATACCCCAATTTGTTTCTGTTTTAACATAGTAGGAGCTAATTTCCAACGATCCTAAGCAAATTTAACAAATCATAAACTTTGTACTAATTTGACCCTTTTTAACAACAAGAACTAAACTGATGGATATCAAATTAATTGAGAATCTGATTTAGCTCAAGAAAGGGTCACCAGTCGTGCGTAAAGTCGTTCCTAGCTTAAGAACTTTTGGCCGGCTCTTGGCAGCTCTTGCCGGTTTTGAGTAGGACCCCCTCTTTACATGTTCTTACGTACGTAAACCAGGGATGTGTTATGCAAGGATATGAAGCAACTTTCTTTCTTTAACCCATATGGCACGCCGCTGAAAAGTTATGTGTTCTCAACAAGTGCTGTTCATGTGTTTGAACAATTTATGAACCCGATTGTGTGGAAAGGGCTTCTCAGAGAGAACAAAAGAAATGTACAGTCTCATTTCGCTTTTCGAAAATGACTTCTCATGCTTACATAACAGGTCATGTCACTTCTTTGTCAAAATATCCAGATTTTTATTTTTTCACCAAAATAAAGAGTTTTTAAAAGTTTCAAACTCAAGAGGGATGGGTATTTTGTTAAACGGTGCTCACTCAACCAGAACAATGGGTTAAGTGACGTGATAGGTGTTAGTGCATCGAGAGATAATAATGATAATAATAATAATAATAATAATAATAATAATAATAATAATAATAATAATAATAATAATAATAATAATAACAATAATAATAATAATAATAATAACAATAATAATAACAATAATTATAGTCCATTCTTATATAGCGCCATTTTACAGTTAAGTCTCTATGCGCATAAAAGAGAAATAGAGAAAAAAGTAGAACCTTATTTAAGTAAAGATAAAGTGATTGAAATCTGCAATTCAGTAAGAAACAAAAATGTCTCCAATTTGGCGAGAAATTGATCCTCAGTTTTAGATTCTCGAATAAGGTCTGGAAGTTTATTCCACAGCATAAGTGCGGCAAACTGGAAAGACCTCTGACCGTATGTCTTGGTTCTAACGGTGTACTGCAATAAAAGATTCTTTGAATTTGAACGAAGGACCCGAGGTGATTTATACAAACTAATAAGTTCTTGAATATAGTCAGGAGAATTTCCATATAAACATCTATATGAAATGACTAAAATCTTAAACATAATTCGCTTATTTACGGGCAACCAATGTAAGTTATGCAAAACAGGACTTATAGACTCACATCTTTTAGTACATGTTATATGGCGAGCAGCAGAATTTTGTATGTGTTGTACCTTACTTTATAATATATCTGGAAGACCAAATAAGATACTATTACAATTATCAATGTGACTTAAGACAAAAGCATGGACAAGTCTCTCAGTAGTGCTTTTATCCAAATATTGTCTAATCTTCCCTAGCTTATAGAGACCAAATGACGCCTTTTTACACATATTACGTACATGATTTACTAATGACAAATTCTCATCAAATAACACACCTAAGTTTTAAACACACTTTGCGGGTTGTAGTGAGCTCTCATTAAACAATACAGATGGTATTATATTTTTTGTTCTAAATCGAGAAGACAAATGAAGGAATTCATTTTTCTCAGCGTTCAGTCGTAACAAATTACATGATGACCACAGCTTGATATCCACATTTTTGCCTTTAAAATTTGCCCACTCCTGCATGTCTGATTGGATTAATGGGATTTTCACACATAAGTTAGTCAAAAAGTTAAGAAACAATCCTGTCAAATTATTTTGCCCAAAACCTCTTCAATAAAAAGTTATGCTATTTTGATTAGGGGGGACTTACTTTTTTGTTGTGTTTATATCATTTGGAGAATGGTTGAATCCCACAAATGCACAAGATGTCGGAAAGTGAAGAAATTGGTCATTTTTGTAAGTAATACAAATATCTTATACGTCCGAATATGTTAATGACTCCTCATTACTTTTCGACACAAAAGCAGACTAAAAGATCTGTCATAATCTGCCCTTAACTTCATTATACAGTCAAACCTGTCTTTGCGGCCACCTGTCTATAACAGCCAACCTGTCTATAGTGGCCACTAAAATGATTCCCTCGGAGAGAGATCATGTGTTAAAGAACCTCTTTATAGCAGCCACCTGTCTATAAAGGCCACAATTTGTGTTTCCCTTGGGTGGCCACTATAGATAGGTTTCACTGTAGTTTACAAGCAAATTTGTCAAAAGCAAAGCTTCTAGAGAAGTTTCTTTTCAAGTTGACCAGAACTAAATGTCGGCCCGGCACATGGAACATCAAAACATTGTCATGATTATGGAATGCTTTTGCATTCATGAGCACGCTTTAGAACCCATGCAGATGTTTGGATGTATTATGCTAGAGTTTCTTCTCCTTACTAACACCTCCCTGGGTAAACAATACGAACTTCTTCATCAACATGCATTCATTCCGAATCAAGTTATTTAAATTCACTTTAACCGCTTGAGTGCCAGTCGAAGTGCTGCACTATAGGAAGTATGTGCGACTCGTGCATAATGGAACACAAAGAGTTAATGCTTCATCTCCCACGCGCATTTCATTACAGAAACAGACGACAGAGATTAACGGTCAAATTACGATTATCGCGAGAGCGTGCGGAGCCACGTCCGTCCTTTGTGGCCAATGCGTGCTCGGCATCTGTGAGTACTGCTGCAACGGAGACTTCTGCAACTCGGCCGAGAGAGCTGCTCCTGCTACGACGGTCACCGGGCTGGTCACCTCGCTCGTCAGTCTTGCGTGGTTCCGGTGGCAGCAACAGTAGCCCCTAGCTTCGCTGATTAGAAAGTTACATCCCGTGCGTTACCATGGCTTCTGCATGGCATTCATTTTAAAATGGGACTCTCCTGCATGAATCATGTGATTGATGAATAGTTTTAGGTAGCCACAACTGTGACTGTGACTGTGACTGTGACGTGGAATTTGCACGCCACATTGTAACATATTTGCAGGTGGACGTGACATAATACATGTATATAAAATGTCGTATAATGAGCACAGCGGTCGGTCACAGTCTCTATTAATAATAGGTCATGCCCATCCTTATAGTTACTTATGCGATGACGGGAGATACATCAGTTTACGCATATTATACATGTACATTTACAGGATAAATGGGAAGGGGGGGGGGGTGCAATATAAGCGGGGCGGTAAAAGTGATGATGAATGGACCCCCACAGGAAAACAAAGCAATCAAATTCGTAGAGCCATCGGATCAAGTTCCCGTTGAAAACACACTTTTTGGAGAACGCACGCTCCGACGGTCCTTCGTAGCAGCATTGACTAATCGTCCAGCTGCACATTTCATTATGGATGTCGCAAGTTGGTGGCTTCTTAGTAATTTTAA
>OZ022585.1:430978-628478 GCA_963669155.1 Arbacia lixula
TACAAGAAATGTTCTTTTAATTCATTCTCATGTTAATGTACGAACAACCAGAAAGCAATCAATAAACAGATTCTCAATTATTTTTATTCCAATCAGCTAAAGTTGAAATCTGATCTTTGTACATTAACATACTTGTTGTTAACGAGCATCTGAATAAAAAGTTTATAATTTGTCAAATTTGATTAAGATTGTATGAAATTCACCCCCACTATATTGAAATAGGAACAATTGGGTTATCCCATTTAAGAGGCAACTTACGGAGAAAGATGATGACGAAACTCGTCAATTATTTTTATTCCAATCAGCTAAAGTTGAAATCTGATCTTAATACATTAACATACTTGTTGTTAACAAGCATCTGAATCCAAAGTTTATAATTTGTCAAATTTGATTAAGATTGTATGAAATTCACCTCCACTATATTGAAATAGGAACAAATTGGGTTATCGCATTTAAGAGGCAACTTACGGAGGAAGATGATGACGAAACTCGTCCATTATTTTTATTCCAATCAGCTAAAGTTGAAATCTGATCTTAATACATTAACATACTTGTTATTAACGAGCATCTGAATGCAAAGTTTATAATTTGTCAAATTTGATTAAGATTGTATGAAATTCACCTCCACTATATTGAAATAGGAACAAATTGGGTTATCGCATTTAAGAGGCAACTTACGGAGGAAGATGATGACGAAACTCGTCAACCCCGAGACGACGAACGACGAGATGAGGGTATACCGTCTCCCCAGCCACTTGATGAAAAAGAGGGAGAACAGCACGGCGCAGACCTCGACCACGCCCGAGATGAGGAAACCCAAGTAGATGTCCACTCCGAGGGATCCCGTGTTGAGGTGTAGGCCGTAGTAGATCAGGTTGTTCGTGATGCTGTTACCATGGTTACACGGAAAGTGTGATAATTTCATATTGCAGCAGCAGGTTGAAGTAATACTTAGTAATAGCTAAGGTGAAAAATTGTGCACTTTTGTCTACAAGCACCAAATTTGCAACGCATGTTCGTTATCATATTTGGAACAATCTTAGATATAGAGGCATCTCAAAATATGTTCAAGGTCGCCTGGGGGCAGCCCCCAAAGTGCCCCTGGGTCCCAAATATGTTATTTATTTTTACTTCTTTTCTAAAATGCTTCGCCGGATTTTACCAAAACTGAATAGGAATCAGATGATGTTTGAAGGTTTGCATGGTGGTATGATCCTAAAGACGGACAGTCAATCTGCCCGAAACGTTGAGTCTACCTCTCTACTCTTCAGCTCTTCACGCTTTCCGGTTTACAGTCCTTTTCAGGACTACACTCATTTCGAAAGAATACTCTACTTTCAAATCTCCACTTTCTCGCCTTTCCATTTCACCTTCATTTCTATCCACGTTTTCTCATCTCAGTCCTCTCAAGACTTTAAACATGGTGTACCGTAAACCTCTCTCGTGATTAATACGAATCATTCTTAGGTGATAATGACCGTAAAATTGTTCAAATGCGGGTACATCAATGGGAAGGGGACCGGGGTGGTGGTGGTGGTGGTGGTGGTGGTGGTGGGGTGGGGGGGGGGGGGGGTAGGTAGACCCCTCATCTTAGGTTTTACTTTTCTCAAGAATAAATGACTGGATTTTGTGATGGAAAGGTAATCCGTAAAATAATTAAGTGTCAACGGAAAGATAAAAACTAATGCGCCAACTTAATGGATGTCTATAATTGCTTCATTTTTTAGATTCATGATGATACTCTATCAACCTAATGCGAAGTCCCTAGTGCAAACATATCACATTTTTGTTTTCAAATTGATAAACAAAATCGAAGAGAAAAGCAATGTTTCATTGCATCATATAATGATAAGGGATTTAATAGTATTTGAGATTGCTCATAATTTTTTTTTATGTTAAAAATTTGAGCTCTCCTGCTCCTGCTGTATCATTTTTTTTTTTATTATAGACATTTATGTACTTTGAATTGTGTATGCTTGTGCTTAAAAGTTAACATATCACATAAAGTATTTAAGAAAGAGTTATTTGTAACATTATTGTTATCATGGTTATTGCATAATATGACATTCTTGACCTATATGGGAAAACCATTTCGAAATGGATTGTCGCTAAATTTTCAATTTCCTACACGTTGCCGATACTATACACTATAAGGCTACATACAGTAAGTCAGCATTTTCATGTGAAGGAGAATGCTAATCACAAACGCTAAATGTATATCATTTTTCATTTGATGGAAATTCCTCACTCCATTTCCTCAATTCAATAGCTTATAAAGACGTGTTTTAATATTGTTAATAACTAAACTGGTTTCTGGTTTCAGGCACTGTGTGACAAATGGTATGAAACGTGAGATTAAAATAACTTGTTTGTTGTTCTTTCATTTCGCTATGAATGTTCACAATTTTGAACAGAAAACACAGAGATCTCGGAGATGGATTGTCGCAACATTTCCATTTTTCTACATGTTGCTGCCACTACACTATAAGGCTACATGCTAACGCAGTGTCTTTATGTCCACGTGAAGGAGAATGTTCATCAAAACGCTAAATATATAAATGTTTTCCTTTGATGGAAATTCCTCACAAACAACAAATATCACATGAAAATTAATTCTTTGAGAGTTGAGAGTAGCCCTGTATATAGGTTGTGTTTAAATACTAATATTTACTAACAGGGTATCTGGTTTCAGGTACTGTATGACAAATGGTATGAAAAGTGAGATCAAAATCACGTGTTTGTTGTTCTTTCATTTCGCTATGAATCGGGAGTAGCACAATGATGATAAAGAGTTTAATTAGTTTTAATATTTTAAATGGTTGTGAATGTTTAGTAAATATCCCATGGAGTCCATGTTCACAATTTTGAATTTTGGACAATTTTCTTTTCACCAACACCTCCGGAGCTTCTTGTACAGGGACACTGGTGAACTTGAGCTAATGTCATAGCTCACCAGTTTTTCATTGCATTTCAACTCGCACGGTTGTACCTTTTTCGACAAAGTCGCTGGTGTTTTAATATGTCTTTCGGTAAGTCCAACGACAGGATGAATCATTTCTGCATGATACTTGGCAAGAGTATAGGTAGTCCAGATACTGGCCGTATTTTATCGTCCGCCTCTTCTCCCACACACATTACGCCACTGATTCACATAGTACGCAGACCGCCCCATACCACTGATTGCGCGACTCCACGAATCTGTCCGACCGAAAAAAAATTCAGGGTGGAAAACTTTTGTATGTAATGAGCCACCAACGTTCGTTGTCGGCGGATTGCTAAATGTAGTCCAGGGGGTGGACTAGATTATAGGAGGCAGAATCGATGGACGAGGCGATAGGGCGCAATGGGGCATCTCTTTTGTGAATCTTGCGAAGACG
Source organism: Arbacia lixula (assembly GCA_963669155.1). NCBI lineage: Eukaryota > Metazoa > Echinodermata > Echinoidea > Arbacioida > Arbaciidae > Arbacia > Arbacia lixula. The sequence continues at coordinate 434,356 of OZ022585.1, forward strand.
TACCATAGAATTTGGGAATGAATTTGGGAATGGTGCTTGGGCAAGACACAGTGGGAGAATTCTATCTGTAGATCTTCTCATTAACAATGATCGACGAGAGACAATAATCCACTTCAATCAGATTTAAAGCACGTTGATAAGATATTGTCAGCATGTGGTTATCCAACTTGGATTAAAAGAAAGAGCAAAGAAAAGAAAAATAAACTACAGACTCTAACAAAGCCCCCAATAGAAGAAATAACAGGGATTATCTATGAAATTGAGTGAACCGACTGTGACAGCTCCTGCGTGGGATAAACTGGAAGAGCATTGAGTGACAGATTAAGAGAATACAAAAGATCCCTAAGACTTACCAATCCAGCTCCTTCAGGGGTGGTAGAAAATGCACCACATACTGGACACAACATTGATTGGGACAAAGCACAGATTGTTGACCTCGAACCATACTTGTGGGCAAGGAAAGTGAAAGAGGCGATTTGAAACAAGAGAACCAAGCCAAAAACTCAATAGGGATTCCGGATATGCATTGTCACCAATATATGCCACAGTAATCAACCAAGCAACCAAGAAGAGGTCAGTGAGAGAGAACTCAGATGGCATGAGGAAGTCTACAGGAGTAGACGAAAGCTCACCCAAGTGAAATACTAAGGTTGGTAGAAGTAAAAATCATCACTGTATCATATACCCCAACCGATGGAAGTCTTTTGTGTAAACAGGGATAGTTTTTCACTTTTATTGAAAATGTTCGTGAAGCTATGACTGTGAAATGTCATCATGTTATTGATAAGGTATACTGCTGATATATGCCAAGTTTCACGACTTTTAAAGGGTCTAAATTAGAAAAATAAGTTCCCACTAATCTATGTAAAATCATCTACTAAGAACGAATTTCACATTCGTTTGCCGCAATAAAGTCTCATTTTGACGAAAATTTGAAAAAACGCACGCCTCCAGTGACGTATGAGAAGTCAAAAGGCCATAAATGCCAACGGCGTAAATAAGATGTTTTATTCACGCAATTCAAACAATACGTTACCAATGGGAACCCCGAAGCTTGTCCGAGGTTTGTCTGAGTAGTCTGAGTAGGGGGAAAGTTGTGAATACATTACGAGAATGGTCTATTGTTGACTTCCGTAAAATCTATGGAATTTTGACTTTTCATACGTCACTGGAGGCGTGCGTTTTTTCAAACTTTCGTCAAAATGAGACATTATTGAGGCAAACGAATGCGAAATTCGTTTTTAGTGGATAATTTTACATAGATTAGTCGGAACGTATTTTTCTAATTTAGCAACCCTTTAAGTCAAGGACTACCCTGCCTTTAACCGAGAGGGCGCACAGCGGCTGGACCAGATAGAGTCCCTTTACCCAAGAACCAGAGCGGATGAGCTCTAGACAATACAGTCCAGGGGTGGACTAGAGGCTCTAGTCCACCCCTAGACTGTATTTAGCAATCCGCCGACAAAGAACGTTGGTGGCGCATCACATGTCATACAAAAAAAAATAAAAAATTCGGGCCAACAGATTCGTGGAGTCGCGCAATCAGTGGTCTGGCGCAGTGTGCGTACTATTTGAACCAGTGGAGAAATGTGTGTGGGAGAATAAGCGGACGATAAAATAAGGCCAGTATCTGGACTAAGGAATGCATGTTAAAAGTCAAGTGCGTGTATCAATTTTGTAAGCGGTGACAGCGAATAGGAGCGGCAAACGTATGGAAGAAGATGGAGTGAGAAATACCCCGTGATAAACTTACTAAACAAACGTCAGAATGAGAGTTCTTTGACGCAGGACAGGTGTGCGGAACAGATCGAAAACGTTTCCTTTAGATACCTTCATACAAAACAGAAAACAATGAAGCGGTAATCATGGTCATTGCATAATAGCTATTTCACCCATTTCAGTTTGATAGTCATGTAGACATAGATGTAATAAAAAACACGAATATTTGGGAGAAATGTCATAAAGTCATCATGGCCATAATATATGCAAGACAACAGTTTATGTGAACATATTATACGCATTTTAAAGAAAAGACAGAGAGGGAAGAAAGAGAGATACAGAGAGAGAGGGGGTGGGGGAAGTGAGAGAGAGAGAGAGAGAGAGAGAGAGAGAGAGAGAGAAAAAAAGAGTGTGTGTGAGAGAAAGAGAAAGAGAAAGAGAAAGAAAGAGAGCGAGACAGATAGTGGGGAGCGAGAGAGAGAGAGAGAGAGAGAGAGAGAGAGAGAGAAAGAGAGAGAGGGAGAGAGAGACAGAGAGAGAGATATTGTGTATAATTGAGATAAAGATAAAGAAAGAGAAATAGAGTGAGAGAGAGAGAGAGAGAGAGATAGAGTGAGAGAAAGAGGGAAAGAGAGAGAGGGGAACCCACTTCCTTCTCTACATAGTTCGATCACTGTAGTTACCCGTTTGGAGAGCTCCAAGTCACCGAACGCTGCCTTGGGGAAGTCAACCTTATTAACACGGGCAATTTTCCTGACGGTTTTCTCGGCCTCTTCCATCCGCCCTCTCGAGATCTGCCAGCGCACTGACTCCGGGATGACGCTGGGTGAGGGACGAAAGTGGTACCACATACATTTCTTGAGACTCTTTGCAGATTTGTGGATTTTTATAAAACTCTGTCGACACCCTCTCGGGGTATGAGAACATATCAAAAGAAAGTCATCATAATACAAGTAATAAACATCTTATTCTTGAACAGAAAACATGGAAACATGATATCAGGCATTTTGAACATGCCATCAACGTCCAGCCTAACATTGTGATATATATGTAAAAAAAGTTACGAGTTTATAAGTCGAGCTTAAACGATTGCCTGATTCTTCTACCACTACAATCGGTATCGGTAATTGTACCTGTGTTTACATGCATGCAACTAATATCCTCAATCTTTGTTATGTTAACATTCCTAGTAGAAAGAACACTTAATGATGACCATGATGACAGCAAAGTTTTTCTAGCTGGCACTTATCTGCCGTGCGAAACCATTTTGACATATGGTGTGCATGAGGGTATTATTTTTTTTAAGTTGGCGACATGAATCAGATTAATCTCGCTAAAGTTTGTAAAAAGAAATACCTCTACATTCGCCACATTTTCTACATGATCAGTGATGACAAAGCTCACTTCGTTTTTCTCGATTTCCAACACTCACAGACAGAGGGAGTGAAAAAATCTTGTAACAATCTTGCAATTGTTCTAAGCTCTTTATTTCTTTTGTGCCAGGATTTGGATACAGACAATCCGAGTTCTTTCTTAAAGGAAGAATAAAAATGTATTTGCCAATCAGTTATCTGAAAACTAAAGAAAGATACATGTTTACTACTAGGCAGAGTACACTCTTACAAATAGGAAATGTTACAATTTACATATAGCAAAGGTACAAACTGACAATTAGGCCGAGTCAAATCTTACAAATAGAGAACGTTAACGAGGACATGTAGACATAGTCAGGATACAAACTTAGACGTTAGAAGTATGAGGGAGATAACAAACAGGAAAGGTTGAAACACAGAAAGCAAAGGTATAAACGTGAAAGTAGGCCGTATACAATCCGAAGATTCAAAACCTACAAGCAGGAAAAGCAGGAAAGGTACAGTCATACGAGTATGCAGGACTCAGGGTTCAACCCTTAATTAATCCTTCTCTGACTAGCAGGGTGGGGTGGGGTGGGGGCCAATTGTGCCTTCTATGCCATTTGCTTGATCACATTGTTTTCAAATTTATCAAAATACATATGTTAAACAAAAAAGTCTTAAAATTAGAGAAAAAACTTGGAAAAAACAAAGAATACAATAAGGTAATTAAAAAACAAAAAAATACATAAGAATCGATTTTCTTAACATGATATTGTTGATTATGCTACTAGGCATATTACAAAAAAAATGACCTTCATGCCATTTTTGTTTAGTGAAATATGAATAAATTGGGAAAGTATGCATCTAATTTCATTAATTGTAATTTACACAAAATTGAATACTTTCCCCCCAAAACATGTTCCTTTATCTCCATGCAACGTTTCGCGTCGATATTACCTTCCGTGACCTCCACACTCTCCCCCCAGTCAAAAGATGCTTTCAAAAAGCCCAGTCAGAAAGGCTAACAGTTACATATAACAAAAGGAGGCAACTAACCTACAAGGCGCTAGGAGGCTGCAAACATGCTTGAAGTATAGAATATGTAAACTTACAAGAATAAGACGTTACAACGTAGACGAGTTTCAAACTCACAAGTGGAAAATCAAGAAACTGGTGAAGGTGAGGGTAAGAGCAATGTGGATGTAGCTCCAGTTTCTGATGAAGTACGCGTACAGGGTGAGTAGAAGGTAGCCACATGGAAACGCGATAGAAATGAAGACGCCGCCGAAGGCCCGCCTTGAAGGGCCAATGAATTCCATACCTTCAATGAAATGGAGACAACCAACTCTCTAACAAGCATGACAGGATCATCTTCTTACTGATAATCAAAACAATGTTTGTCTGTGATAAAATGTCACATTTGATTTGTTATGGTCCGGGTTTTTTTTGTAATATCATTGTCTTTATGATTTTCTCGTGGAAAGATGAAAAGGAATCTTTGATCACCACACCAACGTCGTATCGTTTAACATGTTCATTCTAAAACGAAATACACATGAGTGCCCTTTTCATTGGGCTTAAAAATCGCGAAGTTAGAAAAAGTTGGGGTGAAAGTTGCCTAGCAACCGTACCAAAAGCCGAATTGTCCTATTGTCCTTGTCCCCGAACTTCTCGATTTTTTAGGCCAAATGAGAATGGAACTGTTGTGTACATTTCCATCTAAACTTACAGCTCATAGGTCATAGTCAACGAATGATCTGTTTTGATTTCGATAACAATAAAGCTTATGTCTTAACTCCCATACCATGCATTCTGTCCTCTATATGGGAATGGTGGGTCTTATGAGTGCATACATTCCTCAATGTGACTAAATAAGTTAATGCTCGCCTATGACCCACTCATAGCTCATAGTCCACGAATGATCTGTTTTACTTTCGAGAACAATAAAGCTGATGTGTTAACTCCCATACTGTCCTATATATGGGAATGGTGGGTCGTATGGGTGCATACATTCCTCAATGGGACGTAATGGTTCATTGCTCGCCTATGACCGATGACGTAACCATCATGCCCCACGCTCCCGCCGCTACGAACATCCGGAGGATGGCGAAGGTGATGAAGTTAGGAGAGAAGGATGCAGCGATCCCGAAGATGACCACGAAGACGTTACCGACGATCAGCATGGACCTCCGACCGTACCTCGGGGTGAGGGAGAGGGGGCGAGAGAGTGAAAAACAGTAATACAAATATAAACAGACAGTACAATGAGAGATGGGATCGTGATGATGGGGGGGGGGGGGGTGGAGGAGAAGAAACCAAATACAAAGAACTGAAGAAGACAGAGAAGAATTAGGACAATAAGGAAACAGGTGGTGATAAGAGTGGAAAACAACAAGCTGAAATAAGAAACCAAAAAGAAAGAACGAAACGTAGAAGAAGATAGTGAAGGATAAGGAAAGAGAGCGAGAAGAGAAGAAGTATTCGATGGGTTGGACGACGAGGGAAAGAAGGAGGAGGAGGAGGAGGAGGAGGAGGAGGGGGAGGAGGAGGGGGAGGAGGAGAAGGAGAAGGAGGAGGAGGAGGAGGAGGAGGAGAAGGAGGAAGAGGGGAAGGAGGAGGAGGAATAAGACCAATGATAAGGAGCGGGGAAAAATGTACAATAAAGCAGATACATCTGAAGCAATGACAATGATTATTATGGTCATCATGCCAATCATATGCAAACTGATAATAACGATTCGTACGAAAATATAGTACATGTATGATGATAATAATTACTATTTTCATGATAACCCTGAATTTTATATTACCAGTTGTGAACTATTCAATCCATCACTTTCTACTTCAGCTAAATCTCAAAACGCGTTGTCTCATCTTTGGACCTGACATATGCATGCCAATGGAATTCAAGAATATTATGATAAATCGTGTTGTGTTGATCGTGCGCTCGATAGTCATTATTCACCATCCATATTTCATTCTCATTTTCATCATTATCGTTAGTATAGTAACTAGTAAGCAAATAATCAACGTTGGTGAATGTGATGGGACGAGCTGTCACTTCCGAGGCGATATAGATGTAGCTATCTTTCCGAAGCGCAGCTGAGGAAAGATAGCGTATACATTCAGATCGCCGAGGAAGTGATCGTTCGTCTCATTGCCTGAAAAAAAAAGTTGATTATTTGCTTTATATTCCACATCTGAAAACAACTATCTATACCAAAAATGACAATTTGACGTACAAAAGTAATGTTTACTTCTCTACATAGCCCAGAGCCGCTACCATGGGGAACACGCGCATAGCACGCGCGTTAGGACGCACGTTAGGACGCGCTAGTAGGAGCTACTGATAGTCCGAGTGTAACGCACTTTTATTTCGCGCGTACTCAAAATATTGATCACGCGTTAGGACTGTGAGGAGTGAAGAGATCAGCGAAACCAAAAAGTACTATCACCTAGAGTGTAACGAACTTTTATTCTCAGGTGATCTGATAGGAAAAACTACGCCTCATCACGAGATCAACTCTTGACCAATCATATAACAACATTCTTAGTATGTGGAATATAAAACATAATAATAAACAATATTCTAACATATTACTCACAATGATTAGCATAATATTAATTTTTCAATCTTTAAAATCTACTCTCACAAAGGGCACGACAGTACAGCTAAGGCAGTTAAAAAATCCCCAATATGAAATACATTAAAGCCAGCAAATAAAAACTCAGTTAAATCAATACAATGTAAAGATGGTAATCATATCATGTTATATGAACGCAGCTGTTAATGTATTTGTTTTAACATTTGAATCAATTGCAAAATTGTATTTTCATACATCAAACTCTATGTTTCACACTGTATCATGTTCCGTAATGTTTTATAAGTGTAATGTAGATTTGTGTAAATGATATTTTGAGTCAATTAAAATCATGAATCATCTATTTTTACATTAAACTGTGCATGTGTATGTGCTGGCATGTAGAGAGGGGCCACTAACTGGGATGTGTTTTTAGAGTCGTGGATGAATACATTATCAGAAATAAAAATGAAAATAGTATTTTTTGTCACTTGCCATTGTCCTAAACTTTTTAAAATCGATTGATAGCAATCGCCATATTCTTTTGTAATCGCCCTTGAATTTAGTAAGATTAGTTTGCATAGAAACCTATTTATTTCCCTCCACAATGAAACCTCATTTTGTGCAGTATAGAGCGGGAGGTGAAGGGGGGGGGGGAGGCTTCGACAGAGTTGCATCAAAAGCCTAATATGGGAGTGAGCCCGAAGTGATAACATACCATTTATGCTATGCTATTTGAATGGAAAAAATAAAGTTAATTGAACTGATCTGAATTGATATGGACGAGTATGCATTGTTTGTTATAACAGACGACAGGATGTCATGTGTCAAGGTCGTAACTCCTCACTACATTTGTCGGGATGTATTTTGGCACGAAAGGGAACTGAAATGTACCAATTGTGTTGTAAAACTGCACGCATTATAGCAAATGGCTTCTGCACTGAATTCGGCTTTTACAATTGGACTTCAACACCATTAAGCGCTTTGAGCGGGAGCCTGCATACAGGAAATTACAATGTGATATGAAATTAATAATGCTTACACGATACACAAGAGAGATTGCCACTATCACACTTTTGTCAACACAACTTGTGTGATTCTGCTACATTCTTTCACGCAACCGTCTACAGGGGTGAACAAAGGTGAGGGATTGTTCTTTGTTGTATGTAAACCATGACCTGACCGTTTTTAGTTTTGGTTCTGATCTTTTTCGGCATCAATAGTAGGAAAAAACACAACCGGTCAAACTGGAGTTAACGAATGTTTAAAAATAAGTATTACCTGTCTGCCATTGCGCCGAACACAAATGACCCGACGAGAACACCGACGAAAAACAACGACTGCGACAGGTTGACGAGGTATGCCCGGTCGCACACAAGGTCGAACTGTGCGATTTAATCATGAATATCAAGAACAAAGACTATTATTTTTGTTTATACATCTGTAACATATTTTGTTTCAAACAACCTTTTTTAATGGGAAAATGGAACACCTGTACACATTTGCATTTAATTAAATCAAACAATCGGAAATTATATTGGCAAATGTGAGACATATTTCTTTATTGATTGAAAAACATATATATTTCTCAAGTATTGACTATTAAGTGTTTTTTTTTTTTTTACAGATGTGAACATTGGAATCCCACATTTATTGCTTATTCTAAACATATTGGAATATAATGAAAACTGACTTTTGTGTGTGTAATTATAAAATGCATCAAAACAGAAACCTTTTGATGGAGCCATGATAATGTCTTCCACTTTTAATAATTCAATCGACGATGAAGGTGGGTGTGCGTTATTTCGTGGGCAGCTCCGGGTATCATTCGTACTGCTTTATTGACTAGAATGAAAACATACTTAAAAGAACGGTAATCACTTCCATTCCGAATACATTGAATCCTTCTAGGCAACTCAGCCTATCCCTTAAAAAAATATTTCATGAACTTTTTATTACCTCTTTGAACAACGGAACAATGCATAAGTAATACAATGCGACAGCAAAGTTAGTAGCAGAGTAAGATAACATAGGGGATTCCGGACATAAATAACCTGCTGCCAATGAATGTGATCAGATGTGTTTTTTTTTTTAACTGAAAACAATCTGAAATGTATACATTCCAAAGTTGATGGATGGCAAACTTTTACTTTGTTGGACCGAACTTCGAGTTGGACTTCAACGTTATTGATCAAAAGTGCCAATTGTTTTTAACACCTTACACCAAAAGCATCGGGCTTTTTATTCGTTTAGTGTTAACTCTTTTTTACGACGGAAATATGGTTATTGTATGTTTGAAAAGTGGGCCGTGTTCTTGTCTCTATCAATGCATTAAAAGGGTAAGAAGCTGAACAAGAATTCTTAGTTTGTATTTTCTGCTGTTGGAAGAGATTAGATGCATATTCAGACAGCATATATGTTGCATTGAGAAATCAGTAAATGAGAGATGAGATATCTCTAATATGGGTATGGTGAGGGGCAGTCTACTGCCTGGACTGTACTGTTTTGTATTCACTTACCGCGCACTGGTTAACTCGCGCGTACGCGTACGTACGTACGTATAATCTCCACCTGCCAAGGCGGACGGATCACTGGGGTTTGCGCTTTCAGCGGGGATAGCGCCTTCAACGGGGGGAGCGCGTAGGTGTATTTCTTGCCGGTGCGCGTCGGAGGGGGAAAAACGATGACAAAAGACCAGTATCTGGTCTACGTGATGGGTTGCATAGCAAATTTACCGAAAAGGAAAGAAAGACCGATGATGACATACGTACCGATTGGACAATACTGTATTGCGACCACGCTACGTCATGTTCCCAGCCCGCGTCACATGGTATGACATCATGATGAACTCCGTCATCAGTCACATTTTCTTCTGTGACGTCATATTTCTCGCACTGCGCGTAGACGAGACCCCCAGCGTCTGTGACATTGAAAGGGATGGAGAGATTTTTCTGGAGCTGGGTGCAAGCTGACTCGTCAGGGCCCACGTTGGAGCAGTTCACACTGGAGTTCCATTCCGGTGTCTGTAACGCGTCGGAGTATACGGATAAAGCACAAGCAATGTGTGAAATGGCATCAGTTAGTATCGTCGAATATAACCGTACTGCGTTATCTGCGTGCATCAAATACGGTGTCCAACCGCAAGAGGCAAAACGCAATTTATTGGACATGTCGAATAGACCACTGCGCCCGCCTGTGTACTCCTGCCTGGGGGCCTATACACAAAACCAGCACTTCCTTGCGTCCGACGCAAATACAGGGATTTGAGCTGTTATGCTAGGGTCACACCTTTGCCACTTTGGCTTGCGTAACGTTCCGTAATGCCCGAAAATGAATGAGGCCTAACACAATTCTTTGACGTCCAGCTATATTAAATCCTGACATTCAGGCAATATGTAACCATGGGATTCAAACACCATGATAGTGTGGTTTTGAGAAAAGCAGCTCAAGATCCATATAAATAAAAAATCATTCGAGATATCGAGGAACCATGCACATTTACTTTCATATTAATCAATAGTTTCATACTATTCACCAACAATTTGATGTGAACACGTATTGGTTGAATGGGGTGTGATAAAATGCTAATACGACTGCTGTGTCCAAAACATACGCGCACCTCGACCCCTGCGTGATGCGCAAGGATATTGTACGCATTGTACGAAGTCCGATGTAGACCAGACGCAGAGAGGTGCGCGACCGTTTGTGATCAATGCAAAGGGAGTATACTGTCCTGGGAAGACAAACAAGCCTTCGGGAGGTGATCGTGAGCTATTTTCTTGCCAGTGGTCTTAAACTCATGTCTTGTCCATTATAAAAACTTGCTGAGAATTATTTGCCCTCAAACATGTCAAATGATTCACATTTGGAGTAATTAGTGGTTCCTGAAAATGTTCGGGCCGAACATTTCGTGCTTTATTTGCTTATTTTTCCACATTTGGATCATTTGAGGACAAAAAAATTTCAGTAAGTTTCTAACATGGACAATACATGAATAATATTTAAGACCATTCGCTAGACTATCGCTCACGATCACCCTTTGAAGGCTTTTTGAAGGCTTACACGCGTTAAATGCTACATTATGCATGCAATCTTTCTAAAAACAGTTCTGACTTTGTACATGTCGTATAGGATGGTTGCACTCTATCCTCAAGACTTCCAGCATTGCCTAGCTCTTTCGAAGGTCTACTCGGTTTGTGTGGTTCTTCAAAGAGACCCTTGAAGACATCAAAACCATAATGCGCTATTTTACGAGAAATGAGTGGAATTACGATCTACACATCTCATCAACACGTAGCGCCTATATAATTTTTAGGGACAACTCATAAAGCAGGACTGTCTGAATGATCTGGTTCGAATGTCAATAGACCACTTCGTAATAAGCCATTTCGTAATTGCAATTTGCGCATGAGCAGATTATTGCTTTTAGTAAATGACCTCAGGTCAATCCCCCAACTCACAGAATAAAATGGGAATTCATTAGATAGTCGACCACATTTCAATCTATTATCATGCAAATATGGCAACAGCTATTCAGCTCTGAGAAGGTACTGAAAGAACATTCTATCATGTGCATCTGCTTCTATTGTTATTCCGGGCACACTGTAAAATGTCTTTTAATCCACCATCCAACACAGTTTCATGAAACAATCCCAGTCAGCAGTCTAGTAGTATTTATTCAGTGCATTGTCCGACCATGGTGTAATTACGAAATTGTCTATTACGCCGTGGTCGGACAATCCACTGAATCGATACTACTAGACATGCTGACTGGGATTTTTTTTCATGAAGCTGTGTTGGTAAATGAATGTAAAGATATTTTACAGTGTGCCCGGCAGAACAATAGAAGCAGATGCGCATGGTGGAATGTTCTTTCACTACCTTCTCAGAGCTGAATAGCTGATTTCATATTTGCCTGATATTGAATTGAAATGTGGCAGACTATCTAATGAATTCCCATTTTGCAATTACGAAGTGGCTTATAACCCAAGGCACTTTGAAAAATGTATTGTGTTTACTTGCAAAGGTCGCACCGCATCGATCAAATACATGACACATATCTACATGTACAACGGAAACCACCAGACTTGCATAAAGGAAACAAACAAAGATAACAATCCTTTCAGATATGATTTATCGAAGAACAGTGCTGTTAACATTTTCCTGAATAATTGCACGGGATCATCAATCAACCCAATTCAAAATCAAGTCAGCGCTTTCATAAAAACCTATACATGGGCATACAAAGCAATGAGAAGTACGTACTCCACATGTTATTTTGACATCAATTAGCGTCAAATAATAACAAATCACTGATTTTATTCTTCTGTCGTGTTGTGACTAGATAAAGGTCCCATGATTTAAAATGTATAAAATAACTTGTATTTAAACATTTCTTGTGCCATTAAGAGCTCTTTATTGTAGTGATGTCCAAAATGAAGTGGTTCAAACACCGTTCATATACACCCCAAAACCGTAATGCTGCGGGGGTTTTTTGGACAGCTGGACTCTCTCTAGCCTATCCGATAGGCGTCGGGCTAGTGCATGGAGCTATATGTAAACACTTTAAATATAGCTCTATGGGCAAGTGGGCAAACTACTGACGGGCGAGGGCGAGGTCGAAGGGCGAAGCCCTCCCTCTCCCGTCAGGAGTCAGGCGTCAGACTGATGGCCCTCGCCCATTGATCAGTCCCCTTCGCGCAACCAGTGACTTGCCCATTATAGCTTGGCGGATATCAGATAGGCTATACTCTCTCCAAGCCGATGGTTACGTGTTCCGCTCACCCATACGAGCGGGAGGATGAGCGACTCACATGCCAGAGCGCGATGCACAAGGCGCAACATTATTTACCCCTATTTTGCGGACGCAGTTTATAAGATTCGCTTACCGCAATATTACGGTATTGATGGGGGGGGGGGGGGGGGGGGGTGCCTCACGAAACCCTGAAATGGAGGTCTAAGGAACTGACTCCAAGAGTAAAATCCGCGTAAAATATGGGGTCTTAGGAACTAAAAATATACCGGCATTGTGAAAAACAGGGTCTACAGAACTGCAAAACAAATTAACAAAGTGGACAAATGGGGTCATGGGAACTGCACATTAAGAAGTGAGGTCACTGGAACTGATTACTAAGTTTTATATGAAAATTATTGACATCTTTGTTTCTTTCTTTGTGTAATCCACTATAAAGAAACTTTAAACCTCAATCTGTATCAAAGATATCAATAATATTAAAGTTTAAATATATCCATGCCCTTACAGGTCTCACAACAAGAAAATACCAAGACAGTGATTGCTTTTCATGTTATCATGTGATCTATTTACATGCAGTAGACCGGGATCGAAATGGGGGTACAGGGCGGAATTGGGGCGGGCACAATGGGGATAAGCGGCGTGGCATTGGGCTCTATTTATTGGGGCAGGCTTTGGGCTTCGATTAAATAAAAAGATATATTCTATGAAAACCTAGTTTATCACAATCCTGCAACATGATTCCATCAAATGCGACAAGGTGCGACTCCAAACAATAACATTGTCATTAAGTCATCCCACGAATGACCTATATTCACAACGCTGGGGTCACTTAATACGTGTTCTACACCTGGATTCACTTCAAGAAATAAGATGAAATAAGAAAACAGAGGCAGACAAAGAAAGAGATGGAGAGATGAGAGGAATTCTGGCATGATGCCAACTGGTATAAATATGCTAGGGAAATAGAAAAGTAGAGAGACCATGATGAGGCCTTCATCTAGAAGTGGTTCGACAATGGTTGTAAAGAAGAAACATAGATATTGATCCGACATCATTGATTTTGTCCTCGGAATGCGTTAGACCGCTATTGTAAACGGGCCATTCTAAATCAGTACATATATTGGGGAGGGGGGGGGGGGTTATGGTGTAGAAAGTACAACTGCGGAAGAGGGAGATCAGGAACATTCCATGTCCCTATCTCTCTTCTAGGTCTGTAGGTATGTAGCGGATACGTGGATTAAAATGTCATTGAAATGTCATTGACGCTGGGTTCGAACCCCTGTCCTCCTGATGGAGGGTTAAATGAATGACCCACTTCACCACGCCCTTTCCACAAGTTGATCTACACGTAGTGGTTATAAACACATTATCAGGGGAAAGGTAGAAATGGGGTCAGCTGAGCAGAGCAGAGAGAGAGAGAGAGGGGGGGGGGGGTAGTGGGTAGATTGATACATGCAGCAAGACAGAAATATGATTATACAGACAGGGACATGTTGAGAGAATGCCACACATAACCTACAATAAAGACCCTGAGCGAAACAGCTAAACGGGAGAGGGGATATTTGCCAATCTGAAGTTCTTATTAAAACTATCAGATAATCCAGGCGGCAGGTATAGGGTTCATACGCCCCCTCACGATGTATTTTTTTCACTCACATGTTTTTGCACCCCTACAGTGTTTTGGTAATTAATTTGATGGTCCTGAAAAAGCTGAATTAAAACATAAATTTATTTGTCTTAATATGATGTCTATTTTGTCAGTTATATATCGTTAAAAAAATCGTAGCCATTCAAGGTGGCCGCGGTGATGAACCCAAAGTGGATCCAATTGGACAATATTTTGTATTGGGATCATCAAAATTAATTCACTGGACACTCAAAGGATTCTAAAGAGGTACAATTAAAAACATGTTGATACTTACAGCGCACCAGTGATTAGCAGTCGACGCAAGAAAGACGATGGCTAACACATTGGCGGCTCCCGGCATCCAACAGCAACAGAGTAACGCATATACCAATTTTTGGTAAGTCCCGAACTCGCCCAAAACCTGCAGAAGATCGTCAAACGCCATTCTAAATTGAACGTGGCCTGCCCGAAGAAAAACGTGTTTTGGCCTCTGTCGCTTTGCCTACGAGTGTATATAGTCGTTCAGCTTTTGAGCGAACAACCCAAATTGATAATTTCGGACGGAGGGTTGTAGTGCGTGGTGCAATGCCCTTCCACTGCGCACACCGTTGGCGAAGTCTCACTTGATGGAGCAACAACGAGTTTAAAATGTAAAGTTTGCCGAGCACGGAAGTGAAGAAATGGAATGATCCACGCACGCATGCACGAATGTATGCACATACTACACACGTGCGCACGTACATAGACAAACATAAGCACAAATCAACAGACGCACACTCACACATACAGTACACTGTTTATAAATATCAATTCAATTCAATTTGATTTCGTCTTTATTCGCATTACAAATACACAAATACAAAGCTCAAAACAAATTTTTACAGTTTCAACAACAAATATGAAAAAAGAAAAGAAACACCAGCATGATAATTATTCAATATATCAAAAGTACAGTTAGAACATTACAAAAAGCAAAGAGAAAAATTGTGATAAGCGCTTTACATTTTTGAAGTAGACCTCTACATGCTCATTCCAGCCAGGTCTTACTTTACATTATGGTTCCTGAGAACCTTTACACATTACATGCAGAGCACCATTTAGACAAGTATCAACAATTTTATCATAAAAATCATTCAATTCTCCACTATGTATTTGGCATTGTTTTTCTCTGCAACCAAATGCATAATACGGAACATTAATCGAATGTAGAATTTCAGACAACTTATGTAAATCCCTATCCAACTCCTCTTATATTTTGCTATATTCCAATTATAATACTTGTTTCCATTCCAGTCTTATCCGCCAACATTGGGGAATTGTGACAGATATAAGTCCAATTGACATTATCTGAAAAATTATCAAGAGTATAATTGCATTCATACACCTGCAAAGCCTCAGCTAAACTATCTGTTAACACAAAATGATCAATCAATGATTTGTGGTTACTACATTTGCTATAGAATGTAATGTCGAAATCACACGATTCACCGTGCCTACGAATATGATAATCATCCGCACAGGTCATCATCGATGATATCGATGATTTATGACCCCTTGTTGATATGGGGTTGAATAGGGTCAAACATATACATGATTTATGATGCCACGCACATGTTGAGACCTCACAAATTTTATACTGCAATTAAACTGTTTGATATCTCAAAACTTGTTTGTCTGCAAACATGGACTGTTCTCGTCACTTTAACCCGCACCGCAACATGTACACTAACGACTACGTCATTGAGTGCGTTTCTGCTCAACTCGGCGTTTTGATACGTGCTTTGTTCAGCATGCGGTTGCGTTCATGCTCATTTTGATATAAACGCCGTTTAGAAACGTCGTTTCAAAACGCACAAAAAGTGCGTTTACGATCTCCGATTCCGACTTATCACTTTTAACGGGGAAGCATAGACGTAGAAGCGATGTATGCGCGTTTAAATGACGTCATCTGAACTCCTTTCCGGTTCAGGCGCGCCCGTCCGCTACGGCCAGCCGGCTCTTACTATGCTCGATTCAGAACTTCGAAAAAGCGCGCGCCCCAGTTTGACCTGCCTTCTTTGGTCAACGAACTAGCGCATGCGCAGTGCATATTCGTGAAATCGTTTTTTTTTCTCGCGCTCGATAAAGTTGAGCATAAACAGTACCCTCATAAACGGCGTTTTGGATGAGCGTTTACAATCGGCGTTTCAAAATACTGATTCTGCCTTCGCAAATTGAGCATAAACGCATGGAGCCCATGTTTACAATTTAGAACAGAACACACAGAGATCTTGAAAAAAAAAGTCTTCATTGTTTGTTTTCTACCAGATACAATCTTGGACAATGGCGTATAGAGATCAAACTTTAAAGTGTCTGTATCAAAAGATATGCCCAGTTTATGATTTCAAACACTGCCTATTTACCAAATTGTACGTGACAGTGCACCAGAAAAATGTTATGGTATTCAAATCAAACATGTGTGTTTATAAATTTCAATTCCTTAATTTATCAGTATCATCTGCCATAAAAAAAAAAGTTGGCAAGATCATTGGAGTATGGAATTAGTGTTGGCATTGGGACTGGCATCATTTTGAGCATTTCTGAACATAGAAGGTAGGGCCAATGGCATCATATTGACAAAGAAGACCCTATTGTCGGGACTTCAGACCCATTGTTTCATCCTCTCTTTCCCTTTCTTACAAACACACACACACATACACACACACACACACACACACACACACACACACACACACACACGGTCTTCCTCTCCTCATTGGTCGCCACTTCTTTTTCTACTACCAGTTCCACTCAAACATGATTCATTCAAATTTGGCATTGTTCAGACATTAAAAGGGTAGTAAATTCCATCCTGAAATTCAGTTGTTTTTCATAAGAGCACAAACATTAAAGAAACATAATTAGTGAAGGTTTGATGATAATCCGTCAAAGGTTTAAAGGGTAAGAAAGTTACGATTGTTTGAAGTTCTGAACTTGTGACGTCAAGCGCGAGATACTCTTTCGTATGTTGTGGACTATTTTCTGGTTGAAAATATTGATTTCCTCAATAGGATATGCATTATTTTACCAGTGCACATGATACATTATTAGAAACACGTTTTTACACACAAAACTCTATAAAAATGAATTATTCCTTCATCAAAAACAGCAATTTATGGAATCACACAGCATACAATGATGGGAACCGAAGGCACCTCCACATGACGTCACAAAATTAAGATTAGAAAATATCATTTCTTTCTTATCCGTTGACGGATTTTCGTCAAATCTTCACTAATATGCTTTTTTTTTCATATTTCTGCTCTTAT
This sequence comes from Arbacia lixula, assembly GCA_963669155.1. NCBI lineage: Eukaryota > Metazoa > Echinodermata > Echinoidea > Arbacioida > Arbaciidae > Arbacia > Arbacia lixula. The sequence goes on from OZ022585.1 coordinate 451,701, forward strand.
TGAACTCAACTTAATTTCAGAGTAGACTATCCCTTCAATTGATATTTCATCAAATAAATAGCCTTCCGACTCACACTCACGGATTCATACTGCATCAACAGTGATAACGCACTTTCCATACCTCGTGATATGCGGACATTGTAGTCACTTCGATAAGAACGACAATGCATCCAGTTTACATGGACATCATCATTTAATGCAGCATTTCCTGCACAGTGCATATTCAGCATACACAGCATATGACCACCCTTTTAAGAGAAGGCAATTGGTTGACCTTTTCAATTTCAATCGAATGAAATTTGTTATGAGTAATCCTAATTACTCACAGATCGCAACCTGAAAAATCAATGCACATTTTAGTATTTTTCCGATAAACACATTCAAAATAGTTTCCTCTTCTGTAAGCCCATCATATGAAAATATTAACACAAAAATGGGCAACATCGGCTATCCCTCAAGACAGGTCAACATAAAAAAGCACTACTTATCAACTAATCTGTCATATTTACGCACAGTTAAGCCCTATGACGTTCATCAGCTGTAGTGGCATACAAACATAGTACTTAACATAATACATAATACTTAACCGACCGCAAGGAATAGAATAAAATCATAATACAGTAGATAAATTAAAGTATTAAAGTGATCATGTTAAATGCTCAAAGCGAAGCTGAAACAACCCATCGAAGAACAAACCAAATAACCGTATGGTAGACGTGTCATGGTATATAAAGGGTTAGTAAATTAGAAAAATACGGTCCCACTGATCGATATAAAATTATCCACTAAAAACAAATTTCACATTCGTTTGCAGTAATAAAGTCTCATTTTGACGAAAATTTAAAAAAACGCACGCCTCCAGTGACGTATGAGAAGTCAAAATTCCATAGATTGTACGGAAGTCAACAATAGAGCATTTTCGTATTGTATTCACAACTTTCCCCCCTAATTACGTAGTAACGCGTTATTGCATTCACCTGGATCTTGTCATTCAGATTCAATGGATGGAATGCACTTTGAATCTATTTGTTGTTGCTACTCAGACAAACCTCGGACAAGCTTCGGGGTTCCCATTGGTTTGAATTGCGTGAATAAAACATCTTATTTACGCCGTTGGCATTTATGGCATTTTAACTTCTCATACGTCACTGGAGGCGTGCGTTTTTTCAAATTTTCGTCAAAATGAGACTTTATTGCGGCAAACGAATTTGAAATTCGTTTTTAGTGGATAATTTTACATAGATAAGTGGGAACTTATTTTTCTAATTCAGTAACCCTATAAAGTGCTTTTTAACGGTGATTGACTCCCGTCAGCAAAGATATTTTATCCACAATGCTACTATCTACCCAGGAGTTTAAAAGTGTATCAGCTGGAAGTAGCATGAGCCATATAGAGAAAAATCACCGACTGCAAAATGACAACTTAATAAAGATAAGTTAAATGATAATGATACATAAACATCATATACATATCAGTACATAAATACACTCTGCACGTGTGTTTGTATAATATGAATCGCAAGCGGATAAACACTATACTTTATAGGTATGTTAAGGCCTTTATAACGCCTAATGTGTTACCATTTTAATGTGTATTCATGCATCAATCCATTGATAACAGTACCGTAGTGTGAGGTCATAGCTAGGACTATCATTTGCGTTATTCGACACCCGCCCACGAGATAATGTCTAGCTGGTGAATCTCTTTTTTTCGGAGTGGTCTTTCGAACCAACATTCTGCATAACGATGTATGTGACGACAACACTTCGGTACTCTACAGACGTCCAACCCGAGTCCCATATGTTAATGTTGACTAGGACAAAGATCATAACCACTGTGTTGTGTCGGTCTAACGTTTACACTTCAAGAAAATCACTTCTTAAAACTTATCTTTAGGTCTATGTTTTTATTGTGCACGAATCAAAAAGTGAAATCATGGAACTATGCAAAAAAAATCATGCAGGCCGACTTCGCAAATATAATAACCACTATGCAATTGTGAATGACAGTACATCGAACGGTCAAACTGTTTAGGCATAAGAAAATACATTCGAACTATCTCATGCATGTGATCAATGTTTGGATTATTGAACTAAGAACTCGTATGTATTATCCGCAATCATAGATCTGATTCCTCTTCTTCCAACATTTCATTTCTTGTGTACATAAAGAAGTATAGGCATAACATTGAACATTTAGGATTGTGTTTAACAGATGAGTAGTGCATTATTCGAAAGGCCTTAGGAAAACGAATTAAGGCAATCTAACGTTTCACGGTACAAAAACACGTAAACGGCATCGCAAAACTGACATATATAATGTGGCAAGAATTAGTATTTACATTTCTGTTTCACGCTATATGCGTGGGAATGTGACATGATTTACGGATACATTAATATATTGTCCATCATCTACACAAAGCCACCATAACAGCAATCTTGAATTAAAGAGATGGCGCCATTTACATTACAATCTTAAATGAAATTGTAGGCGATGCGCGTTCACATTCCAATATTAGATGACCATGTTAGCGGAGTACGTTCACATTTGGATTGTTATAAACAGGGCTAAGAGCATTTATGTCTATATCAAACCATCAACTTGGTTAATATGATTGAGGTAGAGTTCTCAGCCGCTTAATAAGTTATATACACGATTGATTGAAGCGGTCTACCACCTTCATAACACATCTCAATTTAAAAACGCTGTCAAAGACAAATAAGAAAGTTAAGCAAGTACAAAAGCGAAAAGGAGAGATAATTATGATACTGAAAGAACCAGAAACATGGAGGTGTTTACATTACTTCTGCATGCATAGCATACAAAGTTGTGTAAATACCATAGTACATTGTATTAAACTTATATGAAAACATACCGATAGCCCTAAATTTCCATAAGCAAAGCACTAAACAAAAATATTATCAAGCTTCCGTGGACCAACTATTTTCAAATTTCACTGCACCTTAACAAACAAGCAAGACTGCTTCTACGTGATTTGGGGGTATAATCGATTACACGACAACTCGTACGCGATCGTCAACTCATGACAAAATGAATACATGTTTTTCATAACAATCTTGTATAATCAAAAGGCGATCGTACTGAATCTTGACCGAAGGCCTGCCGGTCTGATTGAGAGGAGAGACATTATGATGAAACATGCAGCAATACCTAGGGGTGCGTCTGGACGGAAAGGCCGATGATCGCCGGGAAGAACGGTTGAATGTATGTTAGGCCTAGCTGTCGAAAACGGCTCAAACGTGCTCCGGAGAGAAACTATGTTTCTCATTGAAAATCAACTTGAAGTACAAAAATGGAGTAGAGCACGCCGTTTACTGTCGTGCTGGGAATTATTTCCCACTAAAGGCCATCGTCGTATAAAAGCAGAGCACGCGTAGCGTGGAGCTACAGGAATAGTATGCCTGAGTTCGGCGGTCGTCAGAAGGAGAAGAGATGAGATTTTACATCATGATCTTCTTTATGTACAAGCTCAAGGGATTCAGTGGTAATCCGCTGGATGCTCTCGGATCCAACAACGTCCAATGAGCAGACGATAATCGCCCGCCTAAATTGTCATTTATGCAAATTAGGCCGCGCAAATTGCGACAGAACGGCGGACGCTGGTGACAACTCTACCAACTATGGTGATAGACAAACAATACTAACAACATATTAGCGCCATCTACGGCCAAAAATAATCGTACATAACAAATGAAGAGCTGCTGCAAACCTAAGAACGACTTGACGCACGACTGGTGACCCCTTCTTGTGTTTAGTGAGATACCCCAAATTGTTCCTGTTTTAACATAGTAGGAGTGAATTTGCAACAATCCTAATCAATGTTGACAAATCGTGAATTTTGTATCCAGATACTAGATACCAAAAAAAAATTATAAACATCAGATTTGAACTTTAGCTGATGGGAGCATCAAAATCAATGAAAATCTGATTTAGCACAAGAAAGGTTAACCAGTCGTGCGCAAAGTCGTTCTCAGCTTAAGAACACCTTGGGACCCCCCACCCCACCCCGCATCAGACATGTGATAATCTCAGAGCAGTTTTGCAATGATTTAGGGTCTCGCAAATATTACCATATGTCCACTTCAGCACAATGCTTAACCGTGTATGTATTCAAACATCTGTCCTTCCAACATTTGTCATGTTTGTCATTCTTTACCCGCGGCGGGCTAACGGTAGGAGCGTCAAATACAGGTGGCAACCACGGCAACAGCAAATCGCTTCCGTGTAGAGTCGTGACGTCACTCCGAAAAAGAAGGAGAGGGAGGCCGCCTGTCGTCCCTGCCCTTGTAACGCGACCCACACAGAAGATACTCCGCACCCCTCCTCGGTTTCTTGCCCGGCTTCGTGGCGTCATTGCGGGCAGCGGTTGGGGTAGAGGCTTCCGGTTTGGACTCGTCGACCTAAAACAGAAATGGAGGCACATTTAATGTGATAGCCTAGGTACCATGCTGTTGGGCATTTATGATCCGAAGTGGAAAATGATAATGATAATAATAATAATAAGAAGAAGAAGAAGAAGAAGAAGAAGAAGAAGAAGAAGAAGAAGAAGAAGAAGAATAAAAATCATAATGTCTCATTTAGTGAGAACAATGCTTTTCATGAGAGCCCTGCACTATTAACCATGTCACTGGAACAAAGGATCCTACCAGGTATCTCAAACTCTCTTTAAAGTATGGAGTAACTATGTGAATTGAGGTTTCTTTTTACTGAAAAAACGGTAGTGGCAACCAGTAGGTTCGTAGCCCCTGCCTCCTGATTGAGCGTCCGAGGAGCGATCTACCTCACCACGCCACTTCTACTAGAATGGCGTCTAATACTCTAAGAGTAACATTTTTCCTCATGCTGTGACTTTTGAAAATCTTTAATCATGATGTGACAGCAATTTGCTCTTTTTTTCTCTCTCGAAGGCAAGTTTCCTGATATCGACGATTTAATGACGATTAAGTTCTTAAGCAGGTGTGTCAATTCATATTATATCAACATTTGAGTTGGACAAAGAAGACCCATCCCGCACAATTCACATTGACACTGACCACGTTGACGTAAATGATGTGCTTATTTGACACACCTCACATGCCAAATGTGTTCTTGTACGGAACTTGCGTGATCTTGGCTCTATTTCCGCCGGGGATATTGTCAATGAGTCATACATTGATTACAAGATTCGTAACTCCGACATCTTTATCACCTTTACGCGAGGAATTGCTCAGATATCAGATACAGGGCCATTTTACATGTTTTATATATAGGTTTTCAATTATTGTAAATTACCATTAATGGCAACTACATGGCAAGAGCTGATAAGCTCTATTTATTGCACAAATAAACATTATATTCATGTTCTTTCACAGCATAAATAACATTACAAATATCTGTACACGTGACGGATACATAACATAATATAATGAATAGGATACAAAAAAGGAAAAAGTATACATTTTGAATAAGTTTGACATGTCTCTATCTGTCGAGAGATAAAATAAGCTTATCTTGCTGCATGTGTATTGTTTCAATTTGATATATGCCATGGGAATTACCATTGATACCATCGGTATTTGTTACAATAATCGAAAACCTACGAACAACGTGGCGCTGGTATCAATATTACAGGTAGGCGCCTTATATTGATTTGATGCTGACGGAGAAAGATCGCATGATTTCTTCTGATGGCATCGCCTCTCCACTCACCTCGCATACGTCGCTTGCGTCGTAATCGGGATCTCCATGTTCAACGCAGACTATCCGGCCCTGTGCAGTGATTTGCTGGCACTTGTCAACGTACGGCTGGTGGTCCCGTGTACGGCAGCGAACGAATCTGTTGATTGATTAATCACCAAGATAAGTAAGTAGAAATTTATTACGTAGGCCTGTAGAAATATACTAATCTCAATTATTATAACACCGCTTTTTCATTTCATGATAGCGATAACAATGGTTTATGGAAACCTTTATTCTGGAATCAACCTAACCGAAGAAATTTTCTGCTTATGCCTAGAAATTTATGAAAACATGGGAATAGGAAAAAATATTGAATTTAGAGAGCTGATAGGAATAGGACATCGAGCATGTCTGATATCAATATGGTCAATGTTCTTTTACTCTTACCATTGAGGTATTTTAAGGTTTCGTACAACCATGCTAATTATGCCAATGAAATGCCGAATTGGCGGATGGAAAAGATGTAATGCAAAAGCCGCAATCGCAATTACCTCAGAGACTCCAGATAAGTCATTTCTTTCAGCATTGTGTTCATCATGTTGAGTGCGCCATGGTCGCCCAATGGTACGTCCGTGAAGGTCAGCTCCTTCATCTGCAGAGAGGAAGCGAACTCCCGGTCAAGATGACGCAGATTCCCTGCAGGGCTTGGCAGGGGGTCGTTATCAGCCGATGAACCCAGGTACCTCACATGGAGAAACGAGAGTCGTTTGAGTCTGGCTACTATGCTCAAGATATCAAAGATCTTTGAGTCATCCACACAGCCAAACTTTAGAGTTAGGCGATCAAGAACGGGACAATTTGTCCAAAGAGCATTTGCGGTGGACCCTGTGAGAGTTCTGATTTCAAATCGTGCTTCTTCGACACCTTCCAGATTTTGCAAGCTGGTGACTAATCCTTGCCCTAGATGATCACACTTGATGGAGAGTCGTCGGAGTAATCGTGCGGATAATACCACTTTGGCGACATGGGGGGTCTTCTCCAAATCTCTACCTTCGATCGTGAGGGACTCTAGTGAGCTAAATTGGCCATCGGCAATTTCAGCATGTCTTGGGTGAGTGCACGGCTGAAGAAACGAGAACGACAGTTTTCGAAGGTCATGACATGCTTCTGGAAGAGGTTCCAGAATGCAACATGGGTACTGATCTGCTTGTGGAAGCCTCAGGGTTGTCAAGCCTTGGAGGCGATGAAGCTGTTCCTTGAGGGCATCCATGAAGTCTGCTGTCGCTACTGATCTCGAGAGATCGAGGGTCTGAAGTGACGTTGAAACCAGAATAGTGAAGACAACTTTGGCACTTTCCTGTCGAAAGTCACAGGCAGTCATTGCGAGATTACGCACATTTGCATTGGTTCCGTTCATCAACCACTCCACAATGTAGCCATTCATGGCCTCGGGTAGACTTTCTGTGTCCATCCCATGTATTGTGACATCATGTCCGGACGGCAATGTACGTACAAGCTCGAACAAACCAAAGATACAACGCGATGTTGGTTTGGTCAAGTACAGCTCTGCTGGCCATGGAATGGCCATGAAGTCCCCTCTTCTTGGAATACAACCAATCATCGTAATGCATTCACACATTAGATTGTGTGGGGTGCCTTGTGACGCAAGATGAACACAGATATCTCGTACGATTCCCTCGTCTCTCTTGGAAGCTGCAATGATGTACACCAGAGCAGAGTAATCAGCGTCTTGGCGAGAGAGCCTGGTCAGAATGGCGTTGAACTCGGTCGTGCTCGTTCTGTGAGTGTCCACCAGATATTCAGCCACACATTTTGCCTGGACGAAGGGATGGAAGAATTCCAGACTGTTTCCTCGTTGGACCACTAATCTATATCTAGATGCAACCTCGTAGGAATTCCAGCATGACATGAAGTCCTTCTCATGGAAGGACCGCCCTTTGCTTTTGCTTAAGACTACCCGAGCAAGATCTTTCATTACTTGGCTTATCTCAAAATCTGGGTTGGGACCGCAATTGCCGGCGCCTTCAAATCGGGCCCGGAAAGCGTACACACTTCGCGTAGTGTCAATTGTATCTTTGTATCGCCTTTTCTGGTGAATCAGCTTGTGAGCAACTATGTCCGTGAAATCATCTACAGAACTTAAGCCCGTTAACAGTGCGCCTCTATCATCCGCAAGTTCGTCCTGATGGATGTCCCAGAAGGTACAGATGACTTCACACAGTAGAGGTATTGTGCAGAATATGTCTCTGATATGCGAGTTCGACCTCAAGAATTGAACGAGTGTCTCACCCGTGGTCTCCTTTGCCGTGAACCTCTTCCTGATGAAATCATACGCGTCTTCCTCGTCAAAACCCCCGATCTGAAGAGAAATATCTGCATCTATCTCAGGCCTGTTCTCCTGCCTCGTGGTTAGAATCTGAGTGGGTATGCCACGCAGTTGCTCTGGGCTAGGGGTCAAAAGCCTGCCCGTGGGCATGAAGGCAGTTGAATCCACTAGTATGATGCATTTGTCTGGAAACTCTGTGATGTACTCATTGAGTTCGTCCTCTCTGACTCCCGAGGATCGACCCAGCACCTCATGAAGTATCGCACCGCCCAAGGTCTCTTCAGCCTTCAACCTGTTAGCCTGCAGCAGGAAAAGGAGAGGCGATTCTGCATCGTCCGCCGCCTTCCGAATCCATTCCGCGAGCAGATAGTGCGTCAGCGAGGTCTTCCCCATCCCGACCGCACCCTGTATCACAATCCGTTTCCCAGTCTTTGTGAACAGAGCAGAGGGGGCCATTGGTTGTGGATCTTCGCCGGGGCTGCGCTGCGTGAGCTTTGGAAGAATGTATCTATCAGCTTTCCACTGTTCCTTATGCAGCAGTTGCCTGTAGCGATCTGTAAGCTCTTCTCTGCAGTGCGTGACATGAAGGAGCTTATCTGTAGATTTAATGTTAATTGGCAAACTGCGGTAAGTCACACAGAATATCAACATGCAGCACTTTACATGCGTACAGTAATTGTACAATATTGTAACATAATAATATCACGTTTTAAATGGATTTGTCTTACGTAACAAAGTTGCGCAATCATTTGCTTTTTAAGTTGCCACCACTCTCTATTGTGTCCTATTTCTATTTCTACGAGCACATTATCAAAACATTGCATTACATATTTATATTTTTCTCTCTTGAACCTCAACCATGTCAACTGAGGGATGGAAGTATTCAATCCCTATTTCCACTCAAATAAATGAAATCATCTCATACAGAAATCAACAAGCCAAATAGACTAAATATCATGCTTTGCTTAATTTGCTAGATAACATCTCAATCAGTATTTTTGGATGATTGTAGTAGTTTGTTTTAATGAATTCACAGTTAAAATGAAACGTCAAATCGGAGTTTTAATCATTATACAGATTTCTAGCATGGGTTCTCTAATATCTGTTAAATTCTTGATATGTTTTTAATGAAATATTCTGGGAAATTTATTACTAAATTAACTAAATGACATGCTGCCTATTCAATATCATAAACAATCATTACGTACTTGCTTGAAGCTGTTCGGACAAGTCCTGCCTTTCAATTTGACCAAGCCTCCGACAGAGTTCATCGCGGGACGAGCTGGTCCTTCCAAAATGTTTCTGCCATTCCCGAAGGAGGCCAAACCGTCCACCCGAACTCTTAACGGTGTCTTTGATCCTGTCCCAGCCAAAGGTAGGCCCCAATGGAACGAACAGTTCCCTCGCTTCATCTGGATCCATTTGTTTGGACAACTCCTGTAATTCCAATTCTCTCAAGGCGTATATTCTGAAACGTTGAAAAGAAATAAATATAAGCAAATAATGGGGGGTTGCTACTGAATACATAAAATCTAAGAAGAAATATATACATGTACACATAAACTGTGCAAATACTCATATTGAATTGCTAGTAACACTTTGAAGCTCATAAAACTTTGCTTGGGTTGAAACTGTCATTACATTGTATTGTGAAGTGAGGTTTTCATATGAAAGTTTGCTTAATCCTGCAAACTAATGATGTTTTTTTTTTGTTAAATAGCTTTGAGAAATGAATGCTTAGAGAGTGGAATAAAAAAGGAAAAGTTTGATTCTCAATCCACTGGATATTTTGGCGCTTTTGTCCCATTTGACTTCTGAATTGTGTCGTTTTACTTTTTATTACTGTTGCCACTTGTTCTTCCCTTGCTAATGCATACCTGTGCTTAAATAGCAGCAGTGGTGATTTTTCTACAGCAAACAAAAATATTAATCCGTTGTGTGATCTTTACATTTGAGGCGCTGGCATCTACACTACAGCTCAAAGGAATTGGCATAGGGAAAGGGAAAGGGAAGAAAGGGAAGGAGCCTAAGTTTTAAACCGCGGTATATTTTGTCCAGTTCAGCATGAAATATGCTTTTCAGGCTAGAGCATCGTGTTTCATGCTAAACTGGACAAAATATACCGCGGTTTAAAACTGTGGCTCCTTCCCTTTCCTAATGCCAATTCATTTGAGCTGTTGTGTAGCTGCTGCTCCGTACCTAGGATAGAAATAGGGACGTAGTAGGAGGACTGGCGTAATACAGGCTCCTCTTGAAAAGCAGCGTTATCGCTTCTGAGGCTACCCTGGGTAAATACTAAGTGTTAAAAAGCACTTTTGAAAAATGATTTTAAAAAATCAGTTTGAACTTAAATGAAGCTGCAATTGACACATCATAAAGTCAAGGGATGTCAATTTTCTATAGACTATTTTGTAACATATCAATTACTTTTCTTTAAATAATCCTTGGACTATTTAATGAGATATTCAATTTTGGACAAATTTGGAACTCAACGTTTGTGTGCATGAGAATATTGATTCAGAACACAACAATGATCATTGTGCATCACATATATTACTCCACGAGCAACTGCCATCAGAGTGTCATCAATGATGCTTCTGGCAGAAAGGAAGTTGTGAGTTGGCATGTGTGATGCACAATAACCATTGTTGTGTTCTGAATTAATCATCGACACACACAAATTGTTAGATCCAAATTTGTCCAAAAGTGAAAATCTCACTGAATATTCCAAAGATTATTACAAGAAAATAAATCGACGAATCGTCACCAAAACCTGTCTATAAAATATTTGACATCCAGGCATTGACTTAATGATGTGTTAATTTCAGCTTGATATGAGTTGAAATTAATTTTTAATCATTTTTCAAAAGTGTCAAAAGTTTTTTTTTTTAGAACACCTAGTATAAGACCATAGTATTATTATACCCCTGCGTTTAGATTACTTAAATTTGTTCATGTCCTATGGGACGCTGTGACTTTACCCGTCGGTCTCAAGGACTCACGTTGATCATGCTGATGCATCATTGTGCCCAGGTCAACGACACTTCAAACCGGTTCAGAAGTCACCGGAAATAAAGTTCCTAAGAAACGGTGTCTGGACATATTTGCTAATATTGGCGGATGGGCAAAAGGGCGGACATACAGACTGACAGATGGACAACCCGAAAATAAACTGGCATCAGTTGACTCTTTATCACAGAGACAAATTAACATTCAAGCTTGGTACAGCTTCCCATTACCCCTTATCCAAAACAAATCCAAATTGTTTAACCATTTCCCCCTTTTACAACCCATACCCCCCCCCCCCCTTGCTTCACACACACACACACACACACACACACACACACACATACATATACACAGACACAGACATTCTTTTACTGAAGATGCTTACTTTGGGCTTTGTTGCGCGGAAGGTATGTTCCCTGGAGGGCCTGGGTTGGTTTCCACATCACCAGCAAGCAGGAGAATCAGGCCCGCTACCACCACGTTGAAGGACGGGCATGCAGCGGCTCTCCTGCTCGGCTCAAGCCAGTACGAGGCCATGACTCTTCGAGCTTACTGCGGCTGTTACCAAGGGGGAAGTGTCGTCAGTGATCCTCAAGCCAAATTCGGCGCTTTTGGATGTTTATCTGCCCTCTGCTTTCTTTTGGCTATATGACATCAAGACATATAAGCCTAACGGCATGTTCTCACAGAGTGCCCATTGGTCTCTTATGTGACTGTTCAGAAGCTACACTCTGCACTTCACAATTAACGTTTCTATGTTTCATTTCCAGCTAGTAGCAAGTTTCAAGTCATTCTGATAGCGGGTTTTTTTTTTCTGTACATTGGCTTAAAATGGAAAGCTTCATACGAGTAGGTTTATGCTTATCACTAATCCTTTGTCCATTTGTCCTGTGTCCATTTTTCACTTACTTCCACCATTGTTTGCTGTACCACTAACTGTCTGTCACTAAAAGTCACTGTCACTAACTGCCACTAACTAGGTTTGACCATGGACCCTACCACGAAGCGTCCATGGTTTGACAGTATCAAGTTGGGTGGTTTCCAGTCTCAAGCATTCGATGACGTAAGATGCAGAACGGTATTATCCTATAACTAGACGTCTTCCCGGTCCTGTGTATGTCAGAATTGGATAACGATGCAAGCACTTACATGTACCCTAAAGCAAAAAGTTCTGCTGAAATTCTGTCGTTTGAATTCCTCTTTGGGTTGAAATGGTTCGTCGTGTATACTGGATTCAGCTTTTGTAGCGCGTCCTCATGAAGTAACCCAGCACAAATTTGATCCTCTAAAAGGGTGTGGCGCATCAACTTCAAAAGTCTCTCACGAGCACAATGAATGATGTTGCTAGATTCATTCTGTGTATAAAACTGTCCTTCATCAATGTTTAGTATCAATCCGGTGCAATCCATATAGCTCACTAGAACACGGGGTGGGTGTGACAATCCCATGTGCATGGTTGATTACGTACACATCCAATGCGTAACTGCAACATTCGATTACAGTCTGATCCAGTGCGGAGATAATGTTGTGTATCAAAAAGTTGCGTTGGACGTTGTGACGCACTCTACGGTAAACATGCTAAACCACTGTCACCCATGGCATGGTTGTGTGGGGATGTGGGTTGGACTGCATGGACGCATCACACAATACAACCAAATATGTAGAAAAAATTATTTCCTGAACGATGAAAAGGAATCAACATAATGATTGAGGTGAATCATGGGAATCAGTCATGTATGAAGACGGGTGAGTGGGTTGATAGTCTTTCGTTAAGTCTCTGTTTGTTTTTGATGTTGATGAGAAAGTATGGCATCATACTTATATATGAATGATCTCTGAATGATCTCAAAATGAAATCAAAAAGATCCGGGGAAAGAACACAACCTTGCTGCACTGCTTTTCTTATTTCGACAAATTCACCCACATCATTACCTACTCTTATTGCTGCTGTCTGGTTCCAATAAAGGTTTCTGATGATTCTGAGATCCTTACCATCGACATTGATTTCACTCAAGATGTTCAACATCTCCTCATGCTTGACAGTGTCGAACGCCTTGGTATACTCAATAAAACACATATACAGGTCTTGCTTCATTTCAATAGCCCTCTCTGATAGCATTCTCGTCATGAATATTGCATTTCTGGTACCACAGTCCTTAACAAAAACACATTGTAGCTTTGACATGTTTGATATTTTCTGGTTTGATTTTACTCCTTGCTCTCTTCATCAGCACTTTCAACAAGATCTTCACTACATGGCTCATTAAGATTATTGTCCTGTGTAATTCACATTGTACTGCTCCAGGTTTCTTTGGCAGAGCAATAAAGACAAACTTGCTTAGTTCTGGAGGTACATCTCCTGAGTTACTCATCTCATTCAACACATCTGTCAACTTCGCTATTCCCATCTCATCCAAACTATTGATCATTTCAACACTTATCTCATCAGGTCCAATTGCTTTGTTGTATTTCATACTTTGCACAACATAGTGTACTTCAGAATATAGAATGTCTGGGCCCTTGCCGGTTGATTGTTGCCAAAACACCCCTATCATCAGCAACAATAGCAAACATCAGCAAACAATAGCCATTGGCATTCAAATAAACAGACGGACACACAACTTCTGTAGCTGAATTATAGTTAGGATTACTTCCGAAGATCATCTTTTTCTTTAAACTGTGGCGTTCACATCAGTGCCCTGCCGTTGCTTCATTGCTGTCATGTCTATGCCAGAGGTAATACCATGGGATCGTGCAGGTTGTTCTTCACCTTAAAGAGGCCCCCTCTTGTCACCCTGCACTTGTGTGTCTATCTGTGTACCGGTAGTTAAAATTAGAATACCAGAATTTCAAAGCATTACTCAGTTTATTGTAGTTGCTATTCAGAGAATTCTATGTATGCATTCTTTCTTGATGAGATAGTTGCGCATGAAGTTCAATTGCTCCGCTCTGCTACCTCCAAAAGTTTGTCGCACTCTCATGCTGTCTCTCCCATGCTTCTAACTAGTGAGTTTCAGTCTCTTTCCATTTCTATCTGTCTAGACTGTGTATGACGCACACTCAAACACACACACACACATATACATACTCATACTCATAAACCATATCTCTTTTCCCTTTTTAAATGATTTCGATAAAGTTGCCTCATGGCATGGCATCATTTGGAAACATACGTTGTTGATTATTCATCGTTTTTTTGCGTGTGTGTTTCATACGGACCTCCATTTTAACACACAAGAAAACGCTCACGCACTCACAAACATCAGTAAAAAGGCATACATACATTTCACAAACAACGGCAAGCGCACTTTCTCTTTGTTATTGGTTGCGAACATCGAAAGGTATTCCTTTCAAATAGCATACCTTCTTAGTTTTGATTAGCCTCCCTTTTTAAATCAAATTTGGGGCAACACCGTGATAGGGTGTTGCAGTAGTGCAAACTTTCCACCTTCTATATTTTCGCAGACCCTACCACAAAGGGTCCATGGTCTCACCAACCGAATAATCCGCTCTCCGGTGCTTTGCCTCCCAGGGATGTGTTATGGAAGGATAGGAAGCAACTTTCTTTCTTTGAACCCATGTGCCAAGCCGCAGAAAAGTTATGGTGTTCTCAACAGGTGCTGTTCAGGTGTTTGAACAATTATGAACATGATTGTGTGGCAACGGTTTCTCAGAGAGAACAAAAGAATGTCTCATTTCGCTTGTCCCGTTCTGTTAATGACATTAATACTTCCATGAGCACAACAGGTATCAGCAAACACAAATAAACAAGTTTTTCAAGTAAAATATCTCTGCTTCACGCAAACACACACAAACTCCGTTAATGATAACACACAGCTTAATATATCATCTTGAGGGTGGTCGAATCTCCCAAATGCACAAGATGTCGGAAAGTGAAGAAATTGGTCAACTTTATAATAAATACAAATAGCTTATATGTCCGATTTTTAATGATTCCTCAATACTTTTCAAAACAAAAGCAGAGTATTAGGATCTGTCATTATCTGCCGTTAACTTCCTTATAGTTTGCAAATGAATTCGTCAAAAACAAAACGTCTACAGACAAATGGGAAATTAAAGAAATTTCTTTTCAAGTTGACATCAGCTAAATGTCGGCTCGGCACATGGAACATCAAAGCATTGTCATGATTATGGAATTCTTTTGACATTCATGAGCACGCTTTAGAACCCATACAGATGTTTGAATGTATTATGCTCGAGTTTCTACTCCTTCCCAGAACACTTCCCTGGTCCACCCTTTCGGTTGAGAAATATCAGTCCTCCTGGGGACCAAAGAGTTGGATTTGTGCCAGAACTATTTTAGGTAATGAAAAGGTGACGTCATTACCTGGTTGGTTCCTTTTCTATGAAGGGGGTGAGAGAGCAGGAGGGTGGAGAACCCGATTGTGGTGCCTGAATTTACATGTATGTAGACACACGTTAGACACGTCGTGTGGGGAAAAATCCCTCTTTATCCCCAATAAGGTTAATACTACGCTCGGGGCCATAGTGAAGAATCTGGCGTTTAATTATTCGGGTACCATTCCCTGCTCTATGGGACTTACGTGTTTTACTTGTGTTAGAATAGTGCTTCAACGGTTCAGCTAGTATGAAGGTTCGAATTGGGGAAATGCTATGAACTAGCATGCCAATTCATGATTTGGGGACTACATGTATAGGTTGTCATGGTAACAGAGAGAAAAAAGGACAATTAACGACACAAGAGCTTTCGTGACTACTTGAGCATACTCGTTCACTTTAATAATTTCCAGTGTCTGTTCAAAGCACAACATCACACATGTCATACCAGGCAAGATTCGTGATAATCACCGATAACAAAATAACCGATTAAATAGCAGTGAATTAGTGACATCAATAAAATTGTTTTCTCCATCGACGAAATACATATTACATTGCATAAAATTCCGATGAGTGTGCGAATAAGTGGCATCAGTGGAAAACATCTATTGGAGATTTAGAATAGTGAACTCTGAAAATGTGATGTTACATATAAGGTGACAATATCAAACATCTGTACCATCAATGTACGTGTACCATCGTAACAGGACATGGATAAGGTGTAAATTTAAAGGTAGTTACACTTCATTATTTGTTTCCCTGTTGCAAGTCACAATTACATTGTGTGTAAATACAACACAAAGTAGAGGAAAACAACATTTGATAATGTCCTTCAGAATAAAGGAATTGAAAAATGATTTGCGCTTAAATGACATACTGATCGTTACCACAGTTACATTTCAAGCTCACTTTGTCGTGACGTCTAGAGAAAGAGTTTGGTATGTGTATACCCCATGTATCAACATCTTTAGTTTAATCATGTCGATTTCAACACCACAAGCAAGTTTGTTCGGAACGGCATTTCTGGCAAACCGTTGGAAAAGATATTATCAAGTGAATAGGTAAATTGTGAACTCTAACCTTTCTTTACAGATGAAATGAAATATGAACTTAAGAGGCGAACTGCAAAGTAATTCGTTTTTCAGACTTTGAGTTTTATGCCACTGTTAAGGCCAACACAGATGACACGATCTGATCAGTCGTGCGACTCTGCGACTGGCTGAATCGCAGGACCCGGTCATTGGCTTTGTGCAAGAAGGTGACGTCACATTTCGAGTCGCAGGCCCGGACGACTGCAGAATCGTGGCAAAATCGTGTCGTCTTCGGGACGATGTGAGTATACCATTTCACAAATTGGACTGAGGCCTACATTATGATGGGCTCTTTTTGCGGTCCAGGTAATATTTAACAAAATGCTTCAAAGTCTTCAAAAGGGATACAAGATATTTTAAAGGAAATGGTGCTCCATATTTATACTCACACAAACGTAATAACGACAGAAAATCGCCAGAAGTGTGCATTGCCATAACAACTAGAGGAATTACAAATTGCCATATCTATGTTATAATGTCTGTGCTATGCTAACATGGAGGAGGGGATTATCGTGTTAAGAAAACTCTGAGATTTAGCACACTTGGTGTAATAAATAATATATTGGTTTGAGATCTGACACCATGAATGAATCAATGAGACATATGCTCGTTCCATTGATTTTTGATTCGATTGATTTGATTTTATTCATGCACGAGAGTCCTCGATCAGCCAACAACGTTGTTTTTCAGAGAGGCCGTGATTTTAAAAAATAACATTCACATTCAGATTTGAAAATATATATCAATTAAAAACAAACAACAATTATTAAAAACGATAAAGGTAAACATCTTACGAAACAAGCGGACGCACATAAATACTAACTTAAACGTGTCAAAAAGATTGAGGCGGCGAGGGGGGGGGGGGGGGGGGGCTGAGCAAAACGAAATAACTGCATGTGTAAGGCTAATGAGAAAATAGAACCAAATGACCTCTTTTAGTTATTGTTCAAACAAGTTCAAATTATTTAATCTACGAATAGTTTCTGGTAATGTATTAACATCTTGAATACTGCATTTCTTACAAAATCCGTTCTGGGTTTCTGTAGACTTGTCATTCCCTTTGAATTACAAAGGTTGTGGGAGAGGCGTTGTTTTAGGCCCTTTTACACTTCCGCGGATCGCATCACGGATCATCCCGGATCGTCGCTCCGAGATCATCCGTGTTATCTCCGCGCATTACCGTGTATACACTGGGGAGGCGTCCAGTGTGATCCTTGGCATACCGGCATATCTGGGGAAAATTTTTCATCCCGGAGTTCACGGATGAAAAACAATCCGCCCTCTTCCCTGTAGGCAACGTGTACCTCCGTGTAGCCGCCGAATACATCCGGGACACTCCGTGTAGACATCGGGAGGTCCTTATTAACGCCGGTCTCATCCGGGTTTGAAATTCCGTTAATTCAGTATACGAATGAATATGTATGCATATTGCCATGTAACATATACGAATACAGGTGTACGTATCGTTTTGAAGACAACAGACGTGACAAGATGCCTTCGACAAGAAACGGAAAAAGTCGAAGGGCACTAGCCAAAAAAGATCCACCTAGTCCGAACCCATCTCCACCTGCAAGTGAATCCGATAAAGGCAGCAAGTCAACCAGGGTAACAACGCCTCAACCATCGGAGCCCACACTCGAAAACGCAGCCGAAAATCAGCCATGTCCGAAGCGTAAGAAGACACCAGTCCTACACCTTTCTGAGGAGCATGAACAGGATGTAGCGGACTGGTATAGGTCCCATGAACTGCTGTACAATCGAAGGATGAAGGAATATCAGCAGGCTAACAGGAAGACGAGGCTGTATGAGAAGAAGGCTGCTAGTCCGGATCCCCCATGTACAGCAAAGCAGCTGAAAATATAGATTGATTCGATGCGCACAAACGTTGGAAAGCTGACCAAGAAGAAGGAAGGACAAGAATCCATAGCATACACCGACAGCGAGAAATGGATTCTTGAGAATTTCGGATACCCCATGGATCACATCAAACGTTTTGGCTCTGAAAAGGGGAACCAAAGAGGCCAGGTATATTTAGGCATCTAAATCTAAATTCATCTATGATAGCTTGACGAACTTCAGTGATAAAAATTGCGATGGTACTGTGAGATACCCTGAAACCAAACTATACAGACCTGTAGCTACTTCCTGTTGCCACAGCTAGTTATAGCTAGTTTTAACCCTGGCTCAAGGGCCTTCCTGAAAAATGTATCTGTCATCTCAATCTTTGGGCCAACTCTAGTTAGGATTTCATGGGATGTGTCAGGGTTCATCCTCATATTGTTCTTGAAATTACCTACAACTTCTCCCATAAGTTCAGCCATCAACTTATCATACTGTCCGTAAAGTGGTCGTCTGGGAAGCCACAGTTTCACCCACTCACTCCGGTTCCTTGCAGTATTCTGTTTTTTGTTTATGTCATGCTCATACCGTTGCTGCAAAACAAGAGCTTCTGTTCCAAGGAGTTTAACTTTGATGGTGTTCACAAACAGGAGCATATGCTGTAGATTTTCAGGCGTGCTTGCCATACTTGACTCCGAAGACATGTTGTCGCTCGACAGGAAGGTAAATAAGCAAATTAGCGCCTACAAGCTCAAGTCACCCGTCAACATTCCGGAGATATCCCAATAGACAACGTACACATCCGTGTAAGGACGGTAAAAGTACCCAGTGACCTCATTGCTCTTCCTTGAAATCCGTGTTAACTCCGTATGCGTTTCCGGCGTGGTCTGCGTTGCTAACTTGTCTGTTCATGGAGACACCGTACTTGCCCGTGTATACACCCAGTTCGGAACGTATCCGCCACACCGGCATCAAGAGGAAATCGTGGTGTCGCACGCCGGAACACCCGGCATTAAGATCCAGAATAATCCGTGATGTGATCGGTGAAAGTATAAAATGGCACACAAGGATGTAGGTAATATATTATGAAGTAACTTAAATACTAGGACAATTGCTTGATTCTTCCAACTGTTTACAACATGGTCAATGTTCAACCCAGTACAAAGTACTGATGTACTCTACATACTGTATGTGCTATTTGGTGTTAGCTTAAACACAAACTGCAGCTTCAAGGGTGCTAAGATGTTAGTCGCACAAACACTCACTTTTGTTCGTTTGCCGTAGCTATACAGTTCCTGGGCCATGTTGCATATTTATTTCTAACCATTTTAACTTACCATTGATGTTAACTACCATAGCAACAACAGCAAAGATGAAATCCCATTGGCTGCTACCATAGATTAATTACCATTGACGGTAAGTTACAACAATTTAAAATACTGTGCAACAGGGTCCTGCACAATGGGGAATGGCACTCTCATGATAAGTGGAATCGATTAAATACACAAATCAGAGAAACAGATTGGCAGAAGTTTGAGAAAAAGGAAATTATAAGGAAATTATTTATGTCTAAATCACTTGCCTTGTCAATCTTGCTCCTTGACACTTTGAATGTAAAAAAACGACGTGGTGATGGATTTATGTGTATCGCTTATGGCATGTTGAAAGTTCAATCCAAAATAGAATGATGCTCTGGGTTTTGCCTCGTTGACGCATGATAAGTAAGTAAAATCAATCCTCATACACTTTATACATCATCTCAGACCGATCAACTTGCACATGAAGGCGAACGCTCAGAATTCATTGCTAATATTAAAACAAGATTTTCCAAACTTCACAACATGTCTGAGAATAAGAGTTGTGCCAATTTGTTTCCCAGAGTTTCCTGTACTCAATTCAACACATTTTCATAATATCAATTTGTTTACGTACATAGCGGTGACCAACGATTCTCCATACCACGTACAAGGGAAAGGCGACCCACAATGCACCGCGCTAGTACACTGGACCGCAAGCGGATATCACGGCAAACAAAATCCGAACGTGTTTGCGCGGTGCATCATGGGACGACTTTTCCTTATACGCTGTCTAGAGAATTACCGTTGTGACCGATGACTGGTGACGTAGTAATAACTTGAATACAGAAATGCACAAAGCATGTGCTTTACCATCATGTTCAATAGTGTATAGTACCTACCTCACAATGTGAATTAAAATATAGAATTGTATCACTAGTTGTTATTTTACGTGGCAAGTAAAGAAAAAATAATTGTCTTACCCTACCAGTCTGATAAGAAGAGGCAAATCATGGATTAGTTAATTCATTTCCGCCAACAATATCCATTACATGAATGAGCTACGATTGCATAAGTTTGGCGAATCAAGACATATATACGATGAGTTAATGCAACCGACGACGACGACGAAGACGCAGCTAGGTTGAATTTGGCATTGCCTCTACTGATTTAATACGAATACCGTATATGTTTTGGAAAGGACCTCATAAATTTGTTTCACATTTAAAGAGTAAGAACACAATGCACCACAAATGATGACGAATGTGAACAGGCGAAAATGAATTAAAAAACAGACAAGTTGCAGAATGTCACTGATTCTATTAAATTTAAAAACAGCAGTGGAATACGACAAGATCGTGCGGGATGAATACGTGCCATGTTTCTACTCCCAAAAATACTCTCGGTTGAGACTTGAGCAGCCACTCTCAGAAGAAGAGGAAGAAGAGGAGGAGGAGGAAGGAGAAGAAGAAGAAGAGAAAGAAGAAGAAGTAGAAGAAGAAAAAGAAGAAGAAGGAGAAGGAGAAGAAGAAGAAAAAGAAGAAGAAGAAGAAGAAGAAGAAGAAGAAGAAGAAGAAGAAGAAGAAGAAAAAGAAGAAGAAGAAGAAGAAGAAGAAGAAGAAGAAGCCGGACAAGAAGTTTGAGAAGGAAAACGTGAAGGAAAAGGAAGAGGAAAAGGAAAAAGGGAAGAAAAGAAAAAGTCCTCCCAGTTGATCTTGTGGTGGACATGGCTTCGAAACGCCGTACTAACGAGGCAAGGTGTCTTATTGAAGGCCAATAATACAAGAACTTCAGACTATTTGGTCCTATTAGGAATCTCCGCCCCCCCTCCCTCTCCCATACCCCCTTTATATCTGTCTATTAGCACATCTCTTCCTATCTATTCCTATCTCTCCCTACACCCCCTTTCTCCCTCTCCCCTACACGTCCTATCTCTCACTCAGTCTATCATCAACATGATCAATGGTTTTAAGTATCGCCTCCATCGATATTGATATCTTTATGCATCATGTGTAGACATTTATCAAGTTTGCAGTACGTGACTGTTCGGAAATTACATCCAACAGAAATGTGCCCTCTTGCCGTTACACGGTTCGGTCCGTTCTCACGGCTCTTATCAGTTCAATACTGGTGCCTATTTCTCCAAAACTGTCTAGTATCCCTCATTTGCAAGCCTTTATATGACATATATGAGAACTAGCTGAAAAATCTAGTTCCAATTCGTATAAAAATATGTTAAATACGACAGATCAA
Organism: Arbacia lixula; assembly: GCA_963669155.1. NCBI lineage: Eukaryota > Metazoa > Echinodermata > Echinoidea > Arbacioida > Arbaciidae > Arbacia > Arbacia lixula. The sequence continues at coordinate 473,574 of OZ022585.1, forward strand.
CGCATAAATTAATCACCATAAGTGCAGTATTATGCAACATGAATTGTGATTGCATCAAGAGACAAAACAAAAAAACAATGGAGGAATTCCATTTTGTGCGATAAGTCATTGGCCGGTAAGTATTGGGCTTCTTAGCTCTCAGAGTGCCAGACACAATTGCGCTCTATTGGATTTGTGTGTATTACTTGTTAATGATGGCACGCGATGAGTTAAAGGCACGTTCCATCGAGTAGGTCTATGTGTGCCAGTGCAGTCTTCCATGTTTGGTCTCATATTGAGGGCGCCCTCTATTCGTTCCTTCTAGTGTTTTATACAGGGGCACTAGTTCCTTCATTACGGTGATCCAGTAGACCCTCTGGGCGTGTGAAGAAACCCCGCTGAAGATACCGATCACACATAATGATCTACGGGCAGCAGCAGAAAACGGCTTTTGTGTGAACGCACTTTATACTATAGCACACATTGAGTGGGACTACAGCGGTCGCTACCGCCGAGTATAGACACATGATAGATAGTCAGTATGGGGTTCGTTCAGCAGTACGTGACTTCGACTGTTGGCGAGGAGAGCACGAGTTGTACCCGGCTGTTCTTCATGCTATGCGCTGTCATGGTAAGCTCGTCTATCTTTCGCCGATGTCTGAAATTAAAATGAAGAAGAAGAGACAAATTTAATGTTATTGCGATAAATAAAGTATGCCAATGTACAAATGATATAATCATCGAATACCGACACATGTACGTAGCCATAAAGACAGCGTGGCCCATTTGTAAAAGTCGTGAAACTCAGCAGGAATCAGCACCATATCCTAACGACAACGTAAATTAAATCTGGCATTTATAGCTGCATGTACATTCAAGGAAAAGTGGAAAACTATTCTTGTTTCAGTGTGAAAAGTAGCGATCAAAGCCTACAGTCATACACGGTTTTGCAGCTGCAAGCTACCAGCGGCGGAGAACTGTGCGCACTGGTGGCATTACCGCCGACAGTTTGGAGTGGAGAACCGTTGAGGTTTTGGAAGACCCAAAGTCAGCTCCCAGTTTTCGTAATTTGAGGTAAGTTTTCAAACAGTATTTTTCCGTGGTTTTTACCCAAAAATAACCTCCACGAGGGATACCTTGTCTTTAAAAGAGTGGTGATGAAACTTGAATTGATATATAACACGTGATGTTAATGCTAGTAATTACGTTGATGGTGGTGTTAAACATGATTTTGGTGTTGTAGCGGGTGTTAAAAATGATGATGGTGGTGGTGCTGATGATGGCTAATAATATGTTTCTTTCATGTATCTGCGTTTATCGAAACCAACTTAATTTCATGGTGAACTATTCCTTTAAGTGACCGAGAAAATACGAAAAATACCTCAATTTCATATCCTCCATCCTGTCCTGGCAGACACGTTGCATACGTAAGGCTTGTGTAGTCTCGTCCAGTATCGCAGCAAGCGCCTTGCGGTAGTTATCAAGGATTGCGTTGCGCGCGGAGTGGCTCTGAAAACAAGAAGGACAAGAACAAGAGAATGCTAGCTATTGGTCTGATAAATAATCATATTAAAGGGAATATACTGTACTGGGAAGGCAAAAAAGCCTTCAAAAGGTAATTGTTAGCAATCTTCTGCCAATGGTCTTAAATTCATGTATTGTCTATTTTAGAAGCTTCCTGAAAGTTATTTGCCCTCAAATGATCTACATTTCGAGTAATGAGTGATTAAATCACAAATCTTCAAAATGTTCGGCCCGTACATTTTGAGGATTTAATCATTAATCATTAATTACTCCACATGTGGATCATTTGAGGGCAAATAACTTTCAGCAAGCTTCTAAAATGGTCAAGACATGAATTTAAGACCATTGGCAAGAAGATTGCTAACAATTACCTTTTCAAGGCCTTTTTGCCTTCCCTGTACAATTATGCCCTTTAAGACATGATTGCTCATTCACCTAGTGATAATATTTAATCTAGATTTGATTCAAATATGAAAAACGGAGATCATTTAGGCCCACCATGATCCAAGGCTTAATAGTGTGGGAACTCCCTAAATGTTGTAAACATATTTGGTCTTTTTCTCAATGATTTTATATATTTTGTAGAAATCTCTCATCAATGCAAAACAAAATAAAAAAACAAAATGATAACCAGTCGAGTCATAAATTCCAAAATACCAAATCATACCAATTAGTTTCAATTTAAGAACACAACGAGCGCCCCCTCCTGATGAAATATGATTCAAATTATTTCAATGTACCTCATTCTGTCTAACGTGCTAACGATTGAGATACGCCTCGTTTATTTTGAATGACTTTATGTCGATTTAGTTTTATTGCAACGGCCAAGGTGTGAATCAATCACCAATACCGTCTGGAAAATAAGATGTTCACGGAGAATACACTCCATAACCGAAGCATTTCATCCGATGATTTGGAAAGGGGTAAATAAAAAGAAAATGGTGATGGGCTGCATAGTTGTTATGTCATTAATGAACTCTTTGCATGTCACTGTTTTATTTATTTGTTCTGATACAGGGGAACGCCTTTGCATGAGTGATAAGCTATTTGATTACGATCTTAACCCGTTGTGTGCTGGCGAAAGTGCACCTGTATGGGTTTTATATGTATTATTTGTGCGCTAATACCTCAGTGACGTATACAGAGTTAAATGAAATGGACGTTCTTGACTAACCCTGATGGAGTCCCCGAAGCGATCTTCAGCTGTCACCTCCTCCACCTCCTCTCCTTCTCTCCTTTTGAACTTCCACTGCCACAGTTTGTCTCTGTATCTCTTTTTGATTGGTGGGTTGATCCCCGGTTTAAATCGCACCACGTAGAGTTTCGGCACAAACAGACACCCCAGATTAGCGACGCTGGAACACATAAGCCCAAACGAGAGCACGAACGTTCGGTAATGTTGGCCGGGTGGAAGTACGAGGTAAATCACAAGGATGGTGATCCAAACCATAACTTGGATGATGAAGGAAAAGAAGATGAATTTACCCTCTTGGAAGTTCTTATCGCGGTTACGGATGTTAAAGGAGATGAAAATACCGATGATGTCGAGGATGACACCGTAGGCGATGACGACGATAACGCCGTCGTAGTTTCCCGAGCTAACGCAATCGACGTAGACGAGTTGCTCTTCGCGTTCGATGGTCTTTGTGACGGCGGGTCGGGAGGTGAGAAGCCACAGGAGAATACATTGTCCGTGGAAGAATAGAACCGCGATCATCGACAGCGCCCAGTTGTTGAACTGGACGTGCTTGCGGTTGTAGGTGGTGTAGGCGGCAAGGATTAGGCTCCCTTCTGTGATCGAAACGGGCAGAAGCTGTGTACCGGCGACGATCAGGCACATGAGCTCCGACGCGGGGATGACGGAGAGCGTGGCGGTGACAAACGTCATCATGATGCCCAGCATAATGTACTTCCACGACCTCGCGAACGCGTGAAAGATGATGACGGTGTTTTCCCTGAGCATGAAGATGATGACGATGATGACGCAGAGCACCCAACCGATGATCGCCGCGGCTACGGCAGCGATGCCGATGCGCGAGTTGATCTGTGCGTAGCTGTAAGGCAAATCCAGACACTCAGACCGATCCTCGTTGGATATCTGTTCTTCGTTACAAGGCGTGCAAGTCAACGAGTCCGTCTCGTTAGAGAAGTGGTTTAGGGAACACCGCACGCAGTTCCAGCAGCAGCTGCTTCCGTCTAGGGTCACCCGCCGAGTGCCAGGCTTGCAGGCAACACCGCATATCGAAGAGGGCGGGCTTTCCTCCCAGTTACAGGTGTTGTACAGCGGCCAGTAGAGCTGCTCTAAATCCACTATCACCTCACCAATGTCGTCCCGCCAATCGCCGACTCTCCTCAGCTTAAAGCTGTCCGAGCACCTGGTCGAAGGCTGGAGGTTATAGATGTCATACCAGGCAACTTCGGCGAGATTACCGTTCTCGTCTGGTCGCAGCCGGTAGCCCGAGTGCCCGATGAAGTCCACGTTCTTCATGCGGTCGAGTAAGGCATCGCCGGCCAGTTTCTCGCGGTCTCCAACGCAGTGAAGCTCGGTGCATCCCAGAGCCGCGTGCATTGCCCGCGCTATCACCTCCACCGAGTCCAACACCGAGGAGATTAAAGACGTATTGGTGAAGATATAAGATGAGTTTAAGGACTCCTTCCCCGTGCAAGCACTCGTGTAGATAGAATCAACGCTGCCGGCTTCCCCTGTTAGATAGCACTGGAAGTACTCCTGCCAAATCTCGTTAAGGAACGGGTCCTGGTAGCCGAGTGACGCCGGAGATACCCCGAAGGCGTACTCGTCAAACTCCGGAATGACCTCCCAGTGGGGCGTCAATCCGAACATGCCGTTCGTGACTTTGGCAATCCTGGGGTCCTCGACGATTTTTGATGATCCCCAGCCGTCGCTGCCGATCCACACGTAGCCGGTGACGTCGTGTTCAGCGAAATAGGTCAGGAGCCGAGATATCGATGCTTCGGTGGTGAAAGCGACGATTACTCGAACCTCGGGGATATTTCTACAAGCAAACATAACAATTGCACAATAGCTTCTATTTGTTTTTTGTCTTATTTGTGTAATATTTGATATAAATAATGACAAATATACAAAAAAATATTAATGATAAAAAACAATTTCAACAAATGGAATGATAACGGTGAATGAATAACTTCGTTGGTGAGATGACCTCTTGGGTCCAAAGGAACAGTTAAACCAAATTCATAGTTGTTCGTTTGCAAATTAAAGTTTTTATTTCTTCCTTTCTACCCCAATTCCATCCAAATGCATGACTTCAAAAAAAGCTGTGACATACTGTAGGTCTGCGAGCTCAAATAGATAATTCATACAATTCAACAGAAATTCGAGCCATAGTGAGACGGGGTCACTCATACATAGCACGATTACTTACACGTACATTGCATGTATGATAGGAATTATGTGCAACGCGTTAATATTGTTTTTGCACATGTTGCAGTTTGATGTTTACGTGTACCCTTCGTGGCACATCATGGGGATTTCTTTTTATATTTAAGTAACAAGGTGGTAAGCTGCTTCGCCAGAGTGGAGGTATACCTAATACAATACTTCCGTTTGCACGTAATGTACCTTCAAAGTTTGTTTGGTTCTTGTTAATGAAAGATTCATTTAATATTGCAAAAAGACATGATTGATAAAGACATATTATGATTAGTTTTACATGGTGATAATATTTCGTTAAAATATATAAATGGAAGTCTTTAAGATATTTCTTTTAAAAAAGACACGTACCTAAGATCTCGCACGATTCCTTCGAACTCCTTGTCCGAATCATCCAGTCCAAAGATGTTCTTGTAAGCCACGCAGATGTTCTGCTTCTGGGCTTCGTCCTCGAAGACGACGATGCCGCCCACGCCGTAGGCTGCGTCATCATTGCCGAGAACGGCCACGGTTTGGAAGTCGAAGTATTTGACGAGGTGTGCCATGGCTCTGGCTTGGAATGTATCGGGAGGAATGGTCCGAGTGAAGTATCTGGGAAGAAGACAATGATGGGGACGATTTAACGTATGTTATCGTAACGCTATTATGAAGCAACTTTATCTTTGTTCATTCACATATCACGTTTGCATTTTTTTTTATCATTTTTTCCATAAATATGTAGATTACCGAAGTGTGACGTAATTTGAGCAGTATTGTTAAGACAACTGGTTCTAAACAATGCGGGTAGAGCAAGCTGGCAGCGGTGATCACAACGGGGACTGTAATTGGGAATGCCCGACACTATCCCGATAGACAATATCTAAACCTCTTACTAGAGTGAGTTTGTTTAGAGCCAATTGTCTTGACAACATGCTCATATGACGACAACACTTCGGTACTCTATAAGTTATTGAATTTGTACAAGTATTTCGTTGACCTAAATTCCACGATTAAAGACAACCACCTGAATGAATGACTTCATAATGTTATCCTTACACGTGTTCACCGCTTTCTATTTGAGCCGATGTATTAAATCATTAACTTAATGTTTCTAGGGATGAATTGTCGACTGTTCAAACAAACGTATCGTTTGTGAGGAGTATGAACAAGAAAGTCATCTGTTTACTGCGTTGTGTGTCTTGGACAGAAAGAGGGCGCTCTTACACTGCTGAAATCAGAGCCATCTATAAACAGTTTGGCCAACTCGGTTTCAGGAGGTAACAACATGGCGCGTGTTGCTTTGTTGGGCAAGCAAATGACAAGACAGTTTGCGCCATGTTGCTACCTAATTAAACTGAGTTGGCCAAACTCTGAGTATAAAGGGCTTTGGCTGCTACCGTGAGACTATCATGTGGTTCAGTACACAACAGATGATAAAGAGTTGTGGGTTCCTTCACTCCAAATATCAAAGATTTCGATTCCCATCATTGGAAGGAAAATTCTACGACAGACTTGTTCCCAATTTCCCTTGGTTGCCCCCTCCCCCCCCCCCCCCCAAAAAAAAATAATAATAAATAAATAAATTAATTAATTAATTAATTTAATGAAATGAAATAAAATGAATAAATAAATAACTAAAAAATAAAAAAATGAAAATAAATAAAGTAATAATAATAAACAAATAAATAAATAATAATATTAATACAAATAATAAAAAAAAATATATTACTATTTTGTTTTACCTGAAGAGGGGTACCCTGTCTTGGTTGGTTACACTATACATGTACATCTTATTCAGCTGGGTTAACTTGTCATCATGTTGAGCGCTGTACATCATGTACTTTCCCACTCTATGCATGTTTATGTGTATAGTGTGAGTGCATTTGTATGTAGTTTTGATCTTGTCAGGAGAGACTGAAATCGTATTATGAATGCAATTATGTATAGGTCATAACAGTACCGTACATGGCATATTGTAGTCTCGTGATTCAGCCTCTTTTTCATGCAGTATGGGTCGGACTAGGGTTGGCATTCTGCTATAGTAAGTTCCCAAACTAAGCAATTCAGTTGATGTTCTGAAAACTGACTCAAGTTAAAAACTGCGCCAGTAGGCCAATCACAGTTTAGGATTGTACGGAAATTAAGTCGGTTTCAATAAAAGCAGACACGTGAAAAAAAAACATATTAGTGAAGGTTTGACGAAAATCTGTCAGAGGATAAGAAAGTTATGATCTTTTCAAAGTTTGTCAAACCTTCACTTTCTTTCATGTTCCTGCTTTTATTGAAACCAACTTATCTTTATCTTAACTTTATCCCTTGAAGTCGAATGATTTGATTTTAAGATCTGCTACATCTGAATTCTGCGAGATCGTGACGTCACGCTGACTCCATGGACTTACTCGTAGGTGGATCCTGACAGGATGTCGCTGGTGGCTGCGTAGCTGACCTGGGGAAGGGTGAACAGGTTGAAGAGGCTGGCCACCGGCACGGCGGCGCTGCTGGTCGAGGGTCCGACCACGGCCACCACGTCCTGCTGCCCGGCCTCGCTGTAATCAGAAGGGGAATACGTGATCACATAATCGTCGTCGTCGTTATCATTATCGTTGTCGTAGTCATCATCATTGTTGGCATCATCATTATGACAATTATTATCATTGTTATCGATATTATCATTATCATTAATAGCATCCACATCAGAATCACCAACCTTTTCCAACTCATCACCATCATCATCATCACTATCATCATCATCATCATCATCACCATCATCATCATCACCCTTATGACTATCATCAGCCTGAATACCACCGTTGTCATAATGATCATCATCATTATCCCTATCACCATCATCATCACTAACAACATCCTCATTATCCTGATCAATATCATGACCACTACCAGAATTGCCAGATTATGTTTTGTAATGTGTTGCGTAATTTGAATCATTCCCCTTTTCCGTGGGAAGCCTCCCCAACCCCCGAACCCCCACCTCCTACCCTATTCACACACCTAATTTTGCAAACGCAAATCCACACACACACACACACACACACACACACACACACACACACACACACACACACACACACACACACACACACACATACACATACAGACACACACACACAGACAGAAGAGCTAAGAGAGCGTATGTGTGTGTGTGTGTGTTTGTGTTTGTCTCTCTATGCATCTCTCTTTACCCCCCCCCCTCTCTTTCTCTCTCCCCTCTTTCTTACACCCCTATTCCTAATAAAATACAAATATGTATTTCGCCCCCCTGCCCCCTCCCCTCTATCTCTCTCCCCTCTTTCTTACAACCCTTTTCCTAATATAATGTGTGTTTTTTATTTCTCCCCCCCCCTCTCTGTCTATCTCTTTATCTATTTTCGGGAACATACCCATCACAGCTAGAAGAGGAGTCTTGGGGCGCTATGAAGTACACGGAGTTGCGCACTGCGACGTTGGGATCAGCGCAGGTGTCGTATATGTCGAATCCTGCAGAGAACAAGATAAACATAAGTGAGGAAAATATGTATGATCTCTTGCACATGTTGATCAAAAGAGGAGAGGGACATAGCGATGGTTGGGGATAAAGAGCGAGTGTATGTGTATGTGTGTGTGTGTGTGTGTGTGTGTGTGTGTGTGTGTGTGAGAGAGAGAGAGAGAGAGAGAGAGAGAGAGAGAGAGATAGATAGATAGAGGGGGAGGGAGAAAGAGAGAGAGGGGGAAGCAGGGAGAGGGAGAGAGAGAGAGAGGGGGGAGGGAGAGAGAGAGATATATAGAAAGAGAGAGAGAGAAAGAGAGAGAGGAAGAGGGAGGAGATAGAGAGAGAGAAAGGGAGAGAGAGAGAGAGAGAGAGAGGGGAGGGAGAGAGAGAGATATATAGAAAGAGAGAGAGAGAGAGAGAAAGAGAGAGAGGAAGAGGGAGGGAGATAGAGAGAGAGAAGGAGAGAGAGAGAAGGAGAGAGAGGGGAGCTAAATGCAAGAATATGAGAGCGTAACAAGATTGCAAAACCATTTGTACGCAGTGTACGTTGGAGTAAGGGGCTCCTTTGAAGTATCGGCTATTACACAAGTTATATCAAAGAAATGCCAATCCCAGACTACTTTACGGTGATGAATAACATGCTATATTGGTAACACAACCATGTTGTAGACATGCACTTGAACATGACACGGCCTTTAAAACCTGCACTTTTCTCATACTGCTGGGTAAATCACATATATTTGTAAATGTGTTTCCAATATCCTGCCGAGACTGCCGGCATTGTAGCCTGCGATAGCACTTACACAGAGTGTCAGGACGCCCAAAAGTGCATTATTCTGCCTTGGGAAATGAGAACCAAGGGCCCGAAAAACAAATCATACAATATAGAGACCTCCCAACGCACTTTCACGCAATTATGGAAGTATTGTACATTACTTGAAAAAAAAAATATTGTGAAGTAGCTATAGTATACAATGGTGAAATGTGATTACGCTGTTGTCTTGTGTGCGTCAGACCCCAAAACGGCGCAGCGCTTTGATGTGTTTTACCACGACACTAACCATGATTGCACGGGCGGTTGAGAAAGAAATACAAAGTATTTTCGTTTCCTCCGTCAGGGGAAACTTTAAAATGAATTACGAAATCAAGCCTTGGTCAGTTGGTGATTACAGGTAAATCTGGTGATCTGCTAATACGGCGGACAGAGAAGACCGCCAGTAAATAGTACAGATACCGCGGAAAGCACACACGGTCGCGTTTCAGAGATTGTGGAAGACCGGAAGATTATATCGATAATGAAGATCACGATCACGATTACCGGTATTTTCTAGTAGTACCATGTGCAAGTGATCTGGTATGTTCAGACACTCTGTGTGGTGTTATTTGAGATAGACACATGAACCTATATCGTTGTAAGATCATAATGACGTGAACATGGTGAAGAGGACGTGGATTGAAAAAGATTAACATTATGAGATGTGCGAGAGCGAGGAAATGAGCGACAGACAGACAGGCAGAAACAAAATTGAGAGAGAATGTGGGAGAGACAGAGGCAGAGAGGAAGAGACAGAGAGACAGAGACAAAAAAAACAGGAGCGCAGGAGATTGTGTGTGTGTGTGTGTGTATGTTTGTGTGTGTGTCTGTGTGTGTGGGTTTTTTGTGTGTGTGCGTGAGTGTGTGTGTGTGAGAGACAGACAGAGACAGAGAGGGAGAGCGGCAAAGAAACAGAGAGCTTCAGAGTAAATGAGTGATGGAGAGATAAAAAAAAAACATGGTGAGAAATAGACACATAATACAGAGAAAGAGATATACATAGTGCGAGTGAGATAACGTGAGAGAGAGAGAGAGAGAGAGAGAGAGAGAGAGAGAGAGAGAGGATGAAGAGAGCACGTATTCAATTATTTCAACACAGACGCAGATCCTCGATTGGAACGAATCAGCACAGTCATGACAAGAGTACGATATGTTTTCCGTATATTTTTCGTTCACAAAGTTGTATAACCCAGATACTAGTATGGCCATCCAATAAGTCACAATTGAGTTTTACGACTTACTGTATCATATTGTCAGTGTAAGTCAAGAAATTCAAACCAAAAATAGCTATTTCATTCATTAATCGAATGGCATACATTTTAATTTATGACATCAATGAATCAATCCAATTGGCTAGGTCAAAGACATCCGGGTCATATGAGATTGTACGAGATTGGATCTGCCTGACATTCGGCGAATTAATTGCTATGAATAATGTTTGCCGACACTGTTTTGGAAACGCGGTCGGTCAATTAAGCTTCCGTTCGTACATACGCAGCAAATTTTGTTTGCGTTTCAAATAGCTATACCGTGACATGTTCATGCAAAAAAGACATAATGGTGCGTATGCAATTAAGGTAAGTGTTTGGAATCTTCTAGATTTGCATAGATGCATGTAGACCGCGTAACAGCCAATACGAAAAGATGATCTATATTATGATCTGTTCATGGTTGATACTAAGAAACAGAATTGGCCATCAGTGATAATAATCGTGATTACTCGAGTGGAGTTTAATACTGAGGTATATTTTATATTTGAATGTATGCATGAATTAGTCGAACAGTAGATAGATAGATGGACAGAGAGATTGAGAGAGTGGGTAAGTGAGTGAGAGAGAGAGAGAGAGAGAGGAGGGAGGCAGATACAGAGATAGAAAATAAAGAGATGAATGCATAGAGAAAGATAAAAGACAGGCATAAATATTATGAGATAGACTGTCATACAGACAGACAGACAAACACTCATATAATCATACATAAAGGGCAAGAAACAGGGATATGGAGATACAGATACAGGCACAGAGAGTTATACATGACTTAAAGAAAAAAAGACATACACAGATAGAAATTCAGACATACACATATACACATTCATATAAAGCATATAAAGAGAGAGACAGGGAGAGAAAGAGACGGAAGGACAGACATACGAGCATATAGAAACATATGGTTGTAGACATCATGATCACACAGGGAGTTAAATAAAAGAGGAATAAAACGAGACATAGGGAGCGGAAGGATCTAAGAAAAGCAACACATATACCTAAAATATACAAAACTACATTACACCCCAAGCTGTACCAATAAATCCACATTATGGTCAGATGTTGGATACATCGCAGAATCCCTCGCAACACTAATTTCGAGATCTGAACAAATATTGCATAATTGCGAAGCGGATTGTGTGGGGATTAATTCCAGAGTGTTTGCAAAGTCAGCGGGACTAAAGCCCGACCGAACCCAGTGGTATGTTGTCATGACGTTGTCGCAAATTTAGTTAATAGCTTTGACATATGGCGTAAGCGTCACCGCGAGTGCAATATTTCTATATCATTCCTCGCATCCAAAATGCTACCAATAAAATGATAATGCACAATGAATTATGTTGCTAATATGCGTCAACTGTAAAAAAAAAAAATAAATAATAAAAATAAAAAAAAAATACGTAACGGAGCTCCTATGCATATCGTGCACCGAAAGGGCAAAGTGTTTCAACAGACATTGTATGAAACACTCAAACGAGCGTGCTAAATGTCACATCGAGAGCGTAAGAGAGATAACCATTGATGTAACATATTTCATACAAAGATTTAATGACATTGAGCGTCGTTGTAAATAGGTCCGGTTTCCACAAACATTCATCGCTGAACACTCGGTGTTAAATCCAACATTCCAGTATCATGTGCAACCAAAAGGGTGCTAAACTCAGTTCAGTTTATTTTCTCAATATAAAAAAACAACAATATCAAATACATACAAATCGGTAAAAATATAAAAGTATATTTCATTTATAATCAACTGCGTGTACAAGTTAAACGTATTAATGGGTGAGAGGTAGCAAACCAAAAAGGTATCAAGACCTTATTGTGTGGTCGACCCATTTGAAAGACGTTCAACAACATCAAGTTAGATATCTCATTTTTTAAAGCGGAAACTGAGTTGGCATACTCATTTTCTTCTAAACGCAATGCGAATATCTTCCTCTTTTCGTTGTATGTACAGTTGAAACCTCTGAAACATACACGAATGTACTGGAACGAATCACATTTTCCCATCACCTAACCCACCTCACTACTTATACCACATTGTGTGCCACGAGTAAATTTGGGCTCCAATGATACACACGAATCCCGTATAGAAGTAACAACACACACACATACACACACACACACACACACACACACACACACACACACACACACACACACACACACCAACACACATTTTTACAGTTTTACAAGTGATTCTATTTGGGATACATTTTCTACTGTTATTGTTCACAGATATAATGCAAATTCCAAAATGGTGTTTATTTCTCACTGAACTATACAAGTTATTTGTTTGTATATATGTACAAGCAGGGCCCCCTGGTAGAACAGTGTTCAACCACTGAATGGTCTACCCTGGGTAAATAATACTAATAAGTAAATAAAGAATAAACACGCCTGACATAGACGCATGATAGGTTAGCCGTTTCTTCGTACTCCAAGGGTTCATATTTCATTTCCACTCCTGCAGCGGTGGAAATTAAACAGTCACGCATCGTTTCTACCAAGCATAATTCGCAGAAATTATAATTAAAACAAACAATGGACCTTCTCAAATCGACGGGAGAGGAGGAGGTACAGAGCTAGAGTGAAGTTCATACATTCTTTAGATGGTAATTACGGTACACTTTTATCTCATTGCCGGAAGCGTGTCAACTGCAATTATGCCGCATGCCCAAGTCAACTGCAATTATGCCGCATGCCCAAGTCAACGACTATATTTGTACAATGTTAACAAGTGTCGTGCTTTCAGTGAAAATTTGTTGGCATTTAACAGAACATAGGCTAGATTAAACTCAATTTTTACAGATTCAAGCGTTGTATAATCATGCGTTGGAGTGATGGTTGTTCCGCACGTCAAATTTGGTTTGACCCATTTTGTGCTATTTATGCTTGTTGTAGACGGGGCCAATTCCACCTCTCTCTCTCTCTCTCTCTCTCTCTCTCTCTCTCTCTCTCTCTCATATTCTTTTTTTTTCTCTATCTCTCCGTCTGTCTGTCTTTCACATATCTTCGTCTCGTCTCTTCCGCTCTAACCCTATCCCACTTCTCTCTTCTTTGCCTTTCTCTTTCAATATCTTTCAGTCTACTTTTACCCTCCAGCTCTCACTTGCACCGGTCTTCATCTCTTTATCTGCCTAAGATCAGCCGAAGATATGAACTGACTTTCATACGTAAGAGCATTTGTATGAGATACGTGTTTGTATGCTTGAGTGCGTGTGCGTGTATATGTGTGTGCGCGCGCGCGTGTGTAGGTGTATATATGCATGTATGTTTGCGTGTCTCTCTGCTTGATCTACCTTAATGTACATTTAGCGTAATTCGAAATTATGATGGAATTCGCACCATCTGACCACGGCTAAAACCACCGAATATACATTGCTTGACCTTCGTACCGTCAAAATCTACTTACTGCGATTGCCAACTGTGGCTTGACAGAAGCCTGTTTGCATTTTGTCTGATTAAACATTGCTCTTTGAGATAACGGCTCTTACGGATAATATTGTTATCAAAACAGGGTCTGTTGTGTTGATGGGAGGGTCGTTATAGGGATTAAGTTTTAAGGAGCCTCTACAGTAATTGCATATACAGATGGAAAACACAAATTAATGCTGCACAATGCCAACAGTTGATTTTGATTGTTAACACACTACTGTGGCATGTGTGTGTATTTATTTATATTTAAATGTGACATATTATATTTTGATATTTCGAACAAATCTGATTCATATTGATTGGCTAGTATCAATGATCCTTTTTAACTAAAACATGAAAATCTAATCATGCTAATTGCTGAATTAAATTATCATTTCTCAGGGCTACATCAAACATTTTGATCATTAATTCAAACTAAATTCACTTCAGTTTGATTTACATTTTAACATATACTGAGATAGGAACATATTTCAGTTCAGTGAACAGTTATCAAATCTGTTGAAGCTTGATTGCATTTTGATGAAAGCTCTCATGCATTCCTGTTGCAAAGCTACGATAGTCACAATAGTACCACATCATGCTTGCAATGCACTGGCGTCTCTCAGTATTGCAACTCAATACCATGAAAACGAGAACCGCAATAAAGCATTGACGTGGTCACTCAGCGGGGAACTTGATATTAACCATCTATGTGCTAAAAAGTTGCTGTTCAGTGTGAATTCTGTGTATCAATGATAAAAGGAAAGTCACACGTGGCACACAAAGAGTTAAACGTGTTTTACCTGTATTCAGGCTAGGGATATGTTTAAAAAAAAAGCGACTCTGGGGGATTGGTGTGTATTACACGCGAGCACACACAACAGTAATAAGCGGACGTTAACCCTTTACGAGCCACGTGTGAAGCTATACACAGGTAACACACATAATTCCAATAGAGCAGCATTTAATCTTGCATTAAAAAGGGTTAAAGAATGTTCTGATCTCAACCAGAGCTGTATGGTTCATGGAGGCTGGGCTGGTGTGAAGCACGTAACTGGTGTCACTGCACGATGACGTATTGTTGAATGGCGAATTACGTGCCGTGTTTTCGACACCGTCGCTCAAGGCAGCCATCGAGGAGAGGAACAGTGACAATTTTGGGAGGGGAGGAGGCTGTCGAAACGGAGAAGCGATGAGAAGAGGGGGTATTGACGGGTGGTGGTGGTGGGGGAGGTTGGGTTCCTGTTCTCCATGAGGATATCACCGTCAACATGGTCAATGTTTCAACCTTTCAGAGGGCTTTGCAATTTCTTAAACATGTTAAAAGTGATTATTTTTTTACCCAGATGAAGAATGCACTGTTGTATTGTTTTAGAACACAACAGTGGAAATTGAACCCTATACAGTGTATATAAAGGTAAGCTAGAAGAATAGCAAGAATAACAAGTCTTATTGTCTTGTGCATACTTACTTTGTTAACATGGTTAAGAATCAACATAAAGCCCTGCAAACATGGTAGATGATGTAAGACAAGCATCCAAACGTTACAAAGATTTACTGCCCAGCATGCCCATGCATGATCCTCGAATTCTCAAAAAGAAATGATACGTTATACTTATCATTGTTTATGACATTGATTAAGATTAACTCCACAGTTCTTCTTCTTTAAAAGAACAAGAAATATATCGTTCAGTTTATTGTCAAAATGAAAAGAGACAGATGACAACATAGACGCATCATTAAAGGTAATTCGTGGATATTCCGTGAAGACTCCAAACACGTGTATTTCTGCACCACTTACTACACGCAAGTCCCATAGGGTGTGGGTCCCTAGTTTGTTGCGGGCTACGCATCCTGAGTGTTATCATTACCCACTCTACTCCTTAGGGATATGCGGGTGATAGTCGGCTACAATCATACGAGCTTGATACATCAATACTTAACCATGGTAAAGCGATGATGGGACGGGGGGGGGGGGGGGTGCACCTCACTTTTTCGCCCTCCCAAAGCAAAACGGAGACTCTTTCCCGTCATAAACGTGCCAAGACAAGCAGAGCCAAAGACACGCGTCTCTCTCCAATATCTGCCTAATTATCTCCCCAATCCATCGCCGGCGACTCGGCGGCACTCACTGGTGATGAGGGGTCGGCTTCTCGAATCGATGATAACTCTAACCTCAGTTCCCATTTGGTGTCTAGGCTCCAATTCTAAATCATGAACGGTCTTGGTATTACGCCAGGAAAAGTGACTTATTTCTCATTTCAATAACGCACCTATGGTACCGATATGGGGTTAATATATAACCTTAAAATGTAGTATATCCATTATTGGGAGCAATTACAGCGCCTGGTCATGCGTGTGTGAGCTACATGGGCAATATACGAGGCCCAGATAGCGCCTAACGACTTAGCACTAAGATTAGAGTTATCCTCGGTTTGGGAAACCTGCCCCCGACTGAGAGGGGCCACCACTACAACGTGCGAGAATAAATATTTGATGAAATACAACGCTGATCAATTATTAGGATCAAGTGTTTCACGGCATCCCTTCCCTGAAAGTGAAAGTGAAACGATGCATTTAAATTGGTACTTCCTGCCAAGTGGTATAGCCTCGCTGTAAATCAAGACCGAAAGAACAGAAAGGAGACAAACCTATAAACTGTTACCCCAATAACCTATCTGTTGAAATAAATAGCTCAATTAGTGTTGCTTTCACTATCATCCACCGTTTTATCTCTCAGGATAGTAGTTAGCCATAGGGCCAATTGCAAATTTGAAAGACGAATTCTGATTGGTTACTGGTCAGTCTTTTGAACAAAAAGCGCATGTAACATTGATGTTGATTGGCCATGTTGCGATTGCTTGCAAACCTTTATGTTACGGAGCCCCGGAAGTAAGCAATTCATCTCAAATGAAGATGACGGTTCATTTTCCGTCAGCCATGTACGATGTCCCATCGCTCACTGTCAAGCATTTCATTGTTATGTTTCCTCAATTCTTGTTCTTACTACATGTAGTTCCGTGGATACGGTTGTGCTTTCCCCTTCATGTGCTTTCCTGAGTCTTCTGGGCAATACATGTATTAATGTTAGGATTTTGAATACTGAATGAAATGTGCAGGTGCCTTATGGTCAGTTCGTACTCATGGTGATCAAGAAGGTTGTGCATCACCGCGTATCATTTCGGCCATATACACCGTGTACACTTCACTTTGCGTGTCACCCGTAACGAGTGTCCGACATAGAATGTCCTGAATTCATATTATTATCTCACCGACGCCCCCCCCCTCCTCCCCCATTAAAAAAGCTGTCTCTGTCCTCTCTTTCAACATCTCTCTTCAACTCCATTTTCTTCTCTCTCTCCCTTCTCTCTACCAATCTCTCCCCATCCCGCCCCGCACCCACACCCCGCTCCCCTCTCTCTCTCTCTCTCTCTCTCTCTACTTCTCTAATATGTATCTTCTTTTCTGTCTCCTCTCTTTACCCCCCCCCTCCCCCCCCTCCCCCTCCCCCCCCATCCCCCCCCCCATCCTCCCCCCTTCTCTCTCTCTCTCTCCACTTCTCTTATCTGTATCTTCTTTTCTGTCTCCTCTCTTTAACCCCCCCCTCCCTCCCCCATCCTCTCCCTCTCTCTCTCTCTCTCTCTCTCTCTCTCTCTCTCTCTCTCTACCTTCTCTTCCTCTGTCTCTCTCCTCTCACTATTTCGCGCACATGTCCTCCATTCATCACCCCAGAAGCAGCGCAGGGAATGACCCGAGTTGAATCCTGGGATCTCGATCAGATCGGAGGGAGGAGGTGGAATGATTACGTGATTCCCAAAAAGAAAGGAAGATTAACTATGTGATGACGATATTATCCCATGGAGTACAGCGATGAGACACGGTCAGGTAATGGCGGACGAATAAATGGACTCCGAGGACGCTAAGTCCTCTATTCTACCTACTTTGTAATAAACAGATAACATGACCTTTTTATATTCTCAATTGTATTTTTGCTATTTTGATATTCTTTGGTTTTTACTATACGTACATGCACTGCAAGTGTTTTAATTGTGTTCTGTATGAATTATAAAATCAATAAAACATATGAATATATATTTTTAAATATGTATTATATCATTTCTTTTACTAACAAAACACCAAAATAGTACGACTGATATTTCAGATATAGTTTAAAACGAGAGGGCGACGTGCGAGTGGAAACGTCACACATTTCGATTGTTCAAACCACTCTGTTAGGAGAACACGAAGAACATGTATGACAGGGGGAAGCTTAGAGGAGCTGTATTTGTCTTGAATACACGAATGTCTAGTCATTCGTAGGATGCCTGACTATCGGCGCTAAATGGAAGATATTAACAAAAAAAAAGGAAAGAATAACAAAAAAAAAAATAAGAAGGGCAGAAAGAAATATACGCTCACTGCCTTTCAACTGTTCAAAGACAAATTATCTACGGAATGACTAAGGAGATTGACCTCTGCTCTTGACAAGGAAATGAATTATTTGCACTTCGCCCTCAGCCTCGCTTCTATTGAGAATCCCTTCCCTTAAGTATGCGTCCCATTGCGTAAGCTGTCAGAGCGTCAATGACGTAAACAATCAGTTCTACAAGGCTGGGTCTTGATGAGGAAAGACATACATGTAAAAGAACTTTCACATGTCAGCTCATCTTACGATGCACTTAGCGCTAATCACCGTCCGTGCGACGATGTGCTTATCATCGAAGTGATAGAAACACGCAAGAGCATAGACCCTACCACGTGTAGGGTCAATGGCAAAAGCTTGTCACCTTACGCCAGGATAAACTGAAAAGGGTCAAGATTCTCGGCACTATTAGTGACAAGCAAAATGTCCTTGCATTTCACCATATAAAGTACACGATGTTCTTGTGTGACTTTACAGCTGGAGAACCAGTGCGTGATTGGTAAATGGATGGAGCTTCTGTGTTCCGTGTGATATAAAGAAAATCAGTCACTGCTTCTTGAATTCCCTGTACCTCAAACAATGCGAGAATATCGACGAAACGTTGGATTTTTTTTCAATATCACAATGGAGAAATAAGTAATGGAGGAGGGAGTATACCACATGAGTAAGGGGAGGTATTGATGGAGATGAAAATACAAACAGGTAAAAAAAAAAATGGCGGAGCAGAGTATTACTACTCCTACATACTACTCTTCTCCGGCGTTTTTGTTTTGGGGTTTGTATTTTCATCTATACTTTATCTCTCTCTCTCTCTCTCTCTCTCTCTCTCTCTCTCTCTCTCTTTCTCTCTCTCTCTTTCTCTCTCTCTCTCTCTTGCTCTCTCCCTCTCTCCCTCACTCCCCTCTCTCTCTCTCTCTCTCTCTCTCTCTCTTTCTCTTTCCCTCTCTCCCTCACCCCCCCTCTCTCTCTCTCTCTCTCTCTTCCTCTCTCTCTCTCTCTCTTTCTCTTTCTCTTTCTCTCTCCCCCTCTCCCACTCTCCCTCTTTCATTCTTCCCCCCCTCTCTCTCCCACCCCTCTATCTCTTTCCTGCTCTAGAAGGTTCTTGTTACCACGCATTAATTTTCACAATCTGTTCTCACCGGAAAAAAAAAACTGTTAGTTTTGAGATCAAAAGCAGCTATAGCGAAAAGAAAGGACAATTCTCAGCACATATCATCAATTGTTTTTCATTCCGTCGTATTCGTGTCCAAGTATAAATGAAATAAGTTGTGACGTTTTGTACTTACAGATGAAAATCTCATACCGATACAGGATTTATTTTGTGATTATTCTACTTGGAGAATTATGTTGTCAGAATTCCATCAAGACCTTCATGACCTTTGGATTTATTCTTGCAATAAGTGTGTGATAAAGTATCAAAGCAAATATAAGCAAAAAAAAAAAACATGTATAATATCAGATTTACGGTGAAGACCCGTTTTCACTATGCTTGCTTTGACCGAGGCGATACCAGGAGCAATGTCATTGACCTGGGTGAAAAGATTGGCTAATAATCATATTTCCATTAACTGTGTATTCCCCGTAATGAATCCACTTACCTACCATTAGGAAAATGAGAGATTAGATATCCAGGTGGGGGCTTAGCTTACACATGCTAGATGTCATTTGGAGAATGCCCTTTGGGTTATATCCTTTTAAAGATCTCATTACTTCCTCCCGCTCTTTTCTTTCCACGAATAAACATTTAGTCGTTGTTTTGTTGTTTTTGCTCCGATCGACCTTCTTTCATCAACCTACGTGTTCTTCTCCGGGATCCTGTTATCGCCGTGATCGTCTTTATCCTTTAAATCATGAGAAAGAATGTTTGTCTGATTACTATCTGATTTTTACTACTACTACTACTACTGCTGCTACGACTACAACTTCTACTACTACTTCTACTACTAGTATTATTACCACTACTACTTTTTCTACTACTAGTAGTATTATTATTACTGCCATTACTTCTACTACTACTACTACTAATTATACTTCTACTACTACTACTACTACTACTACTTCTGCTACTACTAGTAATACTTCTACATGCACTACTACTACTACTACTACTACTACTACTACTACTACTACTACTACTTCTTCTTCTCTGCCCATTACTACTCCTATATGTTTTCTATTCTATACACATTAATCTCTCTCTCTATATATATATATATATACACACATACATGTATAGATAGTATATATATGTTTTATATACATATATATATATATTTACACCTATACACTTAATTTTTCCACATTTCCCCCTATTTTCTCATAATCGTCCTAATTACGCTGCCTTGCAATGTGTGCTGTGATCATGGTGATGCAAAAATGACAGCATTCTTACTTTTCCTCGACTTCCCTCAAGAACAAGAAATCGATAACCATGTCAAGTCCACAGGGGAAGGCACATTGCTCAACATGTCTATAAACTCTGGAGGTCCGCTGATCGAACGATACTCATCTTTGCTAGGGCGATATCGATTCATCACTGTCGATATCGTTCAGCACTCCTTCGCGCAAAGATTAAACGACTGTAGCGAAAGAAGCAGACATTAATGATTTGTCAACCGCGCTCAGTTAAAATTAATTATGCTTAACGCTCGGAAGATTGTGGTAGCGATTTCTCTCTCTCTCTCTCTCTCTCTCTCTCTCTCTCTCTCTCTCTCCCTCCCTCTCCCTCCCCCTCTCCCTCTCTGTCTTTTAGACTGGGAAGGAAAACAGAACACCTTTTTTGCGGTTTTTGTAGTTCGTGGTTTATATGAAAAAACACATTCGTCGTCAAATGTAATCAACATTCTCAATTGCAGATAGCAACAAGGTCTATAAGGTTTATAGTAATTCAATCAAGTGCGTTTTGAAAATAAATCTTCTCTTATACGAATAATGACTGAAACGTCAATCAGCAATCGACAGAATGTTTCATGAGATATGATCAGGAGAGACCGAGCTCGCATCATTTCTGCACACTACGCCGAAGTGTGATGATGGTGGCTGTGATGATCAGATGACGATGACGATCATGGTAATGAAGATTATGAAAAAGTTGATGACGAAGATGATAAGTACTATCATCATGATGGCACAGCCGGTAATAAGCGTAACCATGGTAACGTTGTTAAATCACAAAGAGCAGATTAATGGGAGGATGAGCAGAAGGAGACGAGTTCATACCTTGTTTTCTTTAAAGGTGATATTCATAGAAAATCCCTAAATATGAAGATATTCATTTTCAGAAAGCTTATAAGCCATACAATGAGCTTGGATGACATTCAAATAATATATCACTTCCGAAAAAGCGATATTAGGGTGAAAACAATCGCCCGATTCTCTGGGACTAATTTGCCCTTCTGTCATCCGAAACGGTCTCTAGGTTTGACCTAAGAAAAGGGAGGCGTTATTGTGCATCACACATGCCAATCCGCATCTTCTTTTCCGCCAGAAGCATCATGCATTGTTAATGAAACTATGATGGCAGTTGCTAGTGGATTACCAGGTGTGATACACAATGGTCATTGTGAACATTTGTGTGTAGATTGCAGTTAGTCTCTATAGCTGCGTGAAGCATATCCCGTCTGCGACGTACACACAAAGCCACTTTCCCTTAGGCGATTTCGTAGGTCAGGAGAGAGTCAATTTAGTGAAATTTGATTTTCATTAAAAAAAACACGAAACTGAATACTTTCATGGCATGTTAGCTGCTTAAATTGCTTTAATAACTCATTCAATTATAAAATAAAGTATATTCATTTGATTTTATTTCCTATAAGTACCACCTTTAAATGAATTGGGGGGAAATAGCTGACGGGAAATCAATACATGTAGTTAGTGCCTTTGGTTCTGTTGACGCTCTTTCGAATCCCATCCACTCATTTGCGCCTTCGCACCTTGTGACTTAACAAGCGCCTCAAATGCCTCCCTGACAAACAGTTGAATGCATGATAGAATTACTTTGTTCCACTCCACTGTATCAACTCGTTTTGCACCAATGACGCATTAGTTTACGCACAAGTATTGCACACAAGACGCAAATAGAGCAGTAGATTTTCTGGCAATCGAAGGGTAAACTCGATACGAGCAGTTGTTGCATTTTGCCACCGCAACACACACGCATTCTATGGTACGTCTCTCTGTCTGGGATATAATGAGTTAACAGAGCTGGATAGCCATTTATGTACATGATTTATTTCGCATCACGGTTACACGCATGAAACAAGCTGACTGTTTGACGTATTGTCATGGTACATTCACGATTGATGGCTTCGCATCCATGGTAACGTTTACTTCTAAAGTTCGTTTACTGCGTACTTAAAGCTTAACAGCCAATCATTATTATGTACATCACATCTGGTTTATGGGTGTAAGCCCTTTTGCTGGTTTTAAGCCCAAATCTCAAGCATTTCCTAACTCATGCGTACTTTCTAATTACGGACTGGCTTGTTTTTAGCCGAAATCTCAAGTATTGGCTTGCTCATACGGTACTTCACAACCATGGACCAGGGACGTGTTATGGAAGGATATGAAGCAACTTTCTTCCTTTGAACCCATGTGCCAAGCCGCTAAAAAATTATGTGTTCTCAACAGGTGCTGTTCAGGTGTTTGAACAATTATGAATATGATTGTGTGGCAACGGCTTCTCGGAGAGGACAAAAGAAATTTACAGTCTCATTTCGTTTGTCCCGTTCTGTTAATACTTCCATGAGCATAACAGGTATCAGCAAACACAAATAAACAAGTTTTTCAAGTGAAATATCTCTGTTTCACGCAAACACACACAAACGCCGTTAATGATAATACACAGCTTAATATATCATTTTGAGAGTGGTTGAATCCCCCAGATGCACAAGTTGTCGGAAAGTGAAGAAATTGGCCAATTTTGTAAGTAATAAAAATAGCTTATATGTCCGATTTTTAATGATTCCTCAATACTTTTCGAAACAAAAGCAGAGTAAAGGATCTGTCATTATCTGCCGTTAACTTCCTTAAAGTTTGCAAACAAATTTGTCAAAAACAAAACGTCTACAGACAAATGGGAAATTAAAGAAATTTCTTTTCAAGTTGACATCAGCTAAATGTCGGCACGGCACATGGAACATCAAAGCATTGTCATGATTATGGAATGCTTTTGGCATTCATGAGCACGCTTTAGAACCCATACAGATGTTTGAATATATTATGCTCGAGTTTCTACTCCTTCGTAACACCTCCCTGCATGGACTAGGTACTGTCCGCTGAAATGTTAATTTGATTGATGTATTCATCTATCACCGATTGACTTCCATTTTTACTGTCTCCTAACAAACACTAGGAGATCTGCCATGATGTAAGAAGAGAGCGGAAAAAGTAGGCCCCAATGGATACGAAATGAGGTTTCTCTACAACAGATAATCTACAATCAATCAATCAGCTCATTGAAAAGTCCAATGAATACCAGCTTAAGCTTTGTCTAGGCTTCGTAGACTCGGCTCGACTCGACTCTAAAGAACATAAGGACATGTTTGATGTTCTAAGAAATATAGGAATTAAAGAAGGTTACATTCTCATCTTGGAAGACATATACACAGATACTATTGCAAGAATCCACATCAATAATGATATTTCAAAAGAAGTGAAGATAAATAGAGGTGTCAGACAGGGGGACACATTATCACCCAAAATTTTCACAGAAGCATTGCATGACGTGTTTACAAAGTCCAACCTTGAACAAAAAGGAATCAACATAGATGGAAAAAAACTAACTGACCTACGATTTGCAGACGATGTGGCACTGATCACAACCTCTGTACAAGATATGGAAGAACAGTTGCAAAGTCTGAACGTAAAAAGCAAAAAGGTTGGCTGGCAAATGCATATGGGAAAGACAAAATTCATGACTTGTCCATTCTAGTTTTGTTTTTGTCAGAGACATTGAGGTAACTATGGTAGCAATGCAGCGGCCCATGTTGAACTCCTTTGATGAACTTGATGGCATTCTATGTTCGTATGTATGTTCGCGTGTGACGTCATGGAAATGTATAACCATTGTAAGATGTTCAGCCATAGGTTAAATTTTGAAGGACATTTAATTATATCCAGCTTGGTACATCTTTTTAATTGATATTTATGAATGCGTCTGACTAAAATATGCACATGGTAGTCATTTTCTCAACTCATAGGGTAAGGTTGATATTTTCTTTTTTGTTTATCATTTGTGGTTTATTTTGCTCTGTTAAAATACTTAAATACTTAAAATATTTTGTTTGAAAAATAAATGTGTGTTTTTGTTTCCATTAAATATAAGGGACAGTCCGACGTTCGCTACGGAAAGGGCTTCCATACAAAAGCATAGTTGTAACGAAAAAGCGATGACTAATTTAAGTGGTTGTTGACGTTATTTATTTTGACATTTCTGACGATTTTACCAATAACCTTGATTTAAAGCATGATGTTTCGATATTATCTACTCTACAAATTTAAGACAAAAAACACCGCTTCCTGTCACACTCTCCGTAGGATCATTATTTACATGCTGTGAAATATTACATGGAAAATGTCAAGGTACAATATGTCTCTTTCCATCTGCGTCAAATTCGATCGAAATAAAGGTTGGTCGCGCTGGTGTCACGTACAGGTGGGCGCACAGGAGTCAGAGTCAATTATGTTATTCTGTTCTTCTTCATTTGTACATTCGTTCGTTGACTTTCATCCTATTGCTGTCATCTATCTATTGATGTATACGCACTCTCATAATCTACACTGAGAAGGATAGACAAAAAGTGTTTTGTTACGATTTCAAAAATCAGATTATCCATTTCAAATGTACACACAGTTCCCGCTTTGTCAATACAAATAAAAACATTAGTATTTTACGAGAAGGGGCTTGCGGTCAAAATTAAGGTGGGTTGAACGGTAAATATCCCAACAATGAAAACAGAATTGAGCACAATAATGTGATGCAAATGGAACGGAAAGAAAAGGAACGGCATAACATTTCGTGTTTCAAATTCATTCCTTGAATTTATAATGATAATGATGATTTTTAGACGTTCAATGATGACTGACCAACGTGAACAGTCATATACTTTTCAAGTTAAGGGTATGTCTTTACCAAATACGAGATATAAACAAAAATGGCACAAGCACAATCAAGGCGCATAATTTCGTGCTTCTCATCCATTCAATCATTTCTTATAATGACTGCCGAAATTTAAACGATAACTAACCAAACTGAAAAATAACGTACAATTAAAGTTGCCGGTAAACGTTCACTAAACATAATGAAACTTTAAAGAAGAGGCATACAAACAAAAAGATAGGACAGCTTATGAATTTGAAGTACCTGAAACTGTAATCATGTTTAAAATGCATCTGGTAACACAAAGTTTACGAATTTAATTTTGTCTGGGTATACGAAGAAAAGTCTTGTTTACAAATGGTTTAGCAGTTACGCTGTTATTTGTTGTTACTGTGGCGTTTCCTCGATCTAGCCACAGGTACGGATCGCATCTCTTTCACGACAAACAGTCACATAAAATATCACAAATCAGAAAACACATGCGGAACGCCATTTTCCATAAACTGTCCAACCTCGCCGCTGAGGGCGCATTTATTATCGTAACATCTCCCCCGGGCCCTCTTAAACGAGGTCCCCCGAGTTAACATAAAACATACAGCGTATAACCAAATCCAGAACAGAGCACCGAGTGTACACACAGCATGCATCAATGTCTCTCTAAGATACATGTTGACCAAGCTATGGAACACCACAGGTGTTAATGTTGTAGCATAAACGGATAGCGAAGACTCATGAGGTATACAATACAGAAAACAGGACCCGGTACCCATTATGACATTGGCAATGAGCAATACATTATTGTACTATGTGGGTTAATGAAATATGGATGACACCACCATACTGCTAAGATACCGGCCGAAACACTCAACAGAAAGGGGCACATACGAATAGAGATTTGCTGTGTCAACTATCACCATTGCAGACAACAGCCAGGGGTGATCAGGCCCTGGACAGTCACTACAAGTGAGTGACAGTCAACTTGCATAAAATGGGGTACATGTATGGGCCAATAGTGCAATTGTCATTGGGGAAACCATATGAAGTCCTATTGACGACAAATACATGTACATGTATAACAAAGGGGTTGTTCACCACTGTAAACCAAATCCCCACACATAAACATTATACATACTCCCGGTACACATGATACCTGTAACCCACTCATGTACAATAATACAGTAGACATATGGAATAGCAATACCACTCCAGCCTCATCATTGTATAGACACAAGTGACAGAATAACCAAGTGAAATGTGACGCGTGATAACACTAGACACCTAGAACATAATACACTAACTCAAATACGCTGTTAAGGGTGTTTGTCTAAAACATTGCGTGAGACAAAGACTGCTCCTATAAGAAAGCCAATATCCATGAACATTGCAATATGAATTAAACCCCTTCAAACCTCATTGACCATACCATAACATTACTGTCCGCACATTCAACCAAGTAGCCGAATCCCTCTGGTAATCACAATATGACCTCACAAGCTCATACAACTGTATGGACCAATCTGACATGGCTATAACACTTGTCATGCATATGCATGGATATAACATTAACAATTAAATCTGAAGAACATGAACACTATGTAAATAGTCTACATCTCACTGTGGCACAATATAATAGCCATATTCCCCAGAATACATGGAACAGACATACAAATAGAAGTTATATCGCATTACTCATCATCATAAGCAAACAGGGCAAAACCCAAGGGAATTTGGAAAAAAAATTATAATAGGCGAGTGCCAGAAATTAGCCCTTCGTACCACTATATAGACACAAACTCTCTTAAAGTTTAACAAATGAAAAGATTTCTACCTCATTACTATACCCACAGGCTGTCTATACTATATAGCCCAAATACCTCTGGCATACAGAACATGATATAATCTTCCCACATACTTCGGTTCTACTTCAAATTCTATGGACATATATCATGACAGGGTATTGAAACAAAACTGAACAGAGCCCGGAAAGGACTGCATATATTCAATATTACAAGCATACCTAGTCATGGTACATATAATAAAGCACATGACATTGTGTAATTAATGCACCCTGGTACTAACATACACATGTAGACAACATTTTAAAATACCACGTCTCTCATCCTTTAGAACAAATGCTGCTTCAGCATATAACTCTCATCGAAACAATGCATTAACAAATCATGAGGCCACCGAACAAGAGGGCCACTAATGTAACTCTAATACACGAAAATTCACTAACATTCCATAATAGGAAAGTTCGATACAAAATGGGCAATTAAGTACCTACACACCTAAATACCAAAAGGCAAGAAAACAATCTGTGCACGTATATGGCCATAACTTATGTGTCGTATGTATGTGTGTGTGTGTGTGTGTGTGTGTGTATGTGTGTGTGTGTGTGTGTGTGTGTATATGTGTGTGTTTTGTTTGTTAATTACAATTGCTTATTGCTTGTGTGATTTTAACATACACTGTAGGCATTATAATACACGAACAATCCATGTGAGTCCACTGACTCCCGTACTATTCATGTATATACATATGTATATACATGTATAGCAGTCCAATTAGCTGTAAAACCATACCTTATTACCTTAAATATGAAAACATTTACAACTGACAATAATGAAACAACCCCACCTGAGCCTACAGTTTCAATAACTGTAAAGTGTTGTGTCTGTCTATAAATACTATTCCAACACATTGCAATCTCAATACTGTACCTATATCCCGAGGCCCAATGACCACATTGTCAACCTGTCAACATTGTATAGTCTCAAACGAACAAAAAGAGAAAATAAAACATTTTGGGATTGTATCCTGCTCTATCAACATTCTGTACAGGTACACTGTAAATTACAAACTCACTACATTACACAAGAATAGGAAGTGTAGCTCATTATACCACCGACCTCCATAAGTAATATAAATCATGGAGAGTCTGCAATATTGCAATATGTTGCTGACATATTGAAAAAATTACATTCTATTTACTGAATTTGAAGAAAACAATCTTGCTTCTTAGTGAATTATATAAAGAAAGGGTCACATTGTCAAATGGCCATTAAAAAGGGCAGCAGAAAATCTGACTTGGGTAACTTGAACTGGTGTTAACACAACACTGAGAACAATAGAAACAATACTTTTTTTTTTTTTTTTTTTTTTTTTTTCAGAAATGTATACAGCTGCTTTTTACAAAATACGGGAAGTCAAATCCAGGAAAATGCCCACAACATCCCATTTGAACAAAAGTACTGAAGAGAGCATAGCCTTGTGCAGTCTGTAAAATTCAACTGCTGCATGGTCAAGTCTAGATGCACTCGTACGTAAGAAGAACCCTTGTCACATGGTAGGATGAAACCAGGCAGGGCGAATTAGCCTCACTCCTAGGCTTTGACATGTCCATACAGCTTCTTCAGCTCTGCATCGTCAGTGGCCTCAGAGTGCTGCACCAGTTTCTCGTCACCACGGGTTACGCCCCAGGCGTCCGGAGTGGACATGGAGGCACAGGTGGGACGTCCACTGGCTGGCTTGAAGTTCTCCCAGTAGTCACGGCGAGCCCTGGCCCTGACCCATGGCTTGGTGTGCATGCGAAGGCCATCTCCCCACATAGCATGCTTTTCAGTACCAGCTGGTAGGAAACCCCTCTCAGCATTGAGCTCCTCACACACAGCCCTGATGTGGTAGGGCTCGAAGCCACAGCAGCCTCCGATGTAACGGATGCCCATGTCATAGGCCTCCCGGGCGAAGCGGTGGCATTCCCACCTTGTCAGCACTCGCGGCTCAAGGGCAAATGGGAACTCTGAGAGGTCGATGAATCCCTGCTTGCCGCAGTCTGGGGTGCTGTAAGCCAGGGGTTGGATCATGAGGTATTTCTTAATACCAGCCTTGTCCAGGGCAGCCTTCATCAGGGCCATACACTTCAGACTCACAAACGGGTCAAAGTGGCAGTTCACTCCTACCACATCAGCACCAGCGTTAGCCATCCTGACGGCACACTCCTGACGGCACACACCATGAACGTCGCCCTCGGGGCCGATGCACAGGGAGCAGGCCACTGGCAGACCAGTCTTCTTCAGCTCCTCAATGGCCCAAATACTGAATACTGCTCTGAGCAAAATGGCATTTATCTGGCCTCAATTTCAGACCTGCTTTCACTAGTCTTTGTAAAACAGCCTCCAAATGCGTTCATACGAGTCAATCCACTCTTCCGCATTCTGATCATTGTGTCCCTCAAAGAACGGGGGTCTGGTACTGTGGTTGTTATTGGCCATAATTGTTCAATTAATGTTCATATCTTACAAGAAATCACAGTTAATACTTAACTGCCCGGGTTCTCCACCATTTGTGGCGTTTCCTCGATCTAGCCACAGGTACGGATCGCATCTCTTTCACGACAAACAGTCACATAAAATATCACAAATCAGAAAACACATGCGGAACGCCATTTTCCATAAACTGTCCAACCTCGCCGCTGAGGGCGCATTTATTATCGTAACATTACGTTCTTGATCAAGCTGCGTGACACGTGGATCTGACTAAAAAATGCAACAAAGAAGTTTGCAATCAATTGAGATTAAATTGTAATGACTGGTGTTAGTTGCTACCAGTGCGTTTTAAGGATTAGATTCCGTCGGCCTTTTGATTGGCATTATTTGCTTTCAATAGCCTTTTATCTTATTCCGTCGGGCACTTGATTGGTACTATTTGAATTGAATTACATTTTATCTTATCCCGTTAGGCTCTTGATTGGCAGTAGTTGCATTTAAGTGCATCGTCTTAATGGCAAATAGTCAAATAGGCAGTTCGGGGATTGCAGGGCTAGCAGGACCGCTTAACAATCTTCGCTTGCCATGCTGCCATGAGCAGGTAATCCTTACTATAATTTGGCTAATCTTGTGTGTCCTTCCGTTTGTTTGACGCAGCTTTTCTCCGTTGTTTTCCACTCAATCGAGCTGGAATTTTTTCTAAACATGGTTAAATTGTTCACAGATTGTCATGAGGGGGGTTGTTTGTGGTATTTTGCTCGCATTATTTAAAGTTTTTTTACAATTCGTAACTTTTTGGCATTCCTTTTCGCAGCCCTGAGTATAGCTTCGAAGTTCCCAGTCCCTTTTACCTCTCTCGGGTCAGCGAAATACAAAGCATGCATGCCATCATGCCGACCGTCGACCGGGTATGGTACGGTATACGGTACGTACTTACTCATGCGCTGGCTGCATGCATATATGCATACGTGTGCGCGCTGCTGAAACGTAAACAACATACCGTAATCGGCCGATGTTTTCAGTGGTTACCGTACCGGTGAGTACGACTTTCTGACAAACCTATTTATTTCTTTTATTGTGAATGATTCTGCAGTGAAGCCCCGTTCTGTCATTTTAACGTATGATAAATTTGTTACTTAAAAGGCTCTAGATCTAGAAATCTATAGCCTAGCCCTAGACTACTATCAAATGCTGGTCATAAGTGGTAAGAAAGTTTTTATGTTATAGGCAGTGTATATACAGCCACATACATGTGGCCACACGCGTGTGGTTATATCCAATACTAGGCAGGTAAGCACTAAATAGGTACCAATCCTGCAGACGCAAGCTCATAAATATTCTTAAATATTCATAGGATTAGGATGAGGATTAGGATTAGGGTTAGGGTTAGGGTTATGGTTAGGATTAGGGTTTCAGCTTGCATCTGCAGGATTGGTACCTAAAGGCTATATAGTGCTTACCTACTAGGCCCCGCTGTGCGCTGAGGATACCGCTACACGCGTCACTTGCACTTGTACTCTATGCAGCAGCAGTAATCGCAAACGCGTAACACAACTCACAAGCGATGTGTATTTCTTGCGACGGTACATGTTGCAAAACTTCATCACAAAGGTTTTATCTCTCGATTTCTTTGACATACAAACAATATTCTCACTTCACTGTCACCTGCTTGCCGATCAGGTGAGAATGAAGTGAGAATATTATTTGTAGGCCTAGAATCTATGTCAACATCAGTGAAATCGGGAGATAAAACCTTCATGATGAATCTTTGAGAAGGTTACCTTTTCTTGATAATTAGGTCAATCCAATGACCTACCTGCCCAGTTTCATTAACACATCGTTCTATATTTAATCCTATATTTTAACAGATTCGGCTACCTGGAACACATCGCTCCAAGGCGCAGCTGTGCCAGTGCTCCCTTGCACACAGTTCAGTGGTTAGTATTTTGACGTAAAATGTAAAATTTATTTTGAATGATTGATGCCGCAGTAAATCTAAAATCCAACATATGATGAAGTTGTTTGGTTGAGTCAGACAATCAACTCAGTGCTAAGTTCCAAAACCCCAAAATTCAAATTTTCTTAAATAGATTTGCTATTAACCCTTTTATTGAAGGGCAAATTTGATCAGATTTTCTTCGGAACATTGGTAACACTGGCATTTTCTTTCTTTGCTACACACATTCAACAAAATTAATGTCTCTAAAATTCATTTACAAATATAAATGAACTATATTTAGTATTATGTTCGCCAATTCATATGTTAAACTTTATTTCTGTGTGATTAACAAAATACTAATGTAGTATGATCATAATAAACAAGCATTGGTAAAATGATTTTACAGACATGTGTTGCCAATTTAATGATTTCAGTGCTTAATTTCCTTCTTTTAATTCCTGATGCTAAATGCCAAGTGGTAACACTACACAAATGAGCTTATTGTGTGCAGATATTTTAGCTCCTTCTGCTGATGCATCTAATATATATTTTTTAAGGCTCTGAATCGTAAGTTATTGAGTCAAAGCACAAAATGTGGGCAGTTGTCACAAAGAGGTTAACCCTATTCTGACTTGGCTTTTTGAAAACAAGTGTTGACTGGGGTTTGCTGGGGGGTGAGGGTCTAGATCTAATGTTTCTGCCCAGTTTCATTAACACATCCTTTGTATTTAATCCTATATTTTAACAGAGTGGGCTACTAAATAGCCTACATGACATTTATGGTCTTGCTGCTTAGTACCTGATGGTTTATTTCTGTGAATATTAAACATTATATTTCCAAAGTTTCAAGAGTTTTTGTACAAAACAAGTTCTACCTTTTTAAGACAATATAGTCTAACATTCTGTTGTACATATATTACATGTAGATAGTTTTATGTCAAAGCAGATATGAACATACTGAGTAAAAAATGGTTTATCATTCAGTCCTTTATTTTGACATAACATGCCATCTCATATATTCTGATCCTATCTGTACCGGTATTTTGCCTTCAGTTCACATGTTTATATTTTGTTTGACATGTATTCTACAAAACTCTGTTGTACATATGTAGATGTTTATTAAAAATGTAGATATGAATATAACAGTGTAAAAATGGTTTATCGCTTCAACAGCCAATACCGTGTATCTATAACAGACATACAGGGACCTTTTTTATGCATTATAACATGCCATCTCAAATATTATGATCTTTTCATCTGTATACTGTTGTAGCATATCTTGCCTTTAATTAACATGATTATATTTTATACATTGTGTGTTATATTTTTATTAAAAAAGACATAATCTAACATACACGTATCAATATTGTTATTTATTTGAATGAAATTAAATATTGTATTCTAATCAGTCAAGATGCCCATATAACTTTTTAAAGACACAAGAATTCCATAAGATACATGTATACATATACAGTGTACTTTCTAAGATTTTTATCAATTATTTCAATGCATAACTATTTGATCCACCAGTAAAAAAAAAAAAGATATCTAAAACCTCTAAAAAAAAACATTTAAAAAGCCCATGTAAGCCATACAAATCTTATCTTTTTATCACAATTAACATCTAAAACTTTTCTCTCTCTCTATCTCGCTCTTTTGTATTCTTTAATTTCTCTATCTCTCTCTTCATCTTTCTCTGATTTTCCCACTGTCTCTCACATTCATTTTCCAAACTGTCTCATTTTCCCCACACTCTGTCTCTCTCATTCATTTTTCCCACTGTCTGTCTGTCTCTCTCTCTCATTCATTTTCCCCGTGTGGGTCTCTTTCATTTTCCCCTCTGTCTCTCTGTCTCTCTCTCATTCATTTTCCCCTCTGTCTCTCATTTTTCCCATTGTCTCTCATTTTCCTCACTGTCTGACTCATTTTTCCCACCACTGTTTCTGTCTCACTCATATTATCACCCCCCCCCCCCCTTCTCTCACTCTCACTTCTTTTCGACATCCCGCCGTACTTATATATGATTGAGCAACCTTTAATTTAAAAAGTACAAACAACCGCAGTCTAATGTACATTGTAAGGTACATGTGCAATGTACTTACATATTTATTTCTGACCCAATACATGTAATCATAACATTTCTATATCACAATAATTGCCTCTTGACTGCTTACTGAATACACCGTGTTCTAATACATTTTTCCATTTTATAGTTAGATTTGGATTTCACTCTGTAATGATTATTGAAATTCTTCCTCCAGTTCAACCCAAGATGCTTAACTTAATTGAACCTTCTATCTATATTGAAAGAGAAGTCTGCTATGAATCAGTTGTCTAAATATATTTCATCAATAAACTGCTTGGCTTTCAGTGTGAATAGGCAGTCTAGCTGTACATACAAGAATGTCACCCCATCCCCCCCCCCCCCCCCACACACTTTGATAAAGAAAAATGACTCCTACCCCCTGTGCTGCCACGGGTGATTGCTGCTAGTCATTATAAGCACTTAAACACGGAAGTGGTCCGGCTTGCTGCTTGTTCATGTCAGCTATCACGCATCTATCGCATCGTTGGTGTATTTGCTAACCAAATGGTCCATGCATCTCACAGGACATGTGTCAGGGGAAGCGAAGGCCTTTCCTTAGATTTCGTGGAATTTCTTCAAGTATTTTTTTTTCACCCAGTAGCGGTCTTTCAATGAACAAATATGATGTCAAAGAAATGGCTTCAGCATGACTGCTAGGAGTCTTGCAGGAGACTGTTATGCCATTATTCAAGTTAAATCTTAAACTGCCGTTCCTGTGCATACGCTTTACGCGACCTTTAGGTCGGGAAAGGAGAAGAAGTTATCATGTTTGGATGTAACTTGATCGATCCAGATGCTGGTGCAAAATATTGACATACAAATACCAGGAATTCATGGGTTATTCAAAGGTCATACTTTCATTATTTATGCTTTGTCATTCATATACATTTCTTTCTGTTGTTTATCTTTCTTATGGGGATGTCTCATTTTGCTGACTGTTCTAAGAAAGCTCTAAGAAAGCTTGTATATCCTTCTCCGCCTGCCGAGATAAAATATTGCTCTACATGATTAATGTGCGCTACTTGTGAAGAAAAAAATGCACATGTCACATATAAAGAGTTTAAAAAAAAAAGTTGTATTTCTTCCGGTGAGTTGCAGTGATCCATCGATTCAATTCTCCCCGCAGAGGAAATAATTTAATCTCGGGGAGCGAAAAATAAATCACGGTATCCCTGTCGAACCCACGGACGACAATGTGTGCTCGTGAGCGATGGCAACGTTAATCTCACCAGCATGCCAACACCCAGCCAGCCAGACATGCCAGAAATATATTCTATCACCGGATCACAACGGATTTATTCATCAAGGTATATAGACTTTGGCGCGTGGGTAAATGACAACTTTCAACGGATTTGGCACTCTTTATTTGAGGAAGATATAACATTCTGGCGCGGTGAGAACAGAACGAAGCACGTTTTGGTAAATTACGTTTTCCCCTATTTTCAATGTTTAGAGACGACAAATAAATGTGTAACGGAGGGTCTGTGGGCCTAATGTGGTGGGGTGGGGTGGGTGGGATGGGGTGGGTTGGGGGTGACTGGGTATGAGAGACTGGGTGTACCAATACAGCGCATAGTGTGTACGGTGCGTTTTGTTTACTGTACAGTGTGTCGCAGAAAAAAGGAAACCCGTTTTTCGAGATCGATAACGTAATCATAAAATATCATATTATTATAAAAAAATAACAGCAATATTGAGAGTAAAATATCTTCTTTCGTTTGGTACCAAATTCAGGATGAATTGTTCACGCATGACTGATTTCAAACAATTACAAGTGCTCAATGTCAGAAACGTTTTGCGCAGAATAATGAATGTTGTTTGCACTACGTTGATGCTTCCTTACAAATCTTGACCATTTGTCCTGAGTAAATTGATTTTGACAATTATTTTTTAAACACCTGTTGCTCCTCAACGCATGACTCTTATCTATCATGTGAGGTGTCAAATGAAAGAAGAAACACCGTGCTTTCTAATGATGTGTATAATATTCCATGATTTTTCTTCAATTAACTAGAGAAATAACACAGAATCTCGGTTTCCTTTTTTCTGGGACACAGTGTATATGAAAATCGATAGCCTGGTTATCTGTGTCTGTACATATTAAGAATTGTAAAAGGTGTGCATACTTCGGAGTAGAAGGGCAAGGCGATATCTATTGCTGGCATGGGCTTGCACGGTTCGTGAGTTCAATATCCTTATTTCAATAACTCAACATCTGTGCGAGAGAGAGCGCTATCTATATATAGTTAGTTTATATTTGTATATATTTCGTTAGGCATACCAAATGCTAGAAGTATCATAAGATACCAATAAGCTGGCAGTAGCCTAAGCAGTAAAACGTACCATGGACGGAATGATCACAAATACAATCATTGATAGTACTAGTTCTGTAGTATGTATAGTGATACATACGGACTAATCTGTCCACATCGCAGTCCATTTATTGAATTGTTTAGGATATTCCAAATTCGAATCCTAACCCTGATCGCAAGATACAGGGACGGATCTTGCACACTATATGCACCATCTCCACATCCACTACCTCACTGGTTCAGGATCATTCTCATAATAACTCACCCCTTGCCTTTTCCTACCAGTACATATTTAAGCTCGTGTTTGGAACACATCAATAAATACGTTTTAGATGACCACAGTAAAGGACTGCGTGTGATCAAAGTGATGGTCGGGTTTCAGCCCGCAAACCTGAGGTCCTCCGCGCTGAGCGGGTCATTGCCGCTGTACCATCATATCCATGACACCTCCACTACGATTGGTGCTATGACCTCTCTCTCCCTCTCCCCTCTCTCTCTCTCTCTCTCTCTCTCTCTCTTTCTCTCTCTTTCTCTCTCTTTCTCTCTCTTTCTCCTCCTTTCTCTCCCCCTCTCTCTCTCTCTCTCTCTTTCTCCTCCTTTCTCTCCACCCTCTCTCTCTCTCTCTCTCTCTCTCTCTCTTTCTCCTCCTTTCTCTCCACCCTCTCTCTCTCTCTCTCTCTCTCTCTCTCTCTCTCTCCTATCTCTCTCTCTTTCTCTCTCTTTCTCCTCCTTTCTCTCCCCTCTCTCTCTCTCTCTCTCTCTCTCTCTCTCTCACTCACTCACTCAGTTACAAACTGCTGAACACAGAAAACAACACCTCCCAAATGCTAACCGAAAGACGAATACATTCAAACAGGAAGGGTGAAGAAAAGAGCCAAGCTCGGTAACTTATATACATCGATATGTCATTATTTAACCCGCTCAGTACCAAGCCAATAAAAGCCTATTGATTTCATTTACGCATGTTATACACCTATGGTATTGAGATGGTTAATATGCGTAACATACGCTTGGTTCAGCCTTTACGACAATAAAGATGATTGCTTTTAAAATGTTGATCAGCCCCAATGTGTTTGCTTATTTTAACACTCTATTAGCAAACAAAGGGGGAAATGTCATGGTAGGGCGGGGAATGTATAATTTAATCTAAAGCCCCCCAAAGGCTCGCACATTCTACTCATCAAACCAGTGCCCCCGTGCCAACTCCTGCATGTGATGTCATAATGTTCAGGATTACTAACACTACATTGAACACACTGCGAGTGCTAACGCAGTGACCATAATATTCATGATTTTAACGCGCGCACATCAAAGGGAGTATTGGTCCCGTCAACGGCTTAATGTGCCTTGCGCGAAATATATGATTAAGTCACCATTCCCAGAATTATGCTTTCTTCCGTTATCTCGGTGTTTAATTGAGTGCGTGAACGACCTTTTAGCTCATCGACCTATCGGGTCAATAATACTGCGAAACGGGTTCACTGGTGCCGTCAAAAATCATTAAAATATCTTTGTAATGGATGTTGTTGTAATGAAAATATATTAATCAGCATACAGTTAGCCCGGCTCCCAGAATGTTGGGTATTAATAATCCAAATTATATTCCACATACTAAGAATGTTGCTATATGATTGGTCAAGAGTTGATCACGTGATGAGGCGTAGTTTTTCCTATCAGATCACCTGAGAATAAAAGTTCGTTACACTGTAGGTGATATTACTTTTTGGTTTCGCTGATCTCTTCACTCCTCACAGTCCTAATGCGCGATTAATATTTTGAGTACGCGCGAAATAAAAGTGCGTTACACTCGGACTATCAGCTCCCACTAACGCGTCTAAACGCGCGTCATAATGCGCGTCCTAATTAAACGCGCGTCATAATGCGCGTCCTAATTAACGCGCATCCTAACGCGTGTTCCCCATGGCAGCGGCTCGGGGTTAGGTCGAGAAGTAAACATTACTTTTGTACGTCAAATTGTCATTTTTGCTATAGATAGTTGGTTTCAGATGTGGAATATAAATCAAATAATCAACTTTTGGTTTCAGGCAATGAGACGAACTATCACTTCCTCGGCGATGTGAATGTATACGCTATCTTTCCTCAGCTGCGCTTCGGAAAGATAGCTACATCCAGATCGCCTCGGAAGTGATAGTTCATCCCATCACCTTCACCAACGTTGATTATTTGTTTACTATTCAATAAAGGGGTCTAAACGCAGTAGACTAATCATTCTTGATTTCCCTCTCCGGTGTGGAACGCACTGAGGGAGAGTATAGTGACATAAAGTGAGTAATGAGTAATCATGTATTTTTTTCCACTTTGGATTAAAAAATGTGCAACAGCCTATAAGTCTGACTGAGGTACAGTACGTGAAAAACACTCAAACAGATCATCTAGGTCGACTTAAAACAGCTATTCTGATCATTATGTATGACTTCACCAATGCGTCACCACCCGCCGACCACATCGCCGTGAATGCTTACCGTCGTTCCAGGTAACATACATGTATGTCATATATCTTCCGTACTATACATGTACTTGTACAAGAAAAGGCATCTTGGCGCATCCTTTTCAATAAATCTCCCCTCGGTATCTGACTTTTTCCATTCGACTTTCCTTTCAACATTGGAATTCTCCTTCATTGTATCCGTTTTTCTATCCTCCCTTCTTAGGAACATCTTCCATTTCGCTAATTTCTATAAGACCACAACGTTATTCCTACTCTCTTTGATATTTTTCTTTCTTGATCATGTTTATAATTTTCATTCATCTTACAATGGTTTGTGCGCGTCTTGTGGCTGCTACGAGATGTTATTTCGTTCTTTCATCGAAGTATCGCCTTTCAGCTCTGCCTTTGGTTTTCTTTCTCCGTCTTATCCCCTGCTACGCCTCTAGTTCTGACTGAACTCAAAATAGCAGCAAAATATTTGCCAGGAATAAATTATGTCAATAGAGCAGGCATTTTAAACATGAACGCACGTTTTTCATAAATAAATAATGTGAAAGCACTGAGAAAGCAGGATCAGAATGTCCCCCCCCCCCTTAGGCATACACACACAAACACACACAAACACACATACACACATACGCACATACACACATAGACACACACACACACACACACACACACACACACACACACACACACACACACACACACACACATACACACGCACGTGTTACCCCGTGTCCGGGGAGCGACAAAGTGGGTTGGGTTACTACAGCATTAGCTAGAGCCTGAACTCACGATGTTTGCAAGAATCTTTAAATGTCAACGAAGCGAGACAAAATGGACGAATGACAGCGAAGATGGGAAAGACGGCAAGGGACTCAACCACAACCGTCAGAGGCTTAATTCGATTACTGATCACCTCTGTTCGCCCTCCCCCCCCCCCCTTCCCTCAAATCTTCTTCTATATCGCTTCCTCCTCCTCCTCCTCCTCCTCCTCCTCCTCCTCCTCCTCCTCACTATCTTACATCCCCTTGTCTTCTTTTCCTTATCTTCACTTTCCGTGAGTTTCTCATAGTGCCTAACTTTCTCGCTCGGTATCTCTTTGTCCCTCAATTCCTTCTTTCTGATTCTAACGTCCCGTTTTCGGTCTCTGTTCCTTTCTTAAGATTAGTTTTTCTCTGTCTCATTCCCTCGTGTTTATAATATTTGTTTGATATGTAGTTTGATCAAGTCCCATTGCAGCAAATTGCATAATCAAGTGTAAGCTAAAAAATATTCAGTTGGAAAAAATTATTCACAGTTTAAGTTATCAGCATGACAGTCGACATCACATCACAAAAGATGGTTGTTGTGCAAGAACGCTTGCTCTAAAACTCCTTAAAAGTGTGTTTTGTACTCGCATAATCCCCTTCGCAGATGCAAACTGCACATAAACAAACTCAAAGCTTACCCAGAATAGCCTCTGGCATTTATTATCTGTACCACTATCGGAATGATATGAAACGTGTGGGGAAGATCACGTGATCGGTCATGTTATCGATTGTTACAACCCAAATGCAACACGGACTTTCCGGTTCAGATGGAAGCAGCGAAGGACTCTTATTCAGTGTACAGCTGCTTTTTTTGTTGTAAAGCCGAGGGCGGCATGCGAAATACCTGCACCCCAACCTAACAGGACACGAACAATTACACCTCAGCCATACCAGCCAGTGAGTATGGTAGTTCTTGCTAAACTTTAACCCTAAACGTACCACACGTTATTATTTCATGGTCAATACACACAAATCCCATAGACAAGCACTTTGTTTGTCACACAAAGGGTTAAACGATCAGCTGATACCTTAGATCTCAACTTTATCGACACTCAAACCCTTTTGCAGAAATTCTCGTATGCAAATCCTTTATCAACTTTTGATTCATGATTGATGAGTCGATGTGCCAGGAGGACAAGGCAGTTTCTACCAGTTATACGCTACATGAGACTTTTTTTTCGCACGAGGACACGTGTACAGCAAGCATAAGTTTATAGGTATTGATATGTCAAGCAGAACTCGGTCGGGCAAGTTATATGACAATAAACTGATCAGACTGCGCCGTGAGGCTGCGTGCAATGAAAGGTTTTAAGATCTACCGTAGATTTAAAAAAAATGGAAAGCTTTGAAAATGCTCATGATGCAGTCACTCCTAACCAAAATTTCGTCATTCTCCCCTCCCTCCCCCTCCTTACCCCCTCTCTCTATCTCTCTGTTTCTCTCTCTCTCTCTCTCTCTCTCTCTCTCTCTCTCTTTATTTCTCTCTCTTTCTTTCTCTCTCTCTCTCTCTCCCTCTCTCTCCCCCCCCCCCTCTCTCTCTCTCTCTCTCTCTCTCTCTCTCTCTATATATATATATATATCTAGTCATATATCAATTAATCTATA
The DNA here is from genome assembly GCA_963669155.1 of Arbacia lixula. Lineage (NCBI taxonomy): Eukaryota > Metazoa > Echinodermata > Echinoidea > Arbacioida > Arbaciidae > Arbacia > Arbacia lixula. The sequence continues at coordinate 514,447 of OZ022585.1, forward strand.
CAACTGTCTGTGTTTCTTTCTTGATACTCTCATGGATGTAGGCGTCCTATGTACCTTTGTCGGTGCTTACTTTCTTCACAATCCCCGCCTCCCCTGATCCACACTTACATGTACTACTCTCCTACTTTGACATATGAACAGAACACCAAGAGCATCTCTCAGATCTGCTCCAATGGATACCTTTGATATTTTCTCTGATGCTCTTCATAAATCAATATTTCATAGATGAACTATCCAAGTAGGCCTATATCCTCTTCTGCGTACAAATAGTCACGTACATTCACCATACAAAATTATGATTAATTCATAACGGCAGATTGGTCTCGGCTAAGTTTGCCACATCGGGATAGCCTTTAATGATTTTGGTTACACTTTTAGAATCTTAATGTCCGATGAAAATGGGATACGCAGTGATCCGAAGGTCTGATCGATCTGATCTTTAAAGGGCAAGTTAACCCATTAACCATGTCAATTTGTATGTTAAACTTCATTCAAGATACTTAGAAATTGACGTCATTGTTTTGAATGGCAGCGCGGAAAATGGCGACTCCCGTAAGTTTTCTCGGCGTACGCTTTGGCGACTGAAACTGAAAAGTAAGACGGGCTTCATCTAGTACATTCTCAACCAAAATCTGCCATTTTAGAGCAAAGTTTTAGGACAAAGTTTAACACATAATTGATATGTATAATGGGTAAATTTGCCCTTTAATGCTATTTGACGCATTGTATCAATAGGCACATGGCATGTTACCATTCATCACCCCACCCCCACCTCCCACCCCACTTTGATCCGTTATCTCTCTCCCTCTCTCCCACTCCTCCCCGTCTATACCTCTCCCATGCCCTCGCACAAACCCCGTCTCCTTCTTTCCCCCTCTTTCTAACCGTGTCCTCCTTCTCTCTCTCTTCTCTCTCTCTCTCTCTCCCTCCCTCCCTCTCTCCCCCTCTCTCTCTCTCTCTCTCTCTCTCTCTCTCTCTAAATTTCCTCTCTGCAATACACTCCCAAGAAAATTGTCCCGATCCTATTTCAGTTCTTATTTCATTCTTAACCCTTAGGGTGTGTATTGTTATTTTCTTAACGCTGTCCCTTCTCCTATCCTTATAATGACAAAAAGTCCTCTTAATGACATGATTGAGCTACAGTATCTGTGTCATTCGTGCTGACTTGACGTTATGATTCTTGTTTTACACATTGGCTTGCCGTTATTAGTATCTATAGTACGTCACGAATGAAGTCCTTGGGCATGACAGTTGCTTTTCTTGTCTACTGTAATCGTTGATCGACCTAATTGTGAAAAAAGAACACGATGCCATTAAGTGCCACACCACGGTAGAGCTTACTGGACGTATACGACGATTACCATCGGTTTAATCAGGCGAAAAAATGACGCGTTCTTCCGCTGGCCCACAAGCGAAAGCAGTCAATGACAAACGATCTCAAGTATAAACCGATTTTAATCAATTAAACGATCATATAGCCTTGAATTCCATTCATTTATTAACGGCTTTACTTTGTTGGCGGAGATTAATGTAATATCGTGTTACTATCGATACTTTATCGTGAACGTGATGATGGGTGAATGTTTACATTTGTTGAAACATAGGAAAGCCTTTGGATAAACTGGGATGCCAGCATTTGCATATTCACACAGTTGTGTGTGAATTTACTAAGCAATAAGTCTCCTGTGCCGTATGAGCCGCTTCTCAACGGAATTATAAGGTGCAGCGACTCGAGGAGGAAACGGGAAATGAAGGTATCGCCATTTAACCAATGTGGGCAGTTAGACCTGAATGAAGTACAGTCAAACCTGTCCTAGTGGCCACCTGTCTATAGCAGCCAACCTGTCTATAGTGGCCACTAAAATAATTCCCCGGAGAGAGATCATGTGTTAAAGAACCTGTCTATAGCAGCCACCTGTCTATAAAGGCCACGATTTCTGTTTCCCTTGGGTGGCCACTATAGACAGGTTTCACTGTATAGGCCATAATTATGGGCACTTTGATGATTGACTGACTTCCAATGGCGATGGATTTAGTGCCATAGTAATTGCTTCTCCATTGATCTTACTCTGGCCAATGGCATTAATGTTGCATGATATTTTGGCACAAGCAGGTGGCACTGCGATGCGAGCACACTATATGACTGTGTAAGTATACCCAATGCATTTGTCATTAAGCAAATAGAAATCGGGAATATGGGTCGAGATCCCCGAGTAAAAATGTTGACTTTCGTGTTCGTCTGCCATTCACAAAATGTCAAGTATTGCATTCGTTTGAGGACGGCCGAACGGGATGGACCCATGCGATGAAAGGAAAGAGATAAACTAACAGTCTGTTCACAAAGCGTGTGCATTATGATCTTCTGGGTGATTCTTCTTCTTTTCCTTCTTCTTCTTCTTTTTCTTTTTCTTTTTCTTTTTCTTTTCTTTTTCTTTTCTTTTCTTCTTTTCCTTCTCCTTCTTCTTCTTCTCCTTCTCCTCCTCCTTCTTCTTCTTCTTCTTCTTCTTCTTCTTCTTCTTCTTCTTCTCCTTCTTCTTCTTCTTCTTCTTCTTTTTGTTCTCCTTCTTCTTCTTTTTCTGCCATGTAACGTCATCGACAATTGATTGATTGATTGATCGATACCTTGTGTGGACTAGGGGTAGATCAGAAAGATCGCGAGTGGTCCTTGTCATTCATCCGCTTCGACGTTGTCCCCCTTCACGTTCACGGCTTTCCCCCACTCTTGGAAAAGTGAGGTGGATATGATGTTAGGGTAGTACATGGGAGCTATGTCAGAACACACTCGAGGAACGCTCGAGGATCGAAACCTTGAACTTCTAAAGCTACAAACATACTTTCATTTGTACATACACACATACAAACTTATTTGGCTTGAGACTATGAGGCTTAACCCGACCAGTGTCATACGTGCATAAAATGTGTTATAAGTCAATGGGCTTCTCTTGGCTTGGTACTGAGAGGGTCAAACAGAATAGCAATTCCGATGTTCCCAATTTGCTCCCCCCCCCCCTCTCTCTCTCTCTCTCTCTCTCTCTCTCTCTCTCTCTCTCTCTCTCTCTCCACACTCCCTTACCTCTCCTCCACAGTCAATCGGCAGCGCATGTTCGTTCTATAGAAATCGTGAGCGTTTTATTTTTCGTCTCGCGAAATCTCACGCGCAGATTTTGCTTCACCTAGTTTATGAAGGAATTCGACATGCTCGCGAGATCTTTTGCTGGTGTCTTCTGTATGCATACTGACCAGGATTTTTTTAGACAGGGATTGAGATTATATGTTTCTTAATAAATATTTTCATTCTTTTTTTGAAATCCGCAAAGGAGTTTTTATGTTATTTGCTTTCAAAAACAGGCCTCAATTTTTTTGAAATATGTAAGCTCTCAGACCTTGCTGGATCCTGACCCTTCTATGGACGTACGGCAACGACAGCTACGGCTCTAAAAAGCCAATACTCCAGCGGAGATTTTGATTCCAAGATTGTTTGGGCTCAAAAATAAAACATTTGTGCTATTCGTCTTCAAAGTGACGCGAGATTTCAGAAATCATACGGACTTCGCAACCGATATTCGTCCGCAGGCAGCAGAAAACACGCGATTTCATTTTAAGCTCGGTAGTCGTGACTTTCACTTGACCTCTCGAAAAGGTCTCCCTTTCAAACTGTGATATCTCCATGAATAAACCATATTTTTGTACACTTTCTTTTGCAACTGTATGTTGGAGGTCGAAATTTACAAAGAATGAAAAAACATTTAATTAAAGCAGGCAGAAAAATATTGCAAATTCGAGATAAATATGTGTTTCTAATGAAATAAAGAAAAATAAAACAAAATCTATATTTCAATGTCAATCGCCTTTGAGCCCCCAACACTTAAAAGGAGACCTTTCTCGCGGTTCGAGAGGTCAAGTGAAGGTCACGGCTACCGAGCTGAAAATAAAAGAAGCGCATTTTCTGGGGCCTGCCGACTGGCTGTCCACCCCCTCTTTGCCAGTTATGTCCTGAACAACCACTCTCACATTGTCTGTTGAAGCATTTTATTTGGAACCCTCACCATGACTATAGGGCTGATCTCTGCGTACGCGAGTCACGTTCGTCCACCATGCTTCGTCCTATGATTAAAATAATTGGCGCGCTCTCTGCCCATTCCGCGCCAAATTGTTCACCTGAGCGTGTGACCTTCTTCCGCACTACGCCATCTCTGTCCCCATTTCTAGTACGAGGAGTTGTTTTTATTTCATCTCCAGAACTTATTTTCATAGCTAATTATACACAGAAATGGGGACATTAAAGTAATTCATTCGCTCTTTAATCATGAAGACTTGCCGGCCTGTTTTTGAATTCATACATAATTATCATTATTTATCATTTTTTGTATATACTGTATAGTGTAGAAGGTTTTTCTCATTTCGCAGTCCGGAGACTGAATTAAGTGGGATGTTAAAATAAGAGCTCTTGTCGCTGGATACAAGAACATATCAACTGATCAAGCCCACGTATGTGCCCCATCTCCACTCCCTGGGGAGAATTCCTTGCCCGCTGCACGACATCGGCGCTGGGTCAAGATCATTCACATAATCTTCCAGCTCCTACCAGGTACCCATTTATACTCCTGGGTGGAGAGCAGCAATGTGGATAAAGTATCTTGCTGGGGGAAACAAGTGCCAAGGGTGGGATTGAACCTGGGACCCGTGAGATCTGCAGTCACAGTTCACAACCAACACATCACGACACCCGACACCCGACACCCGACACGGCAAGACACCCGACACCCAAACTCGACACGACACCCGAATCCAGAAATAGTGAACCAAGCAATGTACAATGTAATCAGTGATAATGGTATAATACTATGGTAACGATCTCAATATCTGGCATGGTTTCAATAGGAGAGTACGTTCCAATTTGCTTCGAAAGTGAATCAAATCAGATAATCTATAATGAATTCTCCTTGTCGCAAGTAATGGGAGAATCGTCCCACCCCACTGGACAGCGACATCCGTATTTTTTGTTTTTTTGCAATCATGTCCGCCTCCGATTTACTAGGACACAAGCGCTGTTTATGATTAAAGTAAACTTTGTACTCTGAGTTTGTGTACCATTAACTTGAATGAAAAGGCACTGTCTATCGTGCCCATACATCTTATTTATATCAAGGATTTTTAAGTATATGGATATCCAGCTGCCGTTTAATCAATGCACATTCATTGTACTTTCCTTCTAGTCACAAAAGAACGCTTTTCAAAGATTTTCTCTTTGATCTCCCATGTTCGAATCTGCCGATTCTCCGGATAATTTTTGCCTGGATTTGACGTATAATAACTACGATGCATCTATAAAATATGATATCAAGTTGCAGTTTAAAAGTCTCCATTTCACAATTTTCCGCATCGTATTCCATTAAAAAATTGCATGACACGTTTCTTTCAGTCAAGTAACATGAAAAACGTGCCCGGCTGCGCCCAAGCTAGTATTTCCATCTCAAAAAAGCATCAAATTAGTGACAAAATGAAAAGTTCAGCAGCGAAAGCTGAAATGCATGCATGTTTAGAAATGTGTATGACCTATTATAAAATCCAGGTGAACGTGACGAAATCGCGTATGCATCATGTTGTTGAGAGCAGCTGCTAGTACGAGGCGGCTTCGAAGCTGGTAGAAAGAATTTCTCCAGCTCGCTCCTTGTTTATATCAGGGATGTGTGAGGAAGGAGAAACAACTCGAGCATAATATATTCAAACATCTGTATGGATACTAAAGCGTGCTAATGAATTTCCAAAGCATTCTACAATCACTTCAATGCTTTGATGTCCCATGCGCAGCACCGACACTTAGCTGCTGTCAAGAAGGAAAGCAATATCTTTAATTCACTGTTTTGTCTCTCGAAGCTGTGTTTCTTATCATATTTTTTTGCAATTTTCAAGAAAGTTAAGGGCAACGCCACTAAAGATCCTGTAATCGGTTTTCTTCTAAATAATTGTTGAATGATGCACAAACGGAGATGTAAGAAAATATTCTTTCTAATACAATTGACAAATTTCTGCACTTTTCGCAGATTTCCGCGAATGTGGTACTCAATCATTATCAACATGTTATCTTCAGCTGTGTATATTCATTAACAGAGTTTGCGTGCATTTGCGTGCAGCTGAGATATTTTACTTGATAAAAACTGTTCAGTTTTGTTCGCTGATATCTCTTTTCCTCACAAAAGTATTGATGCAATCCAGCAGAACTGGACAAGCGAATTAAGATTCTACATTTCTTTTGTTCTCTCTGAGAAACCGTTGCTACGCAATCCTGTTCGTTATTGTTAAAACACCTGAAAAGCACATGCTGAGACCACATAATTTTTTGGCGGTGCCACGCAAGGGTTCAAAGAAAGAAAGTTGCTTCATATCCTGCCATAACACATCCCTGTTCATATCAGGTAAAGGGAATAAGCGCACGCTAAAGGACGAGGAGGGCTTCTTTCTGTTCTATCAATATACTGTTTTTTCAGTTATATACTTCAAACAATGTGTATCGCAGACATCGTTATCAAAACAAAACAAAATGAATATAAAACAAGAAAAAAAAGTTAGAAAAAAATATACAAATTACGACAGTGAAGTAATGGCATTGACATTCAACATACTCCATGCGAGGATTTTTTTTTTACATTGTTGGTGTAATTTATTAGCTGTAATACGTAAAAAGGTCGTAACAACTCTGGGTGTTTTTGACATGCCAACCGAAAGAAGTTATGCATGAAATATACACAGATAAACATCTGTCTAGTATTGATTGGGTTGCAATACCGGGGGGGGGGGGGGGGGGGAGGGGGGGCTGCAATACAGCAGTTAATCCCAGAATGCACCCCATTCGCGTTGCCGTGTCGCGTTGTCGTGTCGCGTTGCTGCATAACAAAATGTTGTTAACGTGATGGGTAAACGCGCTGTGAAAACACACACCCACGAGCAAATTAATCCTTTCCTAGTCAAATCAAAAGCAGCTCTAAGCGAATTGTTTGAGTGTGTAACTTGAATGCACACAGGCTAATTGCGACACGTGAAGAGGTCATGCGCCGCGTCCTGCCGTTGGCGGTGCTGATTAACGGACCGTGAATGCATCTAGCGTGTATCTTATTCATTAACGCGATAAGTACTACCATGTATTGCCATGGTGAAAATGTACACAAACGTCATGTACTGTGCAACATATCGATTATCAACAACCGACGACGACACTGATAGTCAAAACATCCACGTCTGGTATTTATACCTGCTCTTTTTTTCATCAATCTATTTTTAAATCCTCCTACTCCCACAGTCCCGATTATTATCTAGCGCTGTTTCCTAGTATAACAACATAAATAACTGCTACATCTGTTATCACATTTGAGGTGAATGTTTAAGGTTTTCCTGACAAACGTGTAATCTAAAATCATTCAAAGGCGATGGTAAAATGTTGTTTCTTTCAAAGAATTAAGGAATTCATGTCGGTGTTTATTCATGAAAATTCTAAGTTAGATTATAGTAAACTGACATAGAGTTTAGCCCTCACTGTGAAGTAAACTAATTATATTATATCGCAAGTTAACCATATTAACTAAAGCCAACGTAATATTAAAAATCAGCAAGTCAACGACTCGACAATCAACAGGCCATATTTCTGTCGTCTGGCTAATGATGCGAATAGTCGTAAACGCGCACCAGGAAATGCCAAAGTATCTAGGAGTAACAAGCCCTGGTCTTACCTTACAACCAATGAACATTGACTACGTCCAATAAGTGACGCAAATACATACATAGATCTGCCAAATGACGAACTCGGATTGGACGAGATGGAGGGGGTGGTAGAGACACATTCAGTACATCAAGGAGACGTTTAATACTAATAGACGTTTAAGGCAATTAGGCCAGGGTGTGTAAGCGCATTTATCTTAATTACGGCACGGCTCAACATTTGTAGCACTATGAGAAAATGTATCGACGATTAAGCGAGGGATAGGAATGGTAGGTACGGCGGGAAGGTATCCATGGACGGGAGGCGTGTAATGTTTCTACACCGTTACCTAGCTATTTTTGTCATCAACAACACATGAATAAACCAGCTAATGTCAAAGTCTAAGCTGTTGTGCAGTGACTTGGGAAATGTCGGTGTTGGTGATCGCGAGAGCGCAGAGCTGCTGCAGAATTATTGAGACAGTCACAATTTCGTGTTGTTTTTATTAACCTATTCATAATTCCGACATTGGGGACACCCATGTGGCGTGGATATATACATATATATTTTATGTTGTATTATGACGTAACATTATACTTTTAAATGTGTTATATGTTCGTAATGTTGGTTAAAGGCACCTCCTTCTCGCTCAAGCCTTGTGATTTTTTTTTAGGTCTCCGTCATTTGTGCTTTTTCTCAATTGTATTTCTTTGCATTTTCATGTTTTTACTTTGATGAAAAAAGAAATGAATTGAATTAATGTACATATATATATATATATATATATACACCAATATATGTGTTAATAATTTAGGCCGCTATACACATTATTACATTTAATAAGATTTCCAGCACGTTATATTCACGTTGCCGAAATAAACCTTGACAGGCGCCACCCTGTGTGTACCTTGAAAAACATGACAAAGACGATTTTATATGGAAGCAAATATTCCACATAATAGTCGAACAAACAATAATATTGAATGCTAATGAATAGCCCTACTGTCACGTGATGTTTTACACAATGCATTTGCTTGATAAACTAAACCCTATCAGTAAAACATATTCCAGTAATAGAAACAAATTAAAAAAACGAGAAGTTTTCAACGCAGATTCATTCGCAAATTCATGATGCCTAATCATGCAAATAGAGCTGCACTGGCATAGACCTGTACCATGATAAAATGTGATTTCCAACAACTTGGGTAGCCTGCCACAAACGGTATTCTTTAGTACAACATGTAATATCAGGTGCCGACGCCGTTTTAATCTGAGACCTGACACAGATAAGATGGACATATTATCAGACATATATCAATGTTTTCTAATATAATTTGACAAGCTCCACCATTTCTATATATACCTTGAGCAACATGAACAATACGATTAAAATGGGAGCAAATATTCCACATGATAGTGATTTATCAAACGACTAACGCATGTCAAGTGAATTTTTACACAATCCATTTGATTGAAATTGCACCATATTCAGTTAGAGGATTCCGAAAATGAAAACAGCTAGGAGACAAAAGAAGTTTTCAACGCAGATAACGTGGCACGGCGGACACAATAGAGCAAATTCATGATGCCTGGCGCATAGATAGTGAGAAATGTGGCTATGTATCCCCCGCTATTTGTCGTGGGCGTGTACGATCATCCTCCACTTATGGGTAGCTGACAAAATGTAATTATATGCATTAAGCGTACGCAGAATTTTCTCTGATTTTACGCGCGTTTTACCAATACGTTACATCTTATTATTGGTCAGAAGATGACCATAAGCATGGCAATATGCCACATCCATGTATCTTTTTAAAGGCTGAAGAGATGCCAAGCATAACCAACTGAGTTCAATATAAATATTTGGTTTGGTTTTGGAACTACAAGAATTGAAAGAGTTTCAACCAAAAAGTAGCATACAAATTCGGAAAAAGTGGTGCATTTTGCCGATGTCATCGCGACATGCTGTTGCAGTCGATATTGCCCACAGAGCTGCCATTGACGAACAAACTCAATGATGATGGTTCCATGTAATAGACAAGCGGAACGTACCAAAAAATTAGATGATTGAGCATAAAAATACATGTTTGAACACTTTTCTTTATGATCCGTGTATTCAGTTCTACCATTTTTTAAAAATAGGCTTTCCGGTAGTGACGTCACATATGTGGCGACTTTGACTGGAAAGTCTAGTATACACCTTGCCAGCAAAACATTTGATATCCAGGGTTCTTCCTTTTCACCTATGGGGTCAATTGTTCTGGCCCTTTTCACATGAATAAAATAATACGGGCTCTTGGCCGATATAGGAGAAGGGACGAAGAGAAGAGGGGTAGGGAAGAGAGGTAGGGGTAGGAGGAAAGAGAAGTGGATGCAGCAGTGGTCATAGTGGTGGGGTTAGAGGAGTCAAGAAATGGGAGTAAGAGGTGGGAGGGGGATGGACGGAAGGAATCGGGGAAGGGAAGAAGGGACAGGGTCTAGCGGAGGGGTATTACGTAAAGGTAGATATTAAGTTGGAGGAAGGGGTGGAGAGAGACGCGAAGATGAGTGCATGATAACGAGAGAGAGAGAGAGAGAGAGAGAGAGAGAGAGAGAGGCCCAGATGAAGAGGGAAAGGGTGAAGAAAGAGAGAGAAAGAGAAAGAGAGGGGGAGAGGGGGAGAGAAATAAAAAAATGTTTTAAAGGAGAGAGGGGAAGATAGGGAGAGAGATGAAGGGAGAGAGAGAAAGAGAGAGAGAAAGAAAGAAAGAGAAAGAGAGAGACAGAGAAAGAGAGAGAGAAAGAGGGAGAGGGGATGGGCAGGGGAGAAAGGGACTGCGACGAGTTTCCGTGCTAGGCTATTGAAATGCCTTGCGTTCGCCTCGTAAATAAGCAACACGACAGCGGCCAAATAACCCACAATATATAAAACGGTAGTCCGAGTGAGATCCAATAAACTTCACTTTATATGATTTTATCCCCGATGGAAGGGTCATCATTGCGTTCATGTCTTTCCACTTCACCCTGTGAGTAGCATGCAATCGTCAAATTGCATTGTAACTTGATATCTGCTGCGACAGACTCCATACACGTGTGTGCGCACTCACACACATTCACACACACATACACACACATACACACACACACACACACACATACACACACAATATGAAGAAGATGCGTGGGATGCATCGACAACTCGGTATAATACAAAGTGGTCGACCTTAAAAAAGCATTGCCCCTTTTATTCATTCATCTCGTCTATATCCTATAATTGGATGTTGCGATGGCGCGGAAAATGAACATGAATAAACTTTACAGATAAATGAATAAAAATGCGGGCGTTTTATATATTTTTGTCTATCTTCATCTATCTAAAGACGAATAATTTGATTACTGCACTTGATAAATTGAGAAATGCCATCGCCGACGTGTTTATTGCCTTGTAGTTTGTATTTCATATACTGTATGCATATGTACTGTATGTACACATACATTTATATATATACATAGGGTCTTGAGTTGTTCACGATGAGGATGCATGCGATCATGCATGCATGTACATATATACATGTACATATATAATTGTATATAAACACATACATATTGTCGTAGGAAAAAGACTCAGATCGAGAAACCCCTGTTTATATTTGGTGTTTATACATGTATATACATACACGCTCTCACACGCGTAAATACACACACAGTAACATACACACACATACGCATACAAACAAATACACATACACACGCACAGACATACACACACACATACACACACTCACGATATACCCACATTTGCACTTATAATACCAAAATCCATTTTCCATATGAGAAAAACAAAATGTAAACGATTTACGTATAGCATAATGGAAAAAGCAGAGCATAGCATCAACCAAATCTCCTTCACTTTATGTCTCTCCGAAGTGAATACTGCAAGATAAATCAGAACCGACTCCATCATCAAATTCTTCGCTCTACCCACTGAGCTGAGAGGCATTATGATATCATTTCAAATGGCGATCTCATCTAAAGGGGTCTTAAAAGCATGTAGGTGGAAACCAACGGGGATGGCGATAGAGTACAGAAATGTGACGTCATATTATACGCATGCTGTCAAGACAACTGGTTCTAAACTACATGGGTAGTGCAAGCAGCGGGTGACAGATGGTATTCACATTGGGAGTGCCCGAGACTAGCCCGCTAGACAGTGCAGTCGGACCAGTCAATCTCTCTGGAATGATGCTGTTTAGAACCAGAAACCTACCAACATGGCAAAGGAATGTATATGACGACACTACTTCGGTAGTCTATACGAGCAGAGAGCTGGACCGAACTACGCAGTTTTACCTGAACACACTATGCGCCATTTAGAAATCGATGCACTGGTCTATACATGGGAAGTACGATGTCTGTCGGAAAAGGACTTAATCCATGACGTAAAGCATGCTTATTATACGAGTATATAGAGATTGGTGAAAAAGGTAAAGTCACGACTCAGCCTTTGTAAGTGACCGAATCAACATGCCAAGACAATGGACATGTCTTGGAGCCAATACAGTGGACGATCATCAAGCAGTATGGTGCACTCACTAAAAATAAACAAGACCGGAAAGCTTGGAGAATAATTGAAGCCAACCTCAACCCCGAAGATGATGAAAAAGATGATGATGGTGGAGACAATACCGCATTCAATACTCTGACCGTTCACTATCGGTGTTACATGTCTTAACAGTGTTCCCGCGGGATCACTAATACCCCGTTTAGATCTACTTTCCTCTGGTGTCACGCCAGACAAGGCGTCTGGAACGAACACGGCATGAAATTCCTTATCAAAACACGAGGTATACATTGGGGGCCGTTTAGATCATCTGCGGTAAACGCGAGGTATATCGTCTCCCGAGTTGATTCGCGAATTGCGTTGTTCTTCTTCCAAGGAACCAAAGCGAGAGAAAGCATCCGAAGTGCACCAACTCTCAATCGTATTTCACGCACGTGTTAGCTACCGTACTAGCTCGCTCAGCTAGCTAGCTGAGCAAGCTAGTCTGTTGTAAATTGCGTAAAAATACAATAAAATAATCAACATATCGATACGAAATAGTTAGCAACATATAAATTATATATATATATATATATATATATATATATATATGCAATAAGATATTTTTAAGACACATTTGAATTTTTTAAGGTATCATGTAGTCATATTTTTGTTAATATATGTTTGGCAAATTGGCCTTATTGTTTACATGATCGCTGGGGCATGCCGCGTACCGGCGAAGCCTGCATGTATGCCTTTGAGAGTAGCGCGCGCACAAGGACTTCGGGTTTCTATGCCGTGTTGTTTACGCCGCGTTCACGCCGAGACCGTTTAGATCTACAGTCCAACAGTGGATCACGCCGGATGATGCCGCGATTGTGCTAGGCCGTCTAGGGTGTATTTTGTCTCGCGTTTCCCTCAGATTCGTGCTTTGTGCTTTGTGCCGAGACCGTTTAGATCTAACGACTCGTCGAGAACGACCTGCGGTAGCCTCCGGAGGCACGCTAGATTTTGGGTAGATCTAAACGGGGTATAAGACGGCGCCTTAACGTCGTAAAAAGCCGATTTGGCCAGCAATTTGGACGAATCCGTACCTGACCTTGAACCAACCCAGAACATCTATGCTGTTAACCTTGTGTATGCCAAACAAACTGACGCTCTACGGGATGTGTGTACAGTGCTGTAATAATAGGTGAAATGGTGCATGCATGGCGCATAAAACGTTAAAATATCCACTTCCCATTTACAAAACGACGCACTGAACATGTTGAAGACCAAGCAGTGGAAAACAGGAATGTCATTCACCTTCAGAGAATCTGGTCGAACACAATACAGCAGTGTGACGTCATATGAGCACATTGTCAAGACAGCGAGTTGGAACTCCGAGGGTAGAGCGAGCAGCGGTGATCGTAGCGGGACTCCTATTGTGAGTGCCCGACTCCAGCCTGATAGACGGTGTCAGATTAGTAAATCTCTCTCTCCCTCTCTCTCTCTCTCTCTCTCCCTCTCTCTCTCTCTCTCACTCTCTTGAGAGATGTTGTTTAGAACCATAATTCTGCGTGGACTGTGGATACGACGGTATCAATTCGATACAGACTTTTGATGCATATTTATCAACAGGAGTCCCAGTCTGCACAATGATTTGGCCAGACAATACAGCACCTGCTTGCAAAGAAATGAACTAAGGAAACCAGAATAGAATTGTTATCACAACCACTAATTGGTTTGCAATCTCTCGAACAAATATAGGCGGTGCATTTACGTGTATACATTAAGACTATAAAACGTCGGAGTAACTTGGCACGCGGAACTATCGTGCGCCGAGCTCTGATCGCTGCTAATCGTGTTTGTTAGAAATCGCGACATTACCATGGTGTTAAATTATAACCTTCATACAACTGTCATACTGCGCCGTTATTCATTAGTCCTGTTAGTTCTGCACAATATTTATGTGACTTGTCCGTCATTCATTGTTCGTATATTACATGCATTCCTCTTGCCGTCTACTTTCGTTTCCGTTCGTCGAACATGCACATCCAAATTCATGTTCAGTTTATTTCTTTCTCGTCAATTATTTGCCAACTCGCAGTCAATATATTGTTCATCGCGTACCAAGGGCAGATTAGAAGTTTAATCGCTCATTCTATCACAAGTAATCCAGAATTCTGATTTAAAAGTGTTAAAAGTGCTAAAGTGCTAAAGTGATAATGTGATAAAAGTGAAACGATTACAGATCATAATCATGGAGGTACCATTCTTTCGACATCTTCGTGATCGGTACTTTGTTGTTTAATTTCAACGATTCTTCCTGAGATCATTGGATATCCTGAACTTAAAACAGTGGAATAGGACTCATGGCCATGGCAAAACTGCATCACATCAATTAATGAATATAATGATAACAAATTATATTTATACATCGCTTTACATAAGAGATTTACATTAAAGCGCTTTACAAAGGAATCCGATTTTAAAGTCATGGCTAGTAGTGAAACGATTACGGACCATTATCATGTGGGAACCATTCTACCGACATCGCCGTGAACTTTGATGTTTAATAAGCCAGTTCATAGTGATATCATGGTCGGACACTCCACCGAATGAAGAACGACTAGGGATTTGATCATGAAGCTGTGTAGGTTGTTATTTTACAGCGTGCCCATACGAACAATAGAAGCGGGTGCACATGGTGGAATGTTCTTTCACTACCTTCTCAGAGCTGAATCGTTGTTGTCATATCTTGATTATAATAGGTATAAACTTGATCCTCTATCTATGGAATTTCCATTTTACTCTGTGAGTGGTATGATTGGCCCGAGGTCATTCGTACCAGCAATAATCTGCTCATGCGCACATTGCAACTATGAACTCGCTTATTACAAAGTCAGTGGGTCTCGTAGTCTCTCTCACTTCTACCCCTTACATTATTTTAATGACTTTTTTTAAAACAAATATGTTTACATCAAAAGTAAATTCGTTCTATTGTGTTTCCGTTTTTCCCATGGTTTACAAAGTGTTTTTTTTTCTTTATTTCCGGATGTTTCCGTTGTGACAAGTTAATTTCGGGAAATGCATCCGCCGGAAAAATGAGACGCGGCTGTATCCCTGGAACACCACCACAAATGAAGTATGCATGGTTTGATAACAGGTGAAATCGTAATTATAATTTCCATGCACTATTCGTTATTGAGGAGTTCGGTAATTTAGCTTAACAATGAAATTTCTAGCACTGTTTGTTGGAAGAATAGATGGGGGCTTTGGTTAACTTTTCTATTACTAATTATTAAACGCAATGCATTATACTAATTCGGTATCATTTTCCTAAATCTGGTACATGTATGTGGTTCGCCACACTTCAAGTCTTTAAGGGGTGATTGAGAATAAATTGTGCCCCCATGGGTTGGGTAATCTGTACATACGTTGAGTACGATAACTTGAGTAAAAGAAAAAAAATAGTAATATTATTATTGAAGGAAAGTATTACCCCCAAATTGTTAATATGTGTATGCTTATGCTGGTTGGATCCATCAGAATGTGTCCATGTGTTGGGCACTTCGCAATGGAATCTTTCTGAAAGTGCAGGATCACCCCTTTCATCTTCTTGGTCACCCCAATAACCTCTGCCTGCCTTGATTTGATGGAAAACCTTTCAATTCTGGACCTAATTCGTGTGATATACAAGGCCGAGAAACGTCCCTCGTGTTTTAGATTCGTGTTGGTAGCGTGCAAATTCGATCTTGTGGGATATTGAGGAGGGGATGAGGCGAAGAAAGGGGCTGTCAATGCTATACATGTATTGCATTTCATGAATTACGGATATTATAGGAGAACGATCTTTCAATGCAGTCTCGAATAAGATCGATTGGTCTTAATCAAGGGACCAGATTCCATAACCCAATACATCACCGGGCCTTGAAAACCCCGTTGACTGACTACACATCTTCATGCCCATGGTCATGAGAGAGTTAAGCGCGCGTGATGGTCAGGCTTCGGAGGGCAATATCTCGTTCGGCCCAGAAACAGTTACTGTAAAGGTCGGCATTTGTACGTGTATGAGAGACCTCCTGAATAGGGACACGTTTTCAGTTAATACAATTAGATGCCAATAACGTCTTTCCTCTGCTGTATCTCCCATTAAATATTGTGCATAGCATGTTACGTTGTGCTACATTATGCCGAGGGGGGGGGGGGGGGGGGCTTCACGCTATTACATATTTTTAGCACCATTGTCGACAGTACGCTTGAAGTCTGGATTCGTAAATTGAATTGTCTATCAACATGATATAATGACATCTAACATCATGCCGATAACAAAAAAAAACATATGGGTGGATGTGGGCGTCAGAAAAAAGGGAATATTATGAGATAATAGAATTTCGCCACATTTATATCTTTACACCTCACACACATCTTTTCACAGACGAAGGACATGTATGACTACAGCTCCTTGCGCAAATAGTTGCACCTGTCGAATTTAATTGACCTTTCATTGAGAGAAGTCATGATCAAGGGGGAATAGATAGGCGAATCTTCTATTATAGTACCCCCAATTATTTCTTCCGCGGAGGAAATTGAAAAGTGCGCTCGTGATGTAGCGACATTACGTGTATCAAGATACAGCCAGAGCCATTCGAGAAGGGGATAGGAAGCCCAGTGCACACCAACCGACCTAGCGATGAATGCTATTAGATATGATGCTTTCTGTTGATTCCAGAGAAATGTGTTTTCATGTCATATGTTCATAGATGTGTGTATTGCTTCCTGACGTTCTTTCTTTTTTTTTCGGTGTGCTCCTTCTTCTCACAATTCACTCCCTGCTCCTTTTTATTCTTATTTGCTCAGTCTTGTCCTTCTTTCCAACCATGACACCCCCCCCCCCTCCACTACTCCTCTCTCTCTACCCTCTTTTTTTTCTCTTAGCTCTCACACTTTCTTTGTCTCCACTCTCTCTCTCTCTTTCTCTCTCTCTCTCTCTCTTTCATGCTCCTCTCTTTTTTCTCCATCAGTTTCTTTGTCTCTTCCACTTTCTCTCTCCATCTTCCCCCTCTCCCTCTCTCTTCCTTCCTCTCTCCCTCCCCCCCCCTCTCTCTCTCTCTCTCTCTCTCTCTCTCTCTCTCTCTCTCTCTCTCTTTCTACGCCTTCTCCATTTCACACCTGAATCTGCGACAGCGCATTTATACATCGGAAGGCGAGTCCTCGACAACCGTCAAGCAATCGTAGTTGCGACCGCACGGCGTGGCCTGGTCCTGAGTTCATGCATGGCATTTGGCTGGTCTCAGTGATGTCTATATCACGCGGAAGGGGTGAAAAGGGAAGGATGTAAACCCTCTCAGTACCAAGCAATAAAAAAACAACACTTGTGTACGCCCATGTCACTATAAGAAGGTTAACCGAACCATGGGCCCCCAGCTACAGAGGGATGTAGAGTTTGACACCCCATCAACCAATGTCTGCCATGAATAATAGATGCCCGTTCTTCAGGATGAACAGACTGTGACATTTTAGTCCCAATCAGTAAACCATGCGAGGCGATTATCTCTGCATGGCATAATCCCTCACCTACTTCCGAAATGACATTTAACTGACTGGTTGCTTGTCATATTTTTATTTTCAATTTTATCACATTTGCCATTAGTTGATTAACACCGTAGACGCCCCTCCCCCTTTTGTTCAGACACGATACCAATCAATAACATTGATAACACGGATTGTGAATGTCACTGCAATTATCGCACACCACTGCAACGTATCTAGATATCAGCTCCAGGATTGCATGTGAATCCGATTGAGCAGATTTTTTTCTCTGGTACAAGGCAGATGAGATCATGGAGACAAGAATGTTAATAAAAATGTTTAGGGCACCCGTCTCTCAGGATGAGGACAGAGACCAATGAAGATACACACGGAGAGAGAGAGAGAGCGAGAGAGAGAGAGAGAGAGAGAGAGAGAGAGAGGGGGGCAGACAGACATACAGACGGAGATGTGGGGATGGTTGTAAAGGTTGACAACAAGAATAACTGTCGCTTTTCACCGTGCGTCTAAAAAAAGGTTGTTGTGTATCACATAACAATTGGAAAATAATTCATGCTTGGGTGAGCACTGCTTACTTTGAAAAAGAGTATGAAAATTAGGTTTCGCCAAAATGGGCCTTTCTCTCTCTAAAAATATTTGTGTGAATCAGATGATTAATTCAGAACAGAACAATGCCCATCGTGCATGACACCTTTCAATTCGCCAGCAGAAATCAGAAATATATATATTGCATATTAAGCAAGAGACAGTTATATCATTAGTTATAATGTTCTTCTACAGCATATTCTTTTTTCTCGGTATTTTTTTTCTTTCTTTCTCTCTCTCTCTCTCTCTCTCTCTCTCTCTCTCTCTCTCTCTCTTTCTCTTCTCTCTCTCTCTCTCTCTCTCTCTCTCTCTCTCTCTCTCTCCCTTTCTCTCTCTTTCTCTTTCTCTCTCTCTCTGTCTCTCTCTCCAGCCTCCAGTCCTGTGAGTGAGTGCTGACAAGTGACCTGAAAGACGTCCTGATTATCACACTTCAAAGACGACCTCGTCTTTTTTTCTTATAATGCATTACAAAAATTGTCTAAAATGTCTAAACGATTGCTCAAGCAATTGGGTTACAAATTAGTTAAACAATTTATGTGAAACGTTGTTCAGTGCCCTTTGATAGGAATCGACCAATTTGACTACTTCGAGGAGAAAAACGCGGAGTTGGGAGGTGGTTTTTATGTATGTTGTTTAATAATGTTGGTGGATCGATGTACGTGTGTGTGCGTGCGTGTGTTTGCATGTGTGTGTATATGGATTATGCTTGAGTACATGTATGTCAGTGTAAGTGTGTGTGTACGTTCTTATGTACATTACATGCGTATTTTTGTGTGTGTCATATTTTGTTAATGACTTGCTGCGATACGTTTATATTTGGGGGAGGGGGGCAAGTCAATAACAAAATACATTTCACTGACTAGATTTCATTCGGGGTTTTTTTTTTCAAGAAAAAGGAAAATCTATATGTATGAAGAAAATCCCAATAAATAACATTTTATTAAAGTGTATGTGTACGGATTTGGGGGGAAATTGCAGTCTGCTGACGCGAGCGCTCCGTAATTAAATCAATAAATGAAATGAGGAAATATGTAATCCAATGTAAATGCGTGTGTGCGTTTGATATCGTCGATCCCTTTCACTACCATGGATGGTTCAGGATTTGCAGTTTATATCAATATAATACCAGTCTCTTGTCTGTACAAATTTTGATTCTAATTTGATTACCAAGAGAGGAAGATAATACGATGCTCCGATTTTCATTTAACCGACGTGACAAAATATGTCGATAACTCTTTATATATCGTTTTTATGACATTGCAAACAGAATCAAAACATTTGCGGTGTTTCTTGGTTACATGTAATTTAATGTAATTGTATACTCTGTCATTTGACATATTAGAAAACACCGCAGAACCGTTCGTCGTTCCCCCTTCTCTCTCTCTCTCTCTCTCTCTCTCTCTCTGTCCCTCTGTCTCTGTCTACCTCTCTCTCCCTCTGTCTCTGTCTACCTCTCTCTCTCTCTCTCTCCCTCTCCCCCCCTCCCCCCCCCCTCTCTCTCTCTCTCTCTCTCTTCTCTCCCTCTCTCTCTGTATCTCTGTCTATATTTCTCTTGCTCTCTCGCTTAATCTCCATCTCTCAAACAACTATTTACATTTCACTTACAGTTGAGACATTTCGTCCGCTTTTCTCGAATACTACAATGGAATATATTCTAACATATACATACCAGTATTTACCGAGTCTCTAACATTTTATTTTGGCCTGGGTTTGTTTGCCCGTTGATATAGAAATAGCATCATCGTAGTTTCCTCAAGTCTCCGGCATACCATACCACCTTCCATGTTCACGATGTAGTCTGAACCTCTCACGTTACATGGTCTTTCATTTCCTGCCCAGAAGCTGTGGCGACGAGCCAAGTTCATAATGCTACGCTATGTCAGATGCTCCAACACACTTAAAGTCTTCTGGATAATCTTGTAGTCCTCCACCCTATCCATCTCTCTCTCTCTCTCTCTCCCTCTCTCTTTCACTCTTTCTGTCTGTCGGTCTGTCTCTCTCTCTCACTCAAACTCTCTCTCCCTCGCTCTCGCTCTCTCTCTCTCTCTCTCTCTCTCTCTCTCTCTCTCTCTCTCTCTCTCTCATGTCCCTATTCCTCTGTACCTTTCTCCATTCATACCTTTCTCTCTCTATCTCTCTCTCTCTCTCCCCCCCCCCCTCTCTCTCTCTCTCTCTCTCACTCACTCACTCTCCGCTTCCATGTTAACACTTTACCACGTTTATTTACGCAGAACTGCTGATTATCAAGCACATTTTCGTGTGTGTTTTTCTTTATTGGAGCATTGCGTGGCTCGCAAACCGCTGCCCTTTATGATGTGTGTGTTTAGCAATGGGGAATTGCGACAGTTGTTCATAAGGGGTAGCCCTCTCATCGTAGCCATGATTGCCTTCACACATACTTTGTTTAAAAATAGATATAATAATTACTACCAGTCTGTTTCTATTTCGATTCTTAAAACAATCAATGCGACGTAATCTTAGACAAAAGACGTCTGACACCATAGCGACATAACGAAAGTGGAAGCTTCGGGTCATATTCAAACTCATAATGGTTTTCTATCCGCGTATTGCGATTATGAACATGATGAATAGCATGTAAAAATGTGGCTGGTTCCAAAGAACCGGAACTAAACTTCCTCGAAATGTTTCGTGCGACAATAACTCCACATGCTACTCTGAACGTAAAGACATTTTTGCGAACGTTCGCACTACATTGATACTTCCTTTCCATTAACTACAAAATCATAAAGGGCATTATACCAACATGCGCTTCCGAAAAAAAAAAAACTTCTACAACAGTCAACTCCACACACATACTAACAGTTCATTGCGTATGATAGGGCTGTCATATTAGTACACCATTTAGCCTATAACGCTTACATAACTTGGTATACAATTGAAACTTCATTATGCATCCGTCAGTAAAGCTTTGCACGTAATATAATAAAAATAGAATACTAAATGCTGTAAGTTGTATCCGGGACAAAAATAAAAACTGACAACATCAACATACTCCATAATCATGATAATAGCTCGAAAAAAGAACGAATCAAGCACTAAACCATAAACTTGACTATCGAGTTAATTGTTATCAGAATGGATGCATGTACAGTGCATTGAAGCAATGGGCATGAAAACAAAATGCTTTTAACTATGCATTAATCTAAAACTTTTCCAGCAAGTGTGAGTCACGCTATTGAAATGCCCGAGGCGTTCAAAAATAGCGTTCCAAAACTGAATTCATCCTCTACGTCATCTCTCACAAATGGGGCTGTAAAGTTCGTGAATTGAACACAGTTGAATAGGGCAAACTACATAAACAGACCGGTATGTTATGCGTGGGATCTGCACGGCTACGTATCACATGTTCAACATTGAATGAAGACATATAATGCATATTATTTGCGAAGTATTATATCAAAACCACTTTTTTATATGGAGGAGGTGTCTTTGGCGCAATTCACGATGAAAACATGTAAATTCTTATGTGGCCTTGTTGGTTTCGGCGCCATCAAGCATGGCAATATGATATTCATGCAGCTCAGTATTATGTTACGTGCTGAAGGTGGTAACTCTTAGCGTGCAGTGCTGTATTAAAAACTCACAGGTGCCCAAATGCTTGAAGGTGCGACAACTATTCCACACAAGGACATCACAAACAATAAGATTATAAAAGACAATGTTCAGGAAAATTATCTCCGCCTAGGACGTATTCTCCAACCCCTTGAAAGGATAATCCGAGGGGATTGAAACGATTGACAGTGGTCGTGTAACCAGTTAACCATCTTAGTCTCAAGGCAGTGTATTATCCCAAGGTTTTGACAAGGTTAAATTGACGGTATAGATTTCGTGAATAGTTCAGCACACGACACGCTATTGTAGGTGACAGAAATGGCACATGGGTTAGTTAACTCTCCCATTACCATTATGAAGATCACAGAAGTATGAAAATGTGTGTGAAACCGATAGGCCTAGGGCTTTCAATGCTAGTTAAGGATATGCGTGGTGGAACCTACCTAGTGTGACGTTGGGTAGGATGTCGTCCCTGGCGTTGACCTGTTCGATGGCGAACACCATGGCGTGCATCCATTGGAGCCCGCGGGAATTGAAGGCCCCGCACTCGCCGTTCTGCGACACGTGTAGATCGAACAACCCCCCGAGGACGTAGTCGCCTTCCCTGCGGTAACTCACGGGGGCGACCGTGCTCGACGTCGAGGTCTCGTTAACCAGCCTCCCAGCAAGCGTCGCACCCGGGATGGCCGTCGTCCAGTTATCCGGATAAACAGTGGTGTAGGCTTCCTCCCCTCCAGAGCCCATCACGTGATGGGATAAGATTAACCCCATGCACAAGACGAGGATGCTGCATTTCAAATAAGCAGGTCGTTGCAGACGACGCCACCACCAAGCATAGCCCGCCATGTCGTCGGGCGCTTCTCGCGGGACGGTGCGGGCTGAAACTCCGGCAGACACACTCTTGCAAACAGAGTAGAATTTCATGAATAAGGCACGCGATAACACGAATACCCCGCCATCAATTAAAAACACGGACACAAAAATATGTTGTAAACAGAATGATGGCAACTTGTTTACATTTTGATCAGTCGTTGACGTTTGCAGACTGCCACAACTAGTATGTGGTCTGGCCCGTGATGTAATTCCATTTTATAGTATAGCGTCGAACTGGTTAACCCCAGAGATGCACAGAGTCCGTCCGAAGGGAAGCCGGTGAGTTCATTCAATGTTGTATGCTTGCCCGGGAGACCAGTCGCACCGCGTAAATGGGACCCATGTGCGTGCGTGCGTGCGTCTGTGTGACAGTGTGTGTGCGCAATTCCGGCACACCAAAACGCTTTGACGATTCTGCGTGGATTCGGGAAACAAATAAAGACATTTGGCGTTATTACAATTCAGTGATGATTGGACAAGACGGCGGGGAGTTTTGCGTAATGTTGATATTAGATTTGCTTTATCTGTTGATAAGTTTTGAGACGTTTAAGTACTTATGATAAGTATATAATGAATGGTCCTTATTGTGTGTGCGTGTGTGTGTGTGGGGGGGGGGGGGCAATAGGATTAAGTTCCAAGGATTTAATTCAGAGTCATCATGTTCAGGCAAACAGTTTTATTCCACTTCATATCTCTCTCACACTGTCTCTCTCTCTCTCTCTCTCTCCCTATCTCTTTCTCTCTCTCTCTCTCTCTCTCTCTCTCTCTCTCATACAACGCACATACACACTAAACATATTTTTCTCTCCATTTGTCCCTCTGTCTGTCTCTCTCTCTCTCTCTCTCTCTCTCTCTCTCTCTCTCTCTCTTTGTCTCTATCTGTCTGTCGGTCTCTCTCTCCCTCTCTCTCTCTCTCCCTCTCTCTCTCGCTCTCTCATACCCTTTGTCGCTCTGTCTGTCTATCTCTGTCTCTCTGTCTCTCTCTGTCTCTCTGTCTCTCTCTCTCTCTCTCTCTCTCTCTCTCTCTCCCTTCTCATCCTCTTTCACATATCTTCTCCCCTCTGCAATAAAGGCAAAACAGTTCAGCCCAGTTTCAGTTTCACATGTTAAGTATAATCAAGCTCATTTACTAGATAGAATAGGAGGATATGTGTCTTTCATGTAAAGGACACACGACAGCAGTAGTAAATTATAATCTCTCGTTAATTTGATTCGAGTGATTGTTCATCACGGAAGATAAGTCAATAATCATGATGATATCAAAAGAATTTAACTCTACAGTGCTCGTCTTATCAAATTATACCGATGTTGCAAGGCCTCCCTTCTCCGAATAATGCGGGGAAACGATATGATTATAACGGTTTTTTACGAGTATTGCGGGTAACATGGGTAAAGTACTATTTCTCATCTTGTTGAACTGTGATTGAATTGTGATTCCGGAAGGGGGTGGACCATGGTATATCCTTTATAAGGTTTATATGAACATGATGAACGTGATGAATGAACAGGATACACACAGTATTGATGCTCTCCATTTACTTCAAATTTGTTTTTCAGACGTGTTTCTTTGAAAGGAAATGAAACTTATTATGCCCATGATGCGCCTAATTTTTGATGTGCAGAGATCTGGGGACGAGTGGATCGTGCAAAGAAATGGATTTTCTACACAAATTCACTGATAAATTGTTGCTGTAGTAAATAGAATTGTACTCTTTCTCATGAAATGAGCCTTAGTTATTACTCAGTTAGTTAGTTGAATAAACTTAATACCCGTATAGGTAAAAGCACTTCTCTCTTTTTTTTTTTTTTTTTTTGCTCCTTTATTCTGGGAGTTTAATCCCCCCTGTTGTCTCTCATTTACCTCAATTTTTTCGTGCTTACTTGGCCTTAAAAGGAAGGTATACTCTGAAAGTAAATTGGTTTTAATAAAACCAGAAACATGAAGGAAACATATTGTGGAAGGATAAGAAAGTTATGATCTTTTAAATATATATATATTTACATATATATATTTTTTATGACGACACGCGCGACGTATTCTCCCATTTTGTTTGTGCTGTATGATTCCATGAATCGCCCTTTTTCTGTTTTTAATGAAGGAATTTTTTTTTTTCGGAGAGGTATGTATGTAAAATGTGTGTCAAATGATATATCAAAGACACAGGTAAAATCATGCATATCCATTTGGGAAAATTTTCAGAACGGTTAGTACACAACATTATGGGAGAGCATTTTGCACGTCTCAAAACTTGAGACAATCGTAACTTTCTCATCCTTTGACGGATTTTCAACACACTTTCACTAATATACGTTAATTTCATGTTTATGCTTTTAAAACAAATCTAAAATTTCAGGATGGACTTTCCTTTAACAGCAGATGTGCTTTTGATGGATGTTTACACAAATGATGTACAGTACATAAATCGCATGTGACAGCAGCCCATCTGGTATATAAAGAGTTAATTGCGTTATTTATCCCCATCTATCTTCCCTGCCGTATAAGACAGTGGGTGACATTTGATTCATCCAGTGTAATTATTGTCTTGCAAAAACAGTTAACAGAGTATTAACGTTATGATAATAATAATAATAATAATAATAATAATAATAATAATAATAATAATAATAAATTCTTAGAGACGCATAATACCATCCAAATAGTCTCTATGCGTGTGAAAGTAAAAATTGATTATGTGAGAATTTTAAAATAACTAATAATTATCAAACAGATGCGTCTTTAGTCTTGATTTGAATTGATCGAAGGATGTCAATGATCTAATGCCTTGGGGGAGGTTGTTCCATAATTTGGGTGCCGTATTTGCAAAAGCTCTATCACCGAATGTCTTAGATTTTACACGAATTTCAGACAGAAGATTTTTTTATTGAGAACGAAGATTACGAGTAGGCTGGTATGGTGTGATGAGTTCAGTAAGATAGACAGGAGCATTTCCACATAAGCATTTGAATACAAGAGTGAGGATTTTAAACTGAACATGATCGGCTTTAGCATTTTCCTACAACGGAGTGCTGCCCAAAGAGCTCGATTATTTATTTCCAGGTTTATTTAAGCAGGGTGTGGCCTCTTCAGTTTTAAAACTGCTGTCACTGAGGGCCCTGACGGATAAACAATACATAACAACAACAATGATAGATCAAAATAAAACATATCAACATCTTTAAAAAAAAAAAATGAACCCTGACTTTAGCCAAGCAGCCAAGTTTGAAGCACTAGAAGCTATTTGAGCTAATTAGATCAGGAATACGATATGTCTGCCAGGTACCCATTTACTCCACCTTGGTTGAGCTAAACAACTTGTCCTAGGGTGTACGCACCGGGCTGGGCTCGAACCCAGGATCTCAGGAGCTCTCACCACAATACCACAGTGGCCCCAAGCGTTATACCTGACATGCCTGAGATTTTAAATAACTAAGTAATAATAAAAAAAAAACCCAGCCTACCCTACACATCCAATATCCGCAGTGAAAACTATCATAAGTCGACCATCCATAAACTGATTGTCTAGACACTTTGTTATGCATTTTGTGTTGTCTTGTTTTTGTTGTTGCATATTTATGAACATGAGGTCACGTTCCCATAGAGCTTAATACAACTTAACAACTAGGTTTATCTCACTAGCACACCCAAAGGAATTACTGAGCACACAACCACCATAATGCATGCACCTGGGCAATGCAAACGCTGTTTGGACCTGCAATAATCACGCGCATACGCAAGAAACGTATAAAGCTTACTGTAACGTCGAACATTGATCCAAAAATTACTTTAAAACACACAATCTAATATGTTGAAGGGTAAAGATATTCCCTAAAATAAACGTTAAACCATTGGGAGACTAGTCTGTTTGTATGAGCGAAGTGATTAACCTCAAAAAGATTGAAAGTGGGGACAGGAAGCGGAGCAAAACTCATTGATAGAATGAGTTCATTATTATTTTATTGGCATGATTATGGGCATAATATAGTTCATGTGCTCCCCCCCCTCCCCCCCCTCTCTCTCTCTCTCTCTCTCTCTCTCTCTCTCTCTCTCCCTCTCTCTCCCTCTCTACTCTCTCTCTCTCTCTCTCTCCCTCTCTCTCACTCTCTATCTCTAAGTATACGTATATCTCCTTCCCATATAATCCCAGCATGCATGATAATGCTTGTTTGCGAGTGTGAGGCCAGTAATGACTGCGCATCCTCACGGTTCCATTTGTGGTGTGCTTGCGCACGGCTTCGAACTCCGTATCCTAGCTCACATGAAGAGGGGATTTACTAATTTTAGATAGCTCCGCTCTGGGTTTTTTTTTCATGAACCCAAGTGGGTCCACGGTTTATCTTGTTTAGAATTCTGAATTAGCCCCCCCCCCCCCATGCGCACACATGGTTGCTAATAAGAAAGCCCCTCCCCCCCCCCCCCCCCCCCCCCCCCCATCCATCTTCTCACCCTTCTATATCAATCATTACATTACCATGGGCAGAAAGTGCGTTTTATGAGTTACTACAAGAGAGACGGTTAATTACAGTTAGCAACGTACGTATATTTCTTCTGTGCACTTCTCTCATTTCATATTCACTTTCCAGAGACACCTCACAATGCTAGTGAAAGTAGAACCCTTTTGCTAAATCCTGAGCAGCGGCGATCTACTCTGAATGGCCATTCTGTGATTCTCTACAGACGTGGGTTCGGTGGTTGGCCATCTCTCAACAACAGAGGGATTCGATCGAAGCGACGTGGAATTGGACGTGGAGGTGTTCTTTTAAAACTCCCAACCCTTATACCCTCCATATCTCACGAGCCGTGCATATAAGATACGATTAACGTTGCTTGTTTTCGATTCATAGCGATAAGGGATCTATTCCGATAACATAAGTTATGCACTAATATCGTCTTCCTGATATTTTTCTAAGCAATTGCTAAATCAATGAAACGTGAATTGTTTAATGTAATATACTGTACCTATTCATGTACTCGTAATAATATTCTCTCCTTATCGAAATCATGCAGACGGGGTAAGGTTACTCATCTTATTCCGAACAGTATTTCTTCTTTATCTCCGCAATTTAAAACCGACTGTACTTTGACCCTTTTGATAATGAGCGCGACAATTTTGGACTATGTTTATCTCATCATAGATACGGCTGACATGGATTATTTTACCAATGCAGTGCCTTCACACTAATAGTGTGAAAAGGCAAAGGAACCCTAGCCCGTGTTGATGTTTTTTTCCGCTAAGAAGCGGCCAAACCGGCCATCGGCTGGGAGGAGGGGGGGGGGGGAGCAAGATGCACCCCCCCCCACACACACACACACACAAACAACAACAACACCACCACCACCACTCCCTTACCAGCATCCATTCGTACCTATACTCGGCAAAAGTTCTCCAGCATGTTGGTTTTGCTTGCAGGTAAACGTGATACATTACGATTGCATTATTTTGACCACGTGGACGATACCTTGAATTGGTTTACCTTGTGCCAGATTAATTCTACCTCTTTTGAAAATTATGTGAACCTACTTATGAAGAGAGTCGCGTGTGGCACTTCAATAGTTTTAAAATTTAATTTGTCCATGTGGACGATACCTAAAATGAAGAAAGATTGCTTATCTGGAAATGCGCAATTTCAATTAAAATTTACCAACAACCCATTAGTTGCCAGATAAACTCTACCTCTATTGGAAATTGTGTGAAATTACTTACGAAGAGATTCACCTCTGGCATTTCAAGAGTTAACTATTTAGCATAACGATTATGCCAAATGGAAAGAAGATGATTGGGCTTATTGGTGATAATTTCCCATGAACACAGGGAGATGAATATCAACCTGCACTATGCGGGAAATCCCAGGGTTGTAGAATTTAGTCGGATAACACTTGACAGTTCTATTAGGGAATCGTCATCGTTTTATTCTTACAATCATCCCATCTAATCCGTCCGTCTTTCTCTCTCGGTTCGGTCCGCCCTTCCTCTCTTCCTCCCCTTATATCACTGGATCATCAGGCTCATACCGAGAAGGCAATACTGCCCTACTCTGACAAAAAGGAAGCAACTTACAGAAGAGACTTTTCTTGCAAATGAGTAAAATGTGTCTGTCACTTGCATTGGGACCGGTGCAACACCACATCATCATCATGATCATGATCATGTTGGATGAATATTTCTTTTTTCAGACTTCGCTTGTATGGAGGGAGTACTGGATAAGATCTAAGAATACCAATAGTTCAAATATGGGTGATTTGTTACTCCCTTCCTTTTGACACAGTAGGGCAGAATATTATTCCCCTCTTTCCCCTCCCAATGCATCCATCGTTATCATGCCTGCTCCTGAGTAGGTCGCCATGGTTACTGCAGCAGAAGTAAAGTAAGAATGGCAGGATAAGTAGGAGACAGAATCGGGGATCTTCAAGTCATCCGCCTTCGGTTTCTTAAGCATGTTTACCCAAATCTTATTGGGTATCTTCTAACATGTCTACCGTTTCGTTCGCTGTTATAAATTCATTTCCCTGCGTTTTTAATGCTCTGTCAATATGTGCTTATTTTATTATTTCCATAAAAAATCATAACCGTCAGACGGCCCGCTGATGGATTCGACGATTGACTGATTGATTGATCGTTTGGAGTATATTACCCTTTTGTATATACACTCAAGCAAAATGAACAGACTCAAAGTAGACAAAAAAAATGACGTCACTACTTTGTGTGGTTGAGCTGGAATAATACATTACTTTGACTGAAATGTACCGTGCTTCGGCTAGTCACTATATATATGTATGGTCTGGGCACATGAAAAGATTGCTTAGATCAGGTAGGGGTACATTGGCAGGGAAAATTTGAGAGCAAAGAGTTAAGGAGTTTATCGATTAATTTGCTGTCTCTTTCTATATGTTCTGAACCGATGACATTTGGCATACTACAATAACTATTAAAGGACAAGTGCAAACTTTGGCTGTTGACATAAATGGGGAGATATGATGATATCTACATTTTGTTATGTTTTACTTATTTTTATTGTTTATTTCTTCTTCTTATTATTATTATTATCATTATTTATTTGTATTTTATCTTATTTTTTTGTGGGGGGTGGGGGGTGGGGTTGAGAATCTCCCCTTCCCCTCAGCTGACGATGTCCGTACGAGTGAAGGGGGGAGGGGGGTATATTATTAGTATTGTCACGGTGTAAGCGGGAAGGAACAACGGTCGGGGTATAATCTGAAATGGTCTAAAACTCATCACGGCTAATCTAAGGTGATGTGCTGCACAGCGTACAATGTTAGCACCCCTTTTTTGCCCAAAACCTTTTAATTCATTACACACAAATTTATTTGCCAAAGCCGAAGGTGATTACCCATATTGCAGGTTTCTAGCTGTGGGGTCTATCAATCTCACGCATAAAACGGATGAGACGGGTATTCGTTGAGTCGTTGGCAGAAATCTACAGCTTTTAACCATTACGGATGTTGCTAAATATTGTTATATTAAAATAGGAAATGAGAGAGACATATGACCATGTGATGTTTCCCCCAGTACCTCAAATGCAATGTCATGAACACACACGTGTACTTAACGCTGAGTGGATGCAAATTAAAGGTTAACGTGTTTAGTGTATTTATTTGATTTGACTAATTTACGTCTATAAATGATGTCTCCTTCTTTCTTATCTAAAGGTTGACTCAAGAAGAGCCGATACCTTGAGTGCTTTTAAGCATTTTACGACTTGTGCTCATCATGATCATTGGGGCATAACGCGAGTAGGAAGTTGACTTTAAAACGGCGGGAAATAGGGGCGGGAAAGGACGGACGCTTCAATCGTGTCATCTCGCATCTCTCTTCCATCGAGTCATTCCTTCGTCTTTGCAGTACCAACAATCCATACGTGATTAGTCTTCATGTCTATCACTTCGTATAGTACATTATGTAATTATCAATGACATGGAACGAAATTTCCTGAGTAATTCATAGAGTTAACTTGCAAGGACGCGCTGTTGGTGTTTTTTTGTTTGTTTGTTTGTTTAGTTTGTAATGGACCTAGTCATTACAAACTCAGCGCAGAATTTGCTAACTCCATTAAAGTTTGTCCGGTTTGATCGTTCTTGCTCTCCCTCAATCTCTCTCTCTCTCTCTCTCTCTCTCTCTCTCTCTCTCTCTCTCTCTCTCTTTCTCTCTCTCTCACTCCCTCTCTCTCTTTTCTCTCTCTCTTTCTCTCTCTCTCACTCCCTCTCTCTCTCTTCTCTCTCTCGCTCTCTCTCTCTCTCACTCTCTCTTTCTCACACTCTCTACACACACACACTAACACACACACATGCACACACATACACACACACATATACACACATGCACACTAACACACACACACATACACTAACACATACACGAACACACACACACACATAAACTCGACAAGCGATAATTGAAGGCTCTATCTGCGTTAATTATTCAAAATGCGATTTGCTGTTCAAGGTTAAGTGGTGATGCAAACCGTGGAAGCGGGTATGAACATGATGAATATTACAAGTGGGCTGGGAGAGACGAGACGGTGATTTGGGCAAAATCATGAAAATGCCAGATAAAAGGGGAAGTCCCCATTTGTACCCTCAGACCTCTTATCGGTCTGTATTATCTAATGTTAGAAATGTCTGTGCTTCTTAAAAGGGAAAGTCCACCCTGAAGTAAAGTTGGTTTCAATGAAAGCAGGAACATGAAAGAAGCAAAAGGTTTGATGGAAATCCGTCAAAGGAGTGAGAAAGTTATGATTTTTTTTAAGTTTTGGTTGTTTGACGTCACGTGCTAGATGCTCTCCCATATGCTGAGTACTGTTTTTTTTAAATGTCAATTTTCTCAAAAGGATATACATTATTTTACCTATGCATTTTGTATATCATTAGACACATGTTTTACACGCATACCTCTATGAAAAAGATTTATTCCTTCATCAAATACAGAAATAGGGCAATTTATGGATTTATTCAGCACATTATGGTAGATCACCTCGCAAGTGACGACACAAAATCAACATTTTAAATTATCATAACTTTCTTATCCTTTGACCGATTTTTCTCAAACTTTCACTTATATGTTTAATTTCATGTTTCTAAATCTATCAATAGAAACTTACGTTCAGGTTAGACTTTCCCTTTAAATTCGAAAATTGAAAGTGATAGTATGGTTCGTTTAGTTTAACTTTCCGTTATGCTTTACCAAGAGTAGGCGTTGATGCTCGTCTGAACCTGCGAGTAAATACGTTATATACTTGTAAGCAGGTGACGGGACATTAATTTATTCTTTCTCAGAAAGTCTATACAGTATATAGCCCAACTACAGAATTAGGTTGCTAATTTTAAGCTATCATCAGTTAGGCCTGTCCTAAATATTACCGAACGTGATAAATTCGTTAAATTCTTTTGTATATGCATTTTGAACGCCAATTTTACCTTTAGGAATATCATAGTTTTCAATGCAGGCCCAGAGTGAAAAAAAATCGCGGCAATCAGAACATCTCTCATGTGCCACGGGAATGAGTGAAGTTCTTGCCTGATTTGGCCTTCGGAAGATGTGTTGGTTGAAGTGGAAACCGGATTTCCATCAAGAGCTTGTCTACGGGGCTCTTAAGTCCTTCTGCGCCAGTGAACACACTGTTCTATTGGCAGAGCATGGAAAAAGGACACACGGCACATAAAGAATTATCTCCATCTGTGCGAGATATAGTGCAATGGAATAGGTTCGTGCGCGTTGGGCGTGCATTGCCATTGACATTGACATGTCAGCAGAAGTAAGTGGGGTGAGCGAGATGTGTCGGAGGCCGAGGAGACGGTAGGTAAGGCCGCCTGGTACCATACAGGCTCCGTGATTATTACTCACATTAAGGTCGGTGAGGGGAGAACAGGGGTGGAGGAGAGAGCTTTTTAAGAGCTCGGGGAAGTTATGCTTGTCCTAAATGTCGGGAAGGACGGGAATGAAAGGGGATAGGTGGGGTGGGGGAGGAAGGGTGAGAGAGAGAGAGAGGGGGGGGGGGGTGGGTAGCGATACAGAAATATCGGAAGAGAACAATATACATGGAGGGAGGGTCAGAATAAGCCTTCGCGTGCACATGTCTGTATGTGATACTAAAAACTTTCATCGGCTGGGGATGATGAATAATTAAATGACTGAGCTTCAACCAACCTTGAATTGTAGAGGGCAAGCTTTCGTCCTCTCCTGAGGACTTTCTCAAGCCTAATGCAGTGGAGTGTTGTCTTGCTGCCGTTGCCTGTCTTTATTAATCACTGGACCATAGATTGGTGAAAGGGTATATCCCGAGTCTCTGTTGAGAGCTGGATTGACCCTTCTGATCCAAAGTGCTTCCTTTATTTTTCTTTTCAACCAGTTGCTTTCAAAGTCAATGATGCGCGCCTCATCCCATTTAATGTTGTGTCCTGTGTTGTGAGAGTGCTCAGCTATCGCCGATTGTGATGGATTGTTTAGTCTCAGTGCCCTTTTGTGTTCCTTGAGTCTCTCGTTCAAGGTTCTGCTGGTTTCCCCAATGTAACAATCATGGCAATCAGCACAAGTGATCTTATATACAATGCCTGATCTTATTTGCCTTGGGACTTTGTCTTTAGCATGGACTAGTCTACTTCTCAGGGTATTAGAGCTCTTGAATGCAATGTCAATGTCCTTGTTGTGGAATGCTCTTTTCAGACGGGAGGATATGGTGTTTACGAAGGGGAGGACTACCCTAATGCTAGCCTCCTTTCTTTCCTTTGTGGGTGACTTAGTTCTTGTTCTGTCCTTGGCTTTTTGTCTCATCCAAGCTGGGTATCCACATGCTGCAAGGGCCTTGTCAATATGGTGGAATTCACTCCGTAGTGCATCATTGTCAGAGGTTACATTTCGAGCTCTCAAATACAAAGATCTAGCAACTCCCTCCTTTGTGTTAAGTGGATGATCCGAGTCGAAGTTTAAATAGGAGTCAGTGTGGGTTGGTTTCCTGTACACAGTGATAGAAACTGAAAGGTCGTGGTTGACAGAGACCTTTGTGTCTAGGAAATTCAATGACCTTTGAACTTCTTGCTCAACAGTGAATTCAATATGTTGGTCTATACTATTGATGTACTTAGTGAATTCGTCAATATGGTCTCTGTCAATGATAACAAAAGTGTCATCCACGTATCTCCACCAGATTCTAGGGGGGTGGGGGGCATTCGAAAAGATCTCTTCTTCCAGATGTTCTAGATACAAGTTACAAACGACCGGTGAGATAGGTGATCCCATAGGTGTTCCATGAGTTTGTTGATATAACTTGCCATTGTAAGTGAAGTAGGTATTTTCAAGACAAATACTCAACAGCTGACCAATTTCATTCGGGCTTAAACCTGTTCTATCATCAAGTGTTTGGTCTTCTTGTAGATGCTCTATCACAATTTCCACAGCCCGTTTTACCGGAACACTTGTGAAAAGGGAACTGACATCATAGCTCACCAGTTTCTCATTGGCTGTAACTTTGCAAGATGTCACCTTCTCAACAAAATCTGTTGTGTTCACAATATGTCTATCTGTGCGACCAACAATTGGTTGAATTATCTCAGCAAGGTGTTTGGCAAGATTATATGTGGCTGAGTCAACAGAGGAGACAATAGGCCGCAGTGGAACGTTGACTTTGTGAATCTTGGGAAGACCATACAGTCTAGGGACAGTGCATGGGCACGAAACAGAAGGAGAGACACGATAATAAGTTTTCTCTTCGATATGACCTTTGTCCTTGAGCTCCCTCAAAGTTTTTGATAAGGAGGATTTCAACTTACTTGTGGGATCCCTCTTGAGACTGGAGTAGGTATTGGTGTCCGAAAGTAATTGTTCCACTTTCTCTTGATAGTTAGACTTGTCCAAAATAACTGTAGCCCTTCCTTTGTCGGCTGGAAGAATAATTAGATCTTTATCTTTTGCCAAACTGTTGAGTGCTGCATTTTCGGATCTAGAGACATTAGGTCTGGGGGGTTTAGCAGATTTCAAAATGCTGGCAACCTCAGACCGAAGGTTGTTAGCCTCATTTACCGGTAATTTGTGACATACCTGTTCAGTACTTGCAATAATGTCATCGTATGGAATGGACGGGTGAGTGATAGCAAAGTTCAATCCCTTTTCAAGAACACGGGATTGCTCTTCACTTAGTGCCTTAGAGGATAGGTTCACGACAAGTCGCTGATCCCTGGTGTTGGTTTCGCGGGCAGTCGACTTCAACTTCCGCGTTCTTGATTCCAGAAGATGTAATTTCTTGATGTGTCGTTCCTTGGTCTTCAGAAAGGTACGCTCCTGTCTTGCTTTGCACTGGATCTCCAATTCCTTGTAGAGGTCTTGTGTGATGGTGTTTAAAAACACCATCACACAAGACCTCTACAAGGAATTGGAGATCCAGTGCAAAGCAAGACAGGAGCGTACCTTTCTGAAGACCAAGGAACGACACATCAAGAAATTACATCTTCTGGAATCAAGAACGCGGAAGTTGAAGTCGACTGCCCGCGAAACCAACACCAGGGATCAGCGACTTGTCGTGAACCTATCCTCTAAGGCACTAAGTGAAGAGCAATCCCGTGTTCTTGAAAAGGGATTGAACTTTGCTATCACTCACCCGTCCATTCCATACGATGACATTATTGCAAGTACTGAACAGGTATGTCACAAATTACCGGTAAATGAGGCTAACAACCTTCGGTCTGAGGTTGCCAGCATTTTGAAATCTGCTAAACCCCCCAGACCTAATGTCTCTAGATCCGAAAATGCAGCACTCAACAGTTTGGCAAAAGATAAAGATCTAATTATTCTTCCAGCCGACAAAGGAAGGGCTACAGTTATTTTGGACAAGTCTAACTATCAAGAGAAAGTGGAACAATTACTTTCGGACACCAATACCTACTCCAGTCTCAAGAGGGATCCCACAAGTAAGTTGAAATCCTCCTTATCAAAAACTTTGAGGGAGCTCAAGGACAAAGGTCATATCGAAGAGAAAACTTATTATCGTGTCTCTCCTTCTGTTTCGTGCCCATGCACTGTCCCTAGACTGTATGGTCTTCCCAAGATTCACAAAGTCAACGTTCCACTGCGGCCTATTGTCTCCTCTGTTGACTCAGCCACATATAATCTTGCCAAACACCTTGCTGAGATAATTCAACCAATTGTTGGTCGCACAGATAGACATATTGTGAACACAACAGATTTTGTTGAGAAGGTGACATCTTGCAAAGTTACAGCCAATGAGAAACTGGTGAGCTATGATGTCAGTTCCCTTTTCACAAGTGTTCCGGTAAAACGGGCTGTGGAAATTGTGATAGAGCATCTACAAGAAGACCAAACACTTGATGATAGAACAGGTTTAAGCCCGAATGAAATTGGTCAGCTGTTGAGTATTTGTCTTGAAAATACCTACTTCACTTACAATGGCAAGTTATATCAACAAACTCATGGAACACCTATGGGATCACCTATCTCACCGGTCGTTTGTAACTTGTATCTAGAACATCTGGAAGAAGAGATCTTTTCGAATGCCCCCCACCCCCCTAGAATCTGGTGGAGATACGTGGATGACACTTTTGTTATCATTGACAGAGACCATATTGACGAATTCACTAAGTACATCAATAGTATAGACCAACATATTGAATTCACTGTTGAGCAAGAAGTTCAAAGGTCATTGAATTTCCTAGACACAAAGGTCTCTGTCAACCACGACCTTTCAGTTTCTATCACTGTGTACAGGAAACCAACCCACACTGACTCCTATTTAAACTTCGACTCGGATCATCCACTTAACACAAAGGAGGGAGTTGCTAGATCTTTGTATTTGAGAGCTCGAAATGTAACCTCTGACAATGATGCACTACGGAGTGAATTCCACCATATTGACAAGGCCCTTGCAGCATGTGGATACCCAGCTTGGATGAGACAAAAAGCCAAGGACAGAACAAGAACTAAGTCACCCACAAAGGAAAGAAAGGAGGCTAGCATTAGGGTAGTCCTCCCCTTCGTAAACACCATATCCTCCCGTCTGAAAAGAGCATTCCACAACAAGGACATTGACATTGCATTCAAGAGCTCTAATACCCTGAGAAGTAGACTAGTCCATGCTAAAGACAAAGTCCCAAGGCAAATAAGATCAGGCATTGTATATAAGATCACTTGTGCTGATTGCCATGATTGTTACATTGGGGAAACCAGCAGAACCTTGAACGAGAGACTCAAGGAACACAAAAGGGCACTGAGACTAAACAATCCATCACAATCGGCGATAGCTGAGCACTCTCACAACACAGGACACAACATTAAATGGGATGAGGCGCGCATCATTGACTTTGAAAGCAACTGGTTGAAAAGAAAAATAAAGGAAGCACTTTGGATCAGAAGGGTCAATCCAGCTCTCAACAGAGACTCGGGATATACCCTTTCACCAATCTATGGTCCAGTGATTAATAAAGACAGGCAACGGCAGCAAGACAACACTCCACTGCATTAGGCTTGAGAAAGTCCTCAGGAGAGGACGAAAGCTTGCCCTCTACAATTCAAGGTTGGTTGAAGCTCAGTCATTTAATTATGTCTGTATGTGTGTGTGTGTGTGTGTGTGTGTGTATTTGTGTGTGTGTGTGTGTGTGCGTGTGTGCGTGTATATGTATGTGTTTGCGTGTGTGTGTGTGTGTGTGCGTGTGTGTGCGTGTGTGTGCGTGTATGTGTATGCGTGTGTGTGTGTGTGTGTGTGTGTGTGTGTGTGTGTGTGTGTGTGTGTGAGAGAGAGAGAGAGAGAGAGAGAGAGAAAGAAAAACACATATACATGAAGAGAATAAAGTGATTAGTGTATATCGAACGGGAATTCGCAACTTAAGTGCATAATCTTTTGGACCAATTACAACTCTGAACGATTAAAGAAATTAAAAGGGAAGCACTTACAGTTTGGATTAAATGAAGGAAACGAGGATGTCGTCTTGCCTCGATATTAGTATAACCATTATAAGCGCGCTCTTTCTCGTTGGGGGAATGAAATTGACCAGAGTTTCCAAACGTCAGACTCGGCAGCATCCGGGCGGTTATTAAAACGATTACCGTGTGCTCTTCAGAGAGCTGTCGTACAGTAATCTATCACGATTGGGAGGATGGAGGGGGAGAGAGGAAGGGGGAGAAGAATAGTGATAATCAAGATGAGAAGGAGAACAAAATGATGACGACGAGAAAAAAGAAGGAAGAAGAGGAAGAGGGGATGAAAAGGAAAGAGGAGGAAGATGAGAAAACGACGGGAGAAGAATTGTGGAGGTCTCGTGATGTAGTGGTTGTGAAATGTGAAGAGGAGGAGGAGATCAGGACGAAAGAGAAAAATGGACGGGAAGAAAGTTCCATGAAAAGGAAGAGATAGCTGGTCACACGACTTTACCGCAAATTCAATAGAACAATCGAAAAGAAAGTAAATTAAAAGTGCATAATTTCTACTTACGTGTGAAAGTTATTGATACATGTAACGAGAAAAATCATCGATATCTTGAGACTCAGTTTAACATTCCTACTCAATCGAAGGTAGTTCATCCATTAAGAAACCAAACGCTAATAACATATTAGTTGAGATCAACAATGTAACATTTACGATCTCTTCTTCTAAAAAAAAATCAATTGTAATGATCGTAATCATGGTAATCACATGCATCTTGTTGTGATCATGTTCATGTTCATGCGCAACTCATGCCATATTCCTGTAATTTTTGCCTTTATATGATAAGCGTGGTAATGATCACTTTAATCACCGCAATCACGGCAAGATGATTCCGCCAGCGTTACGGGACCTGTGGGGTGTTTCACCAAGCTGTTCATAAGTTACGAACGACTTTACGAGCGACTTGTTATCCCTTCTTGTGCTAAATGTGATACCACACTTTGTTCATTGAGAATCTGATTTAGCACAAGAAGGGATCACCAGTCGTTCGTAAAGTCGTTCGTAACCTACGAACAGCTTGGTGAAACACACCCAGGTCTCATTTGATTTGAATTGTACGACTGTAAATGTACATGTGGAAACGATTCGGTCCTGTCATCCTGAAACGTGATCAAACACGAATTGGCGTGGTGGGTTCCGTGGTCACGTCAGAAGAGGTTTGAAATGATGTCGTGTCCCTTCATCATCACCGCTATCATTCTTTATACTTATCATTTTTTATGCATGATTATTTCACCATATTATCGCAGTTCTAAAGTCGTCATCGGTTGTAATTGGGAAAAACATGATTTTGAGGTCAATGACCTTTCAAGGTCGCCAGATGTCAAGTACAAAATGCTTCCATAGCTTAAATGAAAGATTAGGTCACGGGGAAAATAATGCTTAAGTCATTAAGTGCACAATATATTATACCTCCCTTATTTTAATCTTAACCGCCCTTCTTCCTTTCCCGATTCTGTAAATAAAAGTACAACCTATGAGGCTCAGTAACAAATCAGTGGACCCTCAAAATAAATGATGCATGCGCGTGGTATTATTATGAATTCTTCTTGGTTTAAAAAAACACGGTGAAACATTCAAATTCATGATAGGTTGAAAGACCTAGCATATTGAAATATCCAGATATCAGGAATTCATCTGCATCATTTGGACTTACCCAAATCTACGTTTTCACCATCGTAGTGCACAAATGGTCATTATAGGATTTGTTGCAGCAAATTACAAGAAGGCCGATACAAATTGCGAAAGTGAATCGGTAAAAATGTTTTTAAAAGGAAAAGCGAAGAAGCTTTTAAAAGATTTCCGCTGGGAAAGGACGACATATTTTCATATGAATGACAAGCGTCATCGTTCCTTTGTGTAGCTCAGGGCCATGGGACTGCATGTTATGTGAAAGTTCCTGAAAGTAAACGAGAATATTATAGTAGAATGAACTTCTTATTCATTTTCCTGTTTCTCTCTTATGCATCTTTTCCCCAACTTCCTCTCTTTTAGAAATTATTTTTTCCCTAAACCTCAAATACTTTGTATCTTCCTCTTTCTTTTTCTTTTTCTTTCTCTTCTCCTTTTTCTTCACCTTTCCTTCTCCTTCTCCCTCCCCTTCTCCTCCTCATCCTCTTCCAGCTCCTTTTCATTTTCCTCCTTTTCCCTCCATTTTTCCTTTTCCTTTTTATTTTCCTTCACCTTTTCCTTCTCAAACTTCTTCTTCTTCTTCTTCTTTTTCTTCTTCTTCTTCTTCTTCTTCTTCTTCTTCTTCTTCTTCTTCTTCTTCTTCTTCTTCTTCTTCTTCTTCTTCTTCTCCTTCTTCCTCTTCCTCTTCTTCCGCCATTCCCTTACTTTCTCGTTTTGTCTATCTCTCTATCCACACCTTATCTTGCTCTTCCGTAATCTCCTCAACGACCCCATTGTTTCGCTAATCATGTTTTCATATTCGCTTCTCTCTTCCACTCTCCCCCACAAAGACACACAATATTATCTAAGAGGTCAATACACAATGATACAATCAGCTCTACCATGGTTATTGGTCAATGACCATGCGATTTTCGGAGTACGAGTTCTAGTTATGTCAAATGCAATCCATCACAAGTTTGATTTATCTCAATTTCATTCAGAAAACCTCTTTAATCCGGAACCAATAAATATCACTACCGACGAGTGCAGTATACTAAGTGGGGCGGAAAATTACGAGAGAGGGGCAAATCAAAGATAGATCCCCATTAAGAATATGCCTGGAGACAATGCAATGCAGAGGTTAAATGGTATACAGGGAGCATCAACGAGATGAAGTTCCCCGACCATCCGCCCCCTCCGCCCTCCACCCCCCCCCCCCCTCACCCCCCCCCCCCCCCACACACACACACACACATACATACACACACATACACGCAAACACACTCGCGCGCACTCACCTCTCCCCTCACGTACATATTTACAGACGCGCACATCCGTCCATCTATCATGGACAGATGTCCGTGCGTCATCTCTCTCGTTTAACCCGTTACATTGATTCATAGATTATCTCATACACTCGCCCCCCCCCCCCTCCTCACCCTCTCCTAAAGCTATCACAGGACAACGTAGCCCCCGCAAGGGCATAAGGACGGTTGATTGTATTAAGCTCTTGAAACAACTTGTAATTTTGCAACAACAATAATAAACATCAGCATCTTGCTCTAATCCTTGTAATAAACTGATATATTATTCGACTTACTAAGACTACCACATGATCACACAGTCTGCTTTCAGTACAATACGATATGAAATATCGTTCAACAGTACAATATTGATTTGAACAGCTTGTTTTGGGCATTCACCCATGCAGTAGTGAGGATAGTAAGCAAATAATCAGCGTTGGTGAGGGTGATGGGACGAACTATCACTTCCGAGGCGATCTGGATGTAGCTATCTTTCCGAAGCGCAGCTGAGGAAAGATAGCGTATACATTCAGATCGCCGAGGAAGTGATAGCTCGTCTCACTGCTTGAAACCAAAAGTTGATTATTTGCTTTATATTCCACATCTGAAACCAACTATCTATACCAAAAATGACAATTTGACGTAAAAAGGTAATGTTTACTTATCTCCATAACCCCGAGCCGCTGCCATGGGGTACACGCGTTAGGACGCGCATTAGGATGCGCATTAGGACGCGTATTAGGACGCGTATTAGGACGCGCATTAGGACGCGCGTTAGGACGCGCGTTAGGACGCGTTAGATGTCAAGTGATAGTCCGAGTGTAACGCACTTTCATTTCGCGCGTACTCAAAATATTAATCACGCATTAGAACTGTGAGGAGTGAAGAGATAAGCGAAACCAAAAAGTACTATCACCTAGAGTGTAACGAACTTTTATTCTCAGGTGATCTGATAGGAAAAACTACGCCTCATCACGTGG
This sequence comes from Arbacia lixula, assembly GCA_963669155.1. Classification (NCBI taxonomy): domain Eukaryota; kingdom Metazoa; phylum Echinodermata; class Echinoidea; order Arbacioida; family Arbaciidae; genus Arbacia; species Arbacia lixula. The sequence goes on from OZ022585.1 coordinate 556,057, forward strand.
TCAACTCTTGACCAATCATATAGCAACATTCTTAGTATGTGGAATATAACGTGCTCTATCATGCAAATGAAAATCTAATCAGAAGAGTTTATTCTTTTAAAAAATGATATTACTCCAAAAAGCCTCTCGCTTTATTGATCCACGATTATAGGTCTCCGTCTGTGCGATACGAGTTCGTTATTTAATCTAAATGCATAATTTCTGTACACGTATAGGCCTACCAATATCAAGCATGTCAACATACATTAGCAACTAGACTGACCTGATGTATTATTCATATTTGCTTGCGTGTTTTCTTTCTGCTTTTCATCACCATCTGATCATGCTCGGAAAAAAACCCGCATCGTCGATCAAAACAGTCGCTGTTGAGCACCGGTATCATCATTAAACGGTTCCCGAGGAAAAATTACGCTCATGTCTACCAGAGATGTCCATCACTACGTAAGATTGATAATAATTGTGGCGTGTCTTCTGCTCGTTTACCAAATTAATGAGGACAATATTACCCGTCTTGTCTACCAATCTCTTATGAAGATGATACAATGGATGGAGGGTAGATTACGGTTAAGACCTTGCAATCGATTTGCTTGGGAAAGTGGGGGCGTAATTTTAGTTTTGTTTGGTCATGGATTGTGCGATGAAAAGAAACAAGCGGAACATGCTTGAATGAAAATAGGTATAGCATCATATTTTAATCAAATTGTTGTTTTCTCGAGACGACAAGTTCTAGTCATACATTCTTATGCTGTTGAACATGTCTTGATGCAATGTTTGTTATCATATGTTAATTTTTTTCTGAAACCTCGGAACAACAGTTGTGTTACATTAACACAGCTGTGTGGGGATATCTACCCGTGTACTCACATTCCATGTTGGTTTACAAATATTGTTCATTTTTTATCGGAAATAGATTCAATTCAATTCAAAGTTAATTCGTTTATTCCAAGACAGCGGTCATTTTTTCAAAAACTGGTATGATGTCAATAATTGAGTGGGGGAGGGGGTGGGAGGGGGCGCCCACGTTCCCCCTTGGAAACATTAAAACCCAAGAGGAAAGGTCGAGGGTAATCATGGTTATAATGACTCAAAACTCGACGTAATATGAGCTCGGGTTTGTGATTAAAAACTCTTAAATGACTGAGAGCTCCTCCGTTTAATGTTGTCAGCTATGGGACGTTCAACCGGTGTTGTTGTTTTTGTTGGTGTTTTGTTGTTAAAAGCTGGATTTTGTATTTGTAAAGTGCACAGAACAGGTCAAAGAGAGACAGTATAGTAAATGTGATGAACATAGGCAAAGTTTTGGTAGTCATGTGTTTATTGTATTCATCTATATCTTCAACATTATTTAAATTTCATATAATGTACTTTATAGCTCAACGACCTGATGTACAAAAGAGCCCTGTCTGTCATCAGATGATATAATACATAATTATGTTCATTTTATACGAAGTCGAACATCCTTGCGCCAGAAAAGAGGCAAAACGCTTGGATAAAATGCGGAAGAATATAGCAACATGCAATACGTGATATTCAACCCAATAGAACTAAATCAAATCATGAACTAAGCGAATCATAAATAACGTATTTCGTCGCATTTGTATTATTTGATTGTATCATCAGAAGCTGCAATGAAGATTGTCTTTTCCGCTTATATACCACGCTAATGCGATAAAAGAAAAGATGTATCCGGCAAAATGTACAAATATTCTCTCTTTGAACACGATACAATGACCCCGTTTATGCCGTTCATGCATCAATTCCTGCAACGATTCCTCAGTGTTCACAAGCTGGAAACGTCTTCCTTCTTGACAATGGAAATGGTGCGTTCACACGCATCAATCCCTGAAAGGATTGCTCAATGTTCACAAGCTGGAAACGTCTTCCTTCTTGACAATGGAAAGAGTGTGTTCACACTATCAATCCCTGAAACGATTGCTCAGTGTTCACAAGCTGGAAACGTCTTCCTTCGTGACAATGGAAAGGGTGTGTTCACACTATTAATCCCTGAAACGATTGCTCAATGTTTACAAGCTGGAAACGTCTTCCTTCGTGACAATGGAAAGAGTCTGTTTGCACGTTGCCGCTCGCAGCCTGTATTTTGACGCGACGGCTTTTTTTTTTGCGCACCAACTTCCGAAAATCCTTCGCTTGGTTATTGATTGATGGATGTGATTAAAAGGTTTATTAAGTGATAACAAAATAATCAACTCTGGTCGCGGCCAAGGGCAAAATTGCATAAAGTTTTACAATAAGTAGAATTTAAAAGAAAAAACAGATAATAGCTAACTCAAAGATGTCTTATAATATCTTAAAAATTGTAAATATTACAAGACCATGATGCTTAGACTTAGTCTAGATGATATTCATTTTATCAAATGGCATTTATTTCAGTAAGTACATATCTAGCTTCTCAAATATTAATTTCTGATAACGATATTAGATTCATTGACGGATGGTAGGTACAATGAGAGTGATAGTTCTGAATCACACAGTGAATTTACAGTTGATACAGAAAAAAATTATTAAAGGTAATTAAAAGCTAAATGAAGTGAAGTTGCCCACAAATGAATGTGAGCAAATCATATTGATTACTTAATATGAGTTACAAAGAATAAGTTGTTGTTATGAGTATTCGGGAAATGTAACTGAGCTCAGTGGAAGACAGAGAAGCACAATGAATGAGCAAGGATAAACGAGAACTGATTCGTATTGATGAATGCAAGTGCAATTTGACCTCCGCAAAAGGCGATAAAATGTGTGAAAGGCCCAAAAGAAATTGGTATCACGGCAAGCGGCAACACGCTTCCATCTGAACGAACTTTAATCGTACTGTTTCAACGTGTTCATGGATCTGTCTTCAAGGTCGTTTAATCATAGACTTTATCTTAACGCAGTGACGCAAATTTGCACAGCAAACGTCTAGTACAATGTGCATTCATGGGTAGAATGACAATAAATGGTGTGTGCATGAGCGCATAAGGTAGGTGTTATCAGTCTATTTTTTAAGAGAATTATTTCAAGCAAACGCACTGACACATTCGACATACATTTAAAATAACTAACGCGTTCGTGACAAGATTGTTTTCACGGTGGAATGAACATTACTTGACAGAATCCCTTCACGATCGAGCAGCCAAAACAAAGGGTGACAGAACGTTGCTTTAGAAGAGTCAATTCCCCCAAAACCTGACATTTTCTTCTACAGATTGGTTACTTAACTGGTAAAGAAAACAGGGGTCAGTGCTCCTTAGCTCGATAAAGAGAGATTTGTACCTTATACTTTTTGAAAAAGTCAACTTTCAAAGGTGGTTATGTTCACTTCTCTGGAGGGTGCGAATTCCGACCTGTTGAGGTGCACTTTTAACGACAAGGGGTAATCATTTTCATTCATCTTGGCGAGAGTGCACCCTTGAAAATATGGAGCATTTATAGATAAAAGATAAATTATATGTCATCTCTCAGTCTCCTCTTTCATGTCCCTGGTCTGCAGGGGACGTTGGTACCTCAGTCATGCAAAGTGGGAGGTGTATTTTATTACGTAATCTGGGCAGAACGCATGTGACACGAACCCCTCTACTCCTCGCATACGATCACTTCGAAATCGATATTGAAAAAGCAATAGGCCTATGCCATGACATCAAGCTGATTTCGATGCCAGCCACAATGCCCTCGCCCCCCTAAAAAAATTAGTTAATTAATTAATGATAATAATGAAATAAATAGATAAAAATACAGAAATAAATAAATACAAAAAATAGTAGCAAATACATGAATAAATAAAGGAAACTTAAAAAAAAAGACCCTACAAAGTACAAAAACAATTTTGCGTTTAATCTGAGTTACATTACTTAAGTTTAGCGCAAGACGGCCCAGATTTTTAACAAAAGCATGAGTTACTTACATAATTATCCGCAAACGTTGATTAACGGGTTATGCATGAGCACCATTTCCGTTAAATCCTCATAGACGATGGTAAAAAAAATCGTAAATGTTAGATATTAGCACCGGCTCCATCAAATCATCGGACTGAACGGTGGAATGTTGAAGACTAAACAGGTAGTTTCCCTTTCACAATGTATGTATTTAGCTCGCGTATGTTCATCACACAACCAACCCGAGTCTCATCACCTTTTTTGGACCCTGTGTCTTTGGCAATGCATCACTGACCACATCACAGCTAACATCGACCTGATGGACGCTTTTCAACCACTCGAAGAATGAAAGGCGTAGAGGGTAACAATGAGCTACTTTGCCTTTTATGTTTGTGTATATAGACACACGTTTTCATATACCGCAATGGGTTAAGAGTAGGAGAGAAAGAGAGAGAGAGAGGACCTATGTTGTTTGTTGGGGGTGATGAGTGTGTGAGTAAGAGAGAGAAACAAATAGCGAAAATGGTATCCGTGTGTGTGTGCGAGGGAAAGAGAGAGAGAGATTCACGGACAGATACAGAGACAATATGAGTATTGGTGAGAGAGGAAGAGAGATAGAAAGAGAGGGATAATGATACCTAAATGCACACACACACACACACACACACACACACACACACACACACACACAGGTCGAAAACGAATATTAAGACGAGGACGAAGTGGTTCCCACGAAAGAAAGTGTACGTCTTCTGAAAATCCCCTTACCTTCCCATCAGGAAGAAAGAAAGAAGACCCAAATCCATCTTAAATCTCATAGCATCACAATACCCGATCAATAGCGTTGGCATGTCGCAGCTGTCTGTAAATCTCTGAGAACGCAATGAAGCGTGCCGTCATTACCAACGCGCATCCCATGTCCAAACCGCCATACACCCTACTTCACCCAGTGCCCACTCTACGTCAAAAGAAAGAAAGAGGAATAATAGAGAGAAAAAAATAGAAAGAGCCAGGTACCAAGCCAACTCCTCAAGAGGGCCCCATACAGGGGGCAGAAACAATCACTTCTTACGTTCGCAGATTCCAAGCCACGCTGCCCTACTTTAAGAAAAGGCAGCAAGAACAACTCAGTCAAATTAGATTATTGGTGGCCTTAGATTGCACTCTGCACACACCCTTCTTAACAACAAAATCTGAAGAAGAGATATCCATCCTGCCGCGAAATATTCAATCTAAAATGATGTGGCGTTGCACTGATGCCAATGCACATGACACACACAATTTGTTCATACATTTTATAGGAAAAGTATCTTGGTTAGTTCCTTCCTTTTGCCTGAGTAGGGCAGAATGGTTGTATAACCCACAACATTCTTGGTAGTAGCTCACTCTTCGAATATAAGTATCGACTTGAAGTAAGACTGTCGTATTGAATGTACACATTCTATCATAACTAATGCTATTAAATAAGATCGATCATTGCGATGTGATTTTGATTATTACAGTGATAACTACGATTTAGAAATACCGGAAGTGACGGATTAGAGTCGTGACACTGACGATTACAGTTCTGATAACATCGATATGAATACAGTAAGATTATTATCATGTCATTTAGTATTATGTGTAGGCCTACGGTTCTATTGATTATGCATTTTTCTTATGAAATGACTACATAGTAAATGATCCCGACGACAAATTAATATTATATATTGCCGAAGGTGTATAAATATAGCTATATTGAATAAAACTCGGCAACAACACGATCTAACATGAATTGAATTGAATTGAATCTGTACGTCCCACTTTTCAAAGAATAGTGATAACAACTTTGAGAAAATATATATGACCACACACACACACACACACACACACACACACACACACACACGCCCAAAACGAGGAAGAAGTGGTTACCACGAAAGAAAGTGAACGTCTTCTGAAAATCCCCTTCCCTTTCATTTCAAACGTGGACGAAAAACATGAAAAACGAGACGTACTTGTGGACAGGTATAAGGTGGTCTGTATTGGCAAATTGATGCGAAGAAATGGGCTGGTAAATGCACGGTGACGCCATGGACCCCCCATGGTGACACTCTTTGTTCATTAGGAATCAGAGGCATCGCTGAAGAAAGCTAACAACATGTAATTAATGATCTAATTTAAGATAAAGGGGCGAGAGGGGAAAGTGGGAAAGAAAATCTCAAAGAGAAGGACAAAGATAGGAATAGAACAGTAGACGGTGGCAAAAATCGCTTTGCAAACGGAATGAAATAATGACCCAACCCGCACCATCAGGATTCGAACCGGGGTCGCACGTTTTTATAAACAGCGTCTTAACCAATTCATCCACAAATCTTCCCATTTACTTAACATGTAATACATAAAAGGGGCTAGAATGGTTTAGAAATTAATATGCAAGCTAAAATTTCGCCATGATTCCGAAATCTGATTAAAAAAACAAAGACCATAGGTGGTAGCTAATAGACCTAGCTACAACATATTAAACTTTCAGAGTAAAAGACGAAAACATGAGCGAGATACAGCTCCTAGAAGATCTTCATATCATTTCATGATTGGAAATAAATGCCCCTTCTATTGGCTTAACACGTAGGCCTACATACGTCACATTTTGACAATACTGCCTATACAATAAAAATTAACACTATGACGACGTGATCAAATGAAAAATGAAGGCAATTTTTGCCATAGAGCAAGGTCTCAGCTACAACATACTGAACAGCTGAAGTTTGGGAGAAAATAGAGAGTAGATTACTGAAATACTCTCAAACGGGTAAAAAAGATCATGACGTCATCCATGAAAATTCATTTTTGTTTTCGATTCATATGGCAATATAATGTCTTCACCATCAATTTATCATTTAAGGGCTAAGTTAGACACGAACTTGTGGACATAAGGTGGTCTGCATCGGCAAATTCATGAAAAGACATGGGTTGGCAAATGCCCGATGACACCATGAACCCTCCATGTAGACACAGTCTATTCATTAGAAATCAGAGGCATCGCTGAAAAAAGCTCATAGCGGACCTACAACATACAAACATTTCATAGACTTGCCCAATTGGTCACGTATATGCGCTAACAAAGTGTAATTGTTAGCCATTTAAGATAAAGGGGCGAGACGGGATAAATATATTTGGAAAGAGAATATCAAAGAAAAGGAAAATTGAGGGATAGAACAGAAGGATTTAGCAAAAATGACATTACAAAAGGAATGACCCTACCCAACCCAGGATTCCAGATTCCAGATACCGGTTCATCTGCATATCTCCCCATTCGCTTAACACGTTAAGCAGAAAGGTAGCTAAAATGATCCAGAAATCGATATTCAAGCTGAAATTTCGTTTTGATCCCGACATCAAATTAAAAAATAGAGACCACATATCAACAGCTAGTAAACTTGGCTACAATATACTAAAATTTCAGAGTAAAAGATCCAAACATGAGCGAGATACAATTCGAGGGAGATCGTCATGTCATTTCATGATTGAAAATAAATGCCCCTTCCATTGACATAGCACGTACATACGTCCGATTTTTACATTAATGCCTTTCATCTAAAAGTACACCATGTTGACGTCAGGAAGGCAACCCCTGTCATAGAGCAATGTCTCAGCTACAACATACTGAAATTTGGGAGAAAATTGATACAGGATTACTTAGATAAGCTCAAAAGGGTAAAGAAATCATGACGTCATACATGAAAATTCATTTTTTTTTTCGATTCATATGGCAATAAGATGACGTCACGATATTTTCAAGGGCTTAATTGGATATGAAATCACATCTTCATTTCCCACTCTTCTTATAAAATCAAAACGAAATTAAGAAGTGATCTGTCGACTACGACAGACCACCTAATTAAGAGGTGATCTGTCAATCATGACACACCACCCAAAAAGAAACAGAACACACACTAAGAGGTAATGTGGCGGGGTCATAAAAACGTTAAGAATAACCATGAGGGGATTACATTCATGCATAGAGGTACAATGTCAAACGTATTTATATTTTTCATCAGGGCAAAATAAATCAAATAGTATTCAAAAGGTAATCTTTGAGATTATTTTTTTTTAGCATTGGGATATTTTTTATGTTATCAGGATTATGATGCTATACATTAGGTCCAATATAGGTTGGTAAGGTATGCGAGAAGTATTCAATTCCATTCAACGTGAAACCCACTCAATGCAAAACAATGAATATGCACATGAGCATTAATAGGAGAGAAATGTATAAAACACATAAAAACAATATTGCCTAAGAGGATAGCTGCCAGGAAGGAATAACCTAATAATGGGCCCAAAGTACATCATTTTGTATAGAAACATTGATATATTCTACCTGCCATCATCCATAACGGATGATAAAAGTAACTTCACATTTACATAGTGCTTTATAAACAAGGACTCCCCTAAACGCTTAACATCAAATGAAAAAAAAAGTATTATAGGCATTACACAGATTAATTAATTATATATAATTAAACAAGTAAATTAGGATGATTAAGCAAATGCCGTTTATAATGAACTTAATCGATACAGTTACTTACAAGTACAAAGCAATACCAATAATTATACGAGGTTATTTTACGAATAAAGAGATCTTGAGCAACTTCTTAAAGATGTGTACAGTTTGAGCTTGGCGGATATGAAGCGGTATTAAAGGTCCTCTGACATCAAAATGTATGTCGACTTCTGTTGATGCAACAATATATGTACATAACAAAATCACTAACTGATCAATGGAAATATGTGTCCTATATTTTAAAATAATTTTTCTTTATTTTTTCTCAGCACTGATAAGCCCCGCCTCCAAAATATCCTCCAACTCAAGATTCCCCCTGTGACATCATCAAAGGTAGAAATCAGCAGAATAATAAGCAGAATTTATGCACAAATTAAACATTGCAATGACTACCTCCACCTACCCACAAGAGCATCACATGTCTTCACACAATACCTTCTGACAACCTTTCATCTAGGAATAATCGCTTCCTTACATGCCTTATGTCAAAAATGTGCTAGCTATGTGATGATATCATAAGCACTTGCAGGTAGTCATTGCAATGTTAAGTTTGTGCATAAATTATGTCTGTTATCCTGCTTATTTCTACCTTTGATGATGTCACAGGGGGAATCTCGAGTTGGAGGATATTTTGGAGGCGGGGGATTATTAGTGCTGAGAAAAAATATAGAAAAATTATTTTAAGATATAGGACACATATTTCCATTGAACAGTTAGTGATTTTGTTATATACATAGTAAGTTGCATCAACAGAAGTCAACATACATTTTGATGACAGGGGACCTTTAAGTTTCAGAGGGTGGGAGCTGTTACTTGAAATGCTCGTTTGCCGTGTGAATGTGTTCATTTGTGAGAAGCCTGAAGAAAGTGTTTTGAGGTGATCTGAGGTTACAGGCAGGAACATAAATTATGGAGAATGTAATTCAGTAATGTAGCATTGAGATAATTCATTGAGCGCCTTGTATGTGAGAAGCTTCGACTGATTTCGTTTTTCAACTGAGAGCCATTGCAGCTGTTCGAAAAGGTGGGTAGTATGATATCGCCGAGGTGCTCGGGTGACTATCTGAGGAGTAACATTTTCTAGGATCTGAAACATGTTTAGCACTGTGTGTATAGGTGTTAAAAACACTTTTGAAACATTTTAAAAAATAATTGAATCAAACTTGTAATAATCCTGTTAATATTTGACGAGATTGTCACATTTGGACGAATTTGGAACTAAAAGATTGTGTGTATCAGATAATCAATGCAGAACACAACAATGTCCATTGTGCATAACATGTCAACTCACAACTTCTTTTCATCCAGAAGTATCATGCATTATTAATGACACTGTGATGACAGTTACTAGTGGATCGACAGGTGCGATACACAGTAATTCTTGTGTTCTGAAACAATGATCTAATTCACACATATTTTGAGATCCATAATTTGTCCAAAGTAAAGGTGTCATTGAATATTCCAAGGATTATTACAAGACTAATAATTAATAAAATGTCACAATACCTGCTTCTAAAAAAATGGACCTCCTTTGACTTTACGATGTGTCAATTCCAGCATGCTCCGAGTTGTAATTTGAGTTTGATTATTTTTCAAGTGTCAAAACTTTTTGACACCTAGTAGTTTCTGCAAGAAACTAAGATTGCTAAGTCTACATTCAAGGAAACGGAGAGGACTCTGACAACTCAATCTATTAATCTGCCTACCAGACTTAGATTGTTGCACTGCTATTTATGGTCCACGCTTCTTTATGGATCAGAATGCTGGACTATAAGTAAATCCATGCAACAGCGTTTGCAAGCCACCGAAATGTGGTTTCTCCGTAGGATGTTGAGAGTGTCATGGACTGATCATGTTACAAATGAAGATGTCCTAGATAGAGCAAAGTCATCCCGAAAGTTACTCCAAACAATTGCCACAAGACAGATAAGTTTCCTAGGCTATGTACTTCGTAAGAATGCTCTTGAGAAAGTCGCCCTTACTGGTGCTGTTCAGGAACGTAGGTCAAGAGCACGACAGAGGCTGACTTTCCTCTCTTGGCTTAGGGATGCCACTGGCACAAGGCCCCTCGATATCATACGCTACTGCTAGTAAAAAGAGGAATTCATTCTGACACGCAACGTCAGATTCTGTCAAGCTACTCCAATAGACCGGTTTACTAACATATTCAAATTGTATATGCATACCAGTTTAACAAAGGTTTCCCCTGGCAACCGGAAAGCTTGCCCGAGGTTTGCCCGACCTAGCAACAACTAATAAGTGGATTCCAAGTACTGAAATACCATTGTTAGGTACAGGTTAATTGAGTGACTCGTTACTAGGCCTCGAGGGAAGAAACATCCATTTAACCACATTTGTAAACCGATCTATTGCTTGAGTTTCTGCAGAAGGCCACACCGTAGGCTGATGCAATAACCTAACTTACTCGTGACAAATAAACGCACTAGGATTTAGTTCGCTTTCTTGGTCAAATAATTTCACATATGCCCGATAGACCTTTTTCGTTGTGTAAGCAAATGTTATGCACGTCTTTCACACAATCCGTTACTAATGGTAATTTGTGATGTAATTGCGTTCTGTATTCTTTAGAAATAATTATAATCAAGTGAGTAAAATATTCCAAACGTAATGTTCCTTTTGTCGACCACAGATCACATATTTGCATACATCATTGTACCAGTGACGTTTCATTTGTGATCAGTGCTTTAGATCACATTGAAGATTCAAGATAAAAGTTTATTGTCATACAAAATATATAAAATTTGAAATCATCACTCTCTGACTTTATAAACTTCGAGAACCGATTCATCTGATTCTCTGCTGCTTTTGATTGAAGTTTCAGCAAAATACTCGATTATGGACCAACTTGGTGACAATATTATGTCGCACTTGCGGTTCTGTCATGGACACATAATGGTCGTGCGCAGTCCGTACGTGTTTCAAATTGAACACAAGATGGCGCTCGCAGCAAACGCTCCTAGTGTCCCTGTCGCTAAACGCTCGGGACCACAACCCTAATGAAGGCTCTAAACGCTCTTCTGCCAAAAGGATGCAAGTGACAAATCACTCAAATCTGGGTTATTGGTATTAGAGTGTACCCAGCATTCCCTACATACAGGCAAATTCTGGACAAGAAATGTTCACCTTGCTGCAAGATATTCAATCTAACATGATGTGGTGTTGTACAATGATTTTAACGCAAGTGACAGACACATTTTGCTATTTACAAGAAAAGTCTCTTTTGTTAGTTGCTTTCTTTTGTCAGAATAGGACAGTCTTGTTGTGATGTGTGTTCGGTTCTGGCTAGACTTATTAAGTGATGATGCATGCCATGCGAAACAACACAAGGAACGTATTTTTTTTTATGATAGGGGATATCATTTGTTCAAAACATGTCTTCACCATGCTCACAGGTGGCCCCTGTTTGTGCTGTCGTATTTTGAGGCCTGTCATGTCAGTACCACGTGTTAGTATACGATTAGTTCAAAGTGATATAGCGCAAACTACATGGTCATGTAAATATGATGCAAGACTCTCTCATTAAAATCTGTTTTTAAGCAACTGATGTATGAATAAGTCTTCACAGTCCGACATTTAAAAAAATACCGCCATGAAAAAAAGGTATTCACCAATTTTGTAGATAACATTTGAATGGCATATTTTCTCATAAATATGTCATATTAAAGATGGTTAAATCTACAACACAATGGTGTTAGATTTAGTAGGCTCTTGTGCGATTTTCATGACACATTTCCGCAACTAAAATGATATCTCACAACTTTATCCCAAAGTGTGCATTTTTAAAAATGACTAATTTCTTTATATTTCAAAAATTCGCCTCACTAATAAATGTTAACTTGTTGACATTCTGCCAGGGTATGTGTCAAATATTTTTGAAAAATTGGCTTAATACTTTACTTGATACATAGTTATAACTCCCTAAAGTTTATACTTTGATTTTAACTACATCACTGTGTTTTGTATACATTTTATGCCAGTCATAATAGTCAACACGCTTATTGGGTCTGCAATCCCTCTGTGTCAATTTAGTGTGGATCTATTGTATCCACTTTTTCTCGCAAAACGCAAGTTACTTGTGGCCTTTATCAACATATACAGAGTTTGGTCATCCTATAGTGGTGCTGAAAATTAATTGATATGCTAGCCTGACAAAGATAAACAGCGAAATATGCGAAACGTGTCTCTACGGGTTACAAGATAAATATGTGTCATGTACATACGTACGTACACTTTCATGTCTACGAAACGTGTTTATATCATGCAGTCCTATGTTATTTAGTATGCGCTACATGACATCATGCCGCACCTGCCTTGATATACATTATGATTTCACAAAACCTACCATCACGAACATATTGATCTTTTTTTTTCACTTAGGTAGCATTTGTGTTATTTCGATGCTGTGCGACACTATTGTAATTTTGTCAGTAGCGCCCTTTGACACATCAACGTAACGTAATCCTCTTAATTTACAAATATGACAGCCTGAATGATGAACTGTAGGCTGATCATCCAGAGAACACTGAAATTATGATGTTTGCAAGGACAACGGAATGGATAGCTTTTCTTGTTGTTGTTGTTGTTGTTGTTGCTCCTGTTGTTGTTGTTGTTGTTGTTGTTGTTGTTGTATTTTGTCCTTTGGCGGACTTTTTTCCAAACCTTTGCTGATCTGCCCCTTTCATGAATGTTTCCTGTCTTTATTTATACTGACGGGTCAAAACCACTAAATCGGCGCATTTAAGAACATTCAATTTAAAAAAAATAATAAAGTTTTCAGTAGCAATTTTGTCTTTATTTTATAATGAAACATTAAACAACAAAGTTTCAAAATCCAAGAGATCAACATTCAACATTGTTCGGTTAAAGAATCACACATGTTTCAGAATTGCGCCGAGAAAGGGGGTGCTTGGACTTATCTTTTACATGTTTTACGTTTCTCTCTGAATACCACTGGTGCGAATATTACAATAGCATGTGTCGACCTCATGATGTTTTGCCCAAGCGAGAAACTACTAACCCTTTCTACCGCAGATAATATGCTGTTTTTCAAGACATATGTTTAGTATTGGTGAACAAAAACTATATCAAGTGTTAAGGCATTCGCATATCAAGACTAGTGATTTTTTTCAAGATGGAATGCTATCCGAATGGAATCGCTCAAAAGTGAAAATTTGAAAGGAGAGGGGAAAGAGGCGGCGGAGGGGGAGACAAAATAGTGAGACAAGGGAGTTGAGAGATGAGGAGGGGAAGAGTAAGGATTACAAGGGAGAATGCCGATCTTTATTATTCAAACATACATGTCTTTATCTAAATCGTGTAGACATACGTAGAGATCTTTAATTAAGGCAAAATGCCAGAAGTTACCCCAGCCGAGCGCCTGGCTCGTTATTATGCAAAACGACGCAAAAACCTTCAGATTTTGCCGTAGAGGGGGTATGGCGAACCAGGCGAAAATTAAGTAGACAACATCGAAATTACTGCACTGAAGCAGACAGAAAAATTGACGAATGAATGAGGCAGAGGTGATAAGGTCGTCAGCAGGAATTCACATTCATACTGACATTCATACTGACACATCGACTTCAAAGGAACATTGAATCATCGCAGACATCCTGGAACAGAGTTTGACCCAAACTGTGTGTTAATGCCCTTCAATAATAGAACTTTGTGAATGCTGTAATTGCTCCTTTTTTTGCGCTGTATTTGGAAGGTGCACGCAGCAGCAGTGTCGATAGAGAGGGAGCGGTCGTCTCGCTAGTCGCCCGGAGTGTCGGCGGAGGAGATGGTTAGTACACCGAAGGCGTGCATAAGTTTGTACCACTTGCAATTCTCACGTTCTGAGCTAGCTGAGTTGACAAGCGTGTTGGTGTTATTGTAGTATTGTACGTAATATTTACCAAGCTACTGTAATTTCCACAACATTTGGCATTTATTTCTTTCTACCACAGCAAGTAATGTGTTTTGTTCAATATGTACACATCCAGCAATGTTTTGGATGATCTGTTTTGTTAAAGTTTAAGCAAGGGTATTAGACACATACACTACCTACAGCTCAAAGGAATTGGCATGGGAAAAGAGAAAGGGAAGGAGCCGCAGTTTTGAACCGCGGTATATTTTGTCCAGTTTAGCATGAAACAGGATGCTTTTTAGGCTAATGCATTATGTTTCATGCTGATCTGGACAAAATATACCACGGTTTAAAACTGTGGCTTCTTCCCTTTCCCTTTCCCTAGGCTATGGCAATTCCTTTGAGCTGTTGTATACATGTAATCTTCTTCTTCTCGGGTCGTCACACCACTCCCGCTCAGTAAAAATAAAAAGTGGTTGGCATTTTAGGCTGCCTGCATCACCATCAGTCTCTGCCAGGAGGACTCGACTAATGGGGCGAACATGACATCAGGTGGTAGGGTATTCCAAGTCTTGAGGTAGGAGCAAGTCTTTACTCCTCCCAGTCCTCGTGGATACAAGGTTTTGGCAGACAGGGGCAAACCAGCATGAGCAAGTGGTCCATTGACTGTTCGGCCCCACAGTCACATGTTGTTAAACAAAATGTAATGACCTGCTGTCAGCCTGTCACACATCAAGGAGATTTTGGGCTGGTCATCTGAAACTTACCGGTATAGCCTAGAGACTCGAGACCACTGCGTGCTATGGTCTGCTTCGATCCGCTCCACAGTGCATATTGCACTCAATGGGAACAATTACATACGTCAGCATCATGCAATAAAATGGACAATACTATTATGAATGTAGACTGTCATTAGTGTGTTTCAAATGTAAACAAGGAGATTTTTACACTTTTTCAGAAAATGTCTGTGAAGCTATGGCTGTGAGATTTCATACACATTATTGTGAGGGTTACTGCTGATTCCTGCCAAGTTTCATGACTTTTGCAAATGGGACACCATGTCTGTAATTAATTAGGAGAGCATATCTTTAGCACACAATTAATGCTATGCATCCCATATTCACAATTTTTCCTTTTCAATTCCATTCAAGATTTTTGGATAAAACAAAAACATAATATGCATTGCAGTTTGTTTACAAACTTTAAATACTTACACTTCAGCTCAAAGGAATTGGCATAGGGAAAGGAAAAGGGAAGAAAGGGAAGGAGCTGCAGTTTTAAACCGCGGTATATCTTTTCAAGTTCAGCATGAAACATGATGCTTTTTAGGCTAAAGCATTGTGTTTCATGCCAAACTGGACAAGATATACGGCGGTTTAAAACTGCCGCTCCTTCCCTTTCTTCCCTTTCCCTTTCCCTATGCCAATTCCTTTGAGCTGTTGTGTAGATGAAAGAGGGAATACATTAATTACTTTGTAAAAAGATATAAAGAACACTTTGATTAAGCCAGTTGAGATACAAACGATAGATATTCAAAGGTTACAAGGATTAAAGGGAAAGTCCACTCTGAACTTAAGTTGATTTTAATGAAAGCAAAACAGAAAAAAACATATTAGTGAAAGTTTGATGAAAATCCTTCAAAGGATAAGGAAGTTTTCTTCTAGTTATTCTGAAAGATTTCTTAATTTGTTCATTTTGTGACATCACGTGCGAGATGCTTTCCCATATGTTGTGAAATTTTTGTTGAAAATGTTATATTTTCTCAAAAGGATATATACCATGTTACCTGTGCATTTGATTTTTGTCTCGCCCACCGGAGGTGAAGGCGAGACTAAGGGATCCAAATGGCGTCCGTCCGTCGTCCGTCCGTCGTCCATCGTCCGTCACAAATGTTAAAGTTTACCTGCAAGACTCTCTTATGATCCATAACTTGGCAACTGTTACAGCAATGGCAGCCACACTTGGTTGATAGAAGCACTAGGGGTATCTTCATGTTATGGTGTTGTCAGAGGTCATGTGATGATGTCAAAGGTCATTTGAGGTCATACGTTAAAGTTTACTTGCAAGACTCTCTTATCATACATAACTCATCACATGTTGCTACAATGGCAATCAAACTTGGATGATGGATGCACTGGGGGCACCTGCATGTTATTGTGCTGTAAGAGGTCACATGATAAGGTCAAAGGTCATTTGAGGTCATACATTAAAGCAACTGATTATCATCCTGTTTTGTCTTTGTCTTATCTAATAGAACTTGGTGGAGGCTTTTTATTCCATCTCAAAGAAGGGGGAAGGTGGGGGAGGGGGAGTAGATAGAGGAAGTAGCATTGCGTGAAATAGCCCTTCTCATTTATGGAATGTTACATTCTATGGCAGATATTTCACAATCAGCCAGGGATACAATTCTTTTGCGTAGCAACGGAGATCGCGATATTTCTGGTTATTTTCGCAAGTGGGCGAGACACAATATTGCTAATGCCTTGTTTTATTAGACATATGCTTTTGCACACATAAAAAACAGAAAAAGGGAAATTATGGGCAAATGAGTAGACAACATATGGGAGAGCCTCTTGCATGTAACATCACAAAATCAAAACTTTATCCTTTGACAGATTTTCATCAAACCTTCTCTAATTTGTTTCTTTAATGTTTTTGCTTTTATCAAACCCAATTTACCCTCAGAGTGGACTTTCCCTTTAATACTAGATAAAAGATACAATACATCATTTTGTAAAAAGATGTGAATAATACTAAGATTGTGTTTAAAGACAGCCCGTCCCTTTTTCAGATCACCACAAAACCATCAAAACATTGGCAAAACATATAGAGAAGTGTTAGCAAGCTGTATATTCATAATTTGAAACTGATACGTAGTGTAAAATTCAAATAATGCACGTAAACAACGTCTGATTAATAGTCTTTACCTCAGGCTCTTACCAATTTGTGTTGAAATATCTGCTTTATTGATTAATCTGTTTATCAAATTATAAAACTCATTATGAAAAAAACTGTTCTATAGAAGGAATCACCTCCAAAGTTTGGTAATTACTGATAAAATTAGGATTTCACACACGCATAATAACCACATAGATACTGTAACGAAGACTAATACTTTTTTCGTAGTACGAAAAAAGTCGGTTTGAAATTTAACGGCTGAAATTTTTTACATAATACAGAAAGCTTCAACATGCTAAATTCTTAGAAATGTTCTTGAATCACACTTTCTTTAATTTACGATCGTGATAGACGATTTCAAATTTTAAGCTTGCAAAAGGGACGGACAATCTTTAAGCTTGTTAGGAGAGAAATGTTGCACTGCTCATTATCTTAGTGGAGAAAAGCCAGCCTGTAAATACACGGGCTCAGTAAAGGACGGGTTAAAATGTCATATTACTTCATAATAATAATAAGGCTTGTTTCTTTTATAACACTTAACATATCGCTAAACAGCATGTCCCTATGCGCTCAGGAGGGAGTTTCACCAAGCTGTTCGTAAATTACAAACGACTTTACAAACGACTGGTGATCCCTTCTTGTGCTAAATGCGATACCACACTTTGTTCATTGAGAATCTGATTTAGCAGTTGTTCGTAAAGTCGTTCGTGACTTACGAACAGCTTGGTGAAACATCCTGCAGATGACATTAGAAAATTACAGTAAGAATGAAGTAACTTTGCAAGGTTGTACATACGGTACTAGTATTGGACACTGAGTTCATAAGTACAGTATAGATTGCTTATTGAATCAGTGCCTATTAAGAAAAAGTTAACATATGCCTGTGATCCTGTTTCCCTTTCAGACACAGACATCAAGACTGCTCATGGACTATGCCAACATTTGATGGCACATCCTGATTGTACCTGCATGGAGGCTCACCACGCCTGGGTAGGCAACCCTGGGTCACAATATGTCTGCAGCCAAGCCAAAGGCATATCCTGTTGTGCCATATGGCTGCCTGTACATTGGTAAGTAGTGAGTTGTTAAAGGGCATATACTGTACTGCGAAGGCAAAAAAAACCTTCAAATGTAATTGTTAGCAATCTTCTTGCCAATGGTCTTAAATTCATGTATTGTCTATTTTAGAAGCTTGCTGAAAGTTATTTGCCCTCAAATGATCTACACATGGAGTAATTAGTGATTAAATCACAAATCCTCGAAATGTTCAGCCCAAACAATTTGAAGAGTTATGATTTAATCACTAATTACTACAAATGTGGATAACTCTATGGCAAATAACTTTCAGCAAGTTTCTAAAATGGATAATACATGAATTTAAGACCATTGGCAAGAAGATTGCTCACGATCACCTTTTGAAGGCATTTTTGTCTTCCCAGTACAGTATATTCCCTTTAAACGTACTTGTTCCTTTTTCTCTCTTTATCAAGTAATCATTCTCTCTTTCTTTCCCTCTTTCTCTCCATCTCTTCCATCCTCTATAGAGTGCCAAAGTGTGATGTCATTTGAGCATTTTTTGTCAAGACAACTGGTTCTGAACTATGTAGATAGACTAGCAGACACGCACTTACACACGGGCACCCAAAAAAGAACTTTGGACTCTTAAAATGTAGGAAAAAAAATACTTGCCAAACCATACAAGTGTATGACAATGATTTAAGTCACTGATATATTTTTTTCAATCAAGGTGATATCAATTGTGCCAGCCATGCTCTGTGCTACAGTAGTTTCTTTTTATTCATGATTTTTGCCGGTAGTATCATTTCTTCAGGAAGTTAATAGTGGCACTGTGAACTGATGCACTTCATGTATCATATTGCAAGGTAAAGAGTGACCATAGATACTAAAAAACGAATCTGGGCTCAAACCTTGTTTGTAACTCACAAAAATCAGTGCTAAGTTGATTTGATATATAATTAAGAAAATAGAGAAAAAAAACACCCAAGAGGGGAAAAAGGGATACATGCAATTCTTCTTTTTTTTTTTGCAAAATAATCAGCCAGGTGCTATCTGATATAGTGTTCATATTTCAGACAGTCCGGTACTGATTTTTCTTATTCTCATAAGAAAGATGAAAAAAAAAGAGTCTACATGTTCATGCTTTTCTCCTGAAGCATTGATTATTTCTTTTCTGAAATATAAATGTGAAATCCAGGTATGCTCTCAAATCATTGCTAATAATGGAATGATGAATTAACTGATCCTTTGAATCACAAAATAAAATTGTCAAGGTCGCTTAACCTTTTAGCTTTGTTTTTGAGTGATTTCTAGGTAAATTTCTAGGTTACAATCTTAATTACATATAAACACATACATGTAACAGCCAATGCGGCAACTCAATTCACTAGCTTACTTTGTAAATATTATCTAGTTCAATTGTCAAGTTACATCCTTAACTGCATAAACTCTGTCGACCAATGGAGCAACTTTATGGTCAATACATTAGATTGATTCGTGAAGTTCAATGTTATCTTGTGGAATTGGCAGATTACAACCTTCATAAAATAAGCACTAACCCACCAATGTAGCAACTTTATAGTCAATACATTAGATTGATTTGTGAAGTTCAACGTTATCATGTGGAATTGGCAAATTACAACCTTAATAATATAAGCACTAAAGCACCAATGTAGCAACTTCAAGGTCAATTCATTAGCTTAATTTGCATACGAAATCTAGTTGAATAAGCCAGTTCGTAATTACAATTTGCGCATGAGCAGATGAAGGTCATAGTGACCAAACCAGCTTGTTGGTTTTTAAATCACTGAGATAAGCATCATCATTAATAAGTTATTTTAGAATATGCTTGTTATCCAATTTATAAAAGAACACCAAGGTGTTCAATCATGGGGTATTTGACAACAGGCCAAACGACAACAATTAGTTTACAATAAACAATGTAATGGAAGCTTTCCCAATTGTTTACAGACCGTAGCCTACTATTCTTGTCACCTGTTTTGAGATGGTTCCTTTATTAGAGGTTGAATATCGCAAATTGCTATGTCGGGTAAGCACATTACGTAACATCTCCTTTTGAAATGATATATTAATCAACTGCTTATCCTAATGAAAAAGGGAAAGGTCATAGTGACCAAACTTGCTCCAGAGCTAACTACGAACTGGTGTATTGTCAAGTTACAACCTAAATGACCTGTAGGCACTAAATCACCCAAATGATTTTAATTGTAGCTTTTTTAATGCTATGAAGTTGAATTGTAAAGTTGAAACCACAATTACATTTAAACACTAGACATACATTGTTACTTTGATGTTTGAACTGCATACAAATGATGCCCATATAAGGCAATCAGCCTTTCAATCATGGGCAGATGTTTGCAGCCAGCTGGGAAGAGAAGAGAACTTATGCAGGTACAAACCAGGAGGATCTAAGAGCCAGGGGTCAAGGGTTTAGAAAAAGACGCGGGTGCACGCGGCAAATTCAACGATCGAGCGGGGCGCAGACTATAACTTCCTTGGATATAGTTGTATGAAAGGGATTGTCTACCCTGAAATTAAGTTTGTTTTTAATAAAAGCAGAAAAATGAAAGAATCATATTAGTGAAGGTTTGATAAAAATAGTACCCTGCGCACACACCCGCATTATTTATTGGACCTTTTGGAAGTGTACACTTTATATCAATCGTAATTATCTGCTTATGCGCCAACAAAATGTGCAAAATTATTTAAAACTCCTTAGTGAAACTGGGCCCAATTGTAAACTTGGGGTAGTGTGGATTTCAAATATGCAACTGTCAGGAAGTCTGGCTCCAGTCTTGATAGGTACTCCCATGGGCACTAGATCATGCTGTCGGGCATGTCCACAAAAGTCAATGCGTGAGTTGGCCCCAAGTGTTCTTGCACATTTTGAGTGGTCAATGTAGTTTAATGTAGCGGGAGCTTTACACTTTCTGACAGCCGAGTTGATTGTCTATCATTGTGACATTTTTCCATGGCAGCTCCTGGAATCGCAACAGTGTACAGGGCACTATAAAGCCTATTTTTGGCCACTAGCCTATGTAATGATTGTACAGTGAGGAACCATTTCTTGTGTGTATTTTTTTGGCACATAAACACAATCTATTTTGCTATTTTTCAGATGTTTTAGAGAATTTCTGTAAGTTTAAAGTAATTTTCATTAGGACTTGAAGATTATTTGTATGTATTTTTTATGACAATTAAGAGATTTCTAAATTTTGTGGACCTAGCTAGTCTTGAGATCAAGGATTGAGTCTTGATGGTGGGTATGATTCAGCCCCAAGTCCCTGCTTCCATTCTGACGAGGAAGTTCAATATAGAGCTTCTGCATCCAGTAGAGTGAAAAGATTCTTCTCTCAACCTTTCAAATAACGCTGTTAGTCAACGTTTGATACCTTATCTTTGATAATCTTGTTACCTTATGGGTTGGCAGTCATGATATATATTAACTATCCTGAAAAGAAGTACTGTAGTTGCATAACCAACAGTCAATAGTACTTTGATTTGCATAAATAGTTGTAAGTTAACTTTTGTTGTGTTCTCTGAGGCATATTTGCTGATCGTTAATGAGAAAGTATAGTGTGCATGTACTAGATGTTAAAAAAAACCTTTTGGCACTTTTTGTAATTACAAATGAGTCACAACTCAAATTATGCTGAAAATGACACATCCTAAAGTCAAGGGATGTCGATTTTATAAAAAGCAGGTTTTGTGATATTTTGTGAATTATTTTTCTTGTAATATATTTGTGAATATTTAGTGAGATTTTCAGAGATCAATGATTCAATCAATGAATCAATCAATAAGCCATTTTGTAATTGCAATTGCGCATGAGCAGATTATTGCTTTCAGTAAATGACCTCAGGTCATTTTCCAAACTCACAGAGTAAAATGGGAATTCATTAGATAGTCGACCACATTTCAATCTATTATCATGCAAATATGGCAACAGCTATTCAGCTCTGAGAAGGTAGTGAAAGAACATTCCACCATGTGCATCTGCTTCTATTGTTGTTCCGGCCACACTGTAAAATGTCTTTACATCCATCATCCAACACAACTTCATAAAAACAATCCCAGTGAGCAGTCTAGTAGTATTTATTCAGTGCATTGTCCGACCTTGGTGTAATTACGAAATGGTCTATTAAAATCCTTCCTACTCTCTTCCTTCCTTCCGTCCACCCCAGATGCATCATGGGAGGACGTGCTGGCCTCCCTGTCGTTCCTGCTGGAGCCAGCCCACCACCGCTGCCTCCTGGAGTACAAGCTGGAGAGGTTGTGGAACCACAAGAGCACCACGCCGTCCCCTATCCTGCCCTGCCTATCAGTGAGAACAGCCCTCGACCTCTTCCTGGCAGTGAGCAAGTACCCCCCCGAATCGGAGATCATCGTCAGCGCGATCAATATCCCTGATATGGCGCGGATTATCCGCCATTATGGGATCAAGGTGGTGTCCTTAGACGTGGATATTGAGACCTTAAAACCAAAGGTTATTTTTTCTTTGACACTCAATTTTCTTGTCATGCATAGAAATTGTACATCCTCATTAGACATGGATATTGAGACCTTAAAGCCAAACATCGTTTTTCTTTGAGACTTAATTTCCTCATCATAGTAGAGTATGAACATTAAGAAAATATGTTAAATGTTTTTGAATGGTATGGAGAATCTATAGAGTAGTGAAGTGGAGTCGTCATTTCCATTGTTAAGCAGATTTATGGTTAAAACAACATCACTCGAGTGAGAGTTTCACTGGTCTGACATTGTGTATAGGTCTAGTGTCAGGTATTACCAATTACAGTCCATGCTATGATCACCAATGTTTGCTTTACCAATAAAGTTTAGCACCAGTTGTCGTAACAACATGTTCATATGACATCACACTTTGGTACTTTATTGTCATATTACTGTCATTGATATGTTAAATCACTTAGAATACTGATGGAGATGGGAATAACATAATCTCCTTTAATGTTGACATTAAAAACTCAAAACCTTAGTGGTGTTTTTGTATATGTCTCTCCTTCAATGTGAAGCAGATTAACATCATTAAAGGAACAATGTTTCTGTCAGGACACTGATTATGAATGTAAAATGTGAAATTTCCATGTCAAATAGACATTACAAAAAAATAAGATCTAAGAAAAAACTGTTGATATGTACTGTATATGCTCTATCAATTCCCACTTCAGAGTGTGGGGAGAATGGATGGCAAATTCTTCTTGCTCTTGCTTTTACCCTCCTCCTGTGTGCTTCCCACCCCCTAGGTAGAGCACCTACGCTCCCTGATCACCCCTAGGACTGTCGCTCTCCTTGTGGCCCATATCTATGGCCGCTGGAGCGACATCGACGACCTCCTCACCCTGGCAAAGGCTCACAGTCTGACCGTCCTGGAGGATTGCGCAGAGGCCTTCTGTGGACTCCATCACCACGGCAACTCACTCGCAGACATCACCTTCTTCAGTTTTGGCCTCATCAAGACAAGCACCGCCTTTGGCGGTGCTATCGCCGTCGTCAGGGACCACGCCCTTTTGACGAAGATGCGACTGCGTTACCACACATATCCGGTCCAGTCACATCGGCTGTACCTCTCCAAGGTTTGATGATCAAATTCATATAAATGTAGGACATGATACAATTACATAGTTGCATAACTATGCACTTTATGCCTTCACAAAGTGGCTGAAAACTATGAACATGGTGTTTTATTGCACACACAAAAATTTCACACGGTGCCTTTTAAATTTGGTCCACGCAACAAAAGATCATGTTCATGGTGGGAGACTTTAACCTGGGTTAATATGTGTGCTTTCTATTTGAGTTCCATATCCTCTCATATTAGGTGACTTCGCTGATATTTATTCTAAGATTCAAATAGATGCTCTCATACTATTGTGATAGCATGTGTTGCCACTTATACATTTGCTTTACAGCGAAGATGTCTCCCATTATTGGTAATACTGTAATCGGTATGGGATGAAAAGAGTGAAGATCAGATGAAAGAGCAAACATTTCACTTTCCCATTGTTACCAGTAAAACATTTTTCTAACATTTTCCTGGCTTGGGGCCAACAGGCCACTGGTCATGTTGAGTTTTCGTGAAAATCTGATTTTTGAGGATATTCAGTCTGATTTTTTGTGTCAAGAGGTTGGCATCTCTGCCTCTGACCAAGATGATTGTCTGTTGGCACCCCCTGCAGGTGCTCAAGTACTCGGTGGTCATGACGGTGCTGAACTCGCCGTGCCTGGTGAAGAATCTGACAGGGGTGCTAAGGATGATGGGAGTCAAGCACCGCGAGCTGATCATCAGGCTGATCCGGGGCTTCCCCTCGGATCTCTTTGACATGATCAGGATGAGACCCAGTGTGGCGCTGCTCTGCATGCTCTACCGCAGGTGAGATAACATTAGACCACTTACACCCATGGTCAGACTATCCACTGAATCATATACTACTAGACTACAGACTAGGATTTGTTCATGAAGCTATGTTGTGATGTTAGTTACACCATGATCAGACAATCCACTGAATCAAATACTACTAGACTGCAGACTAGGATTTGTTCATGAAGCTGTGTTGTGATGTTCTCAGTTACACCATGGTCAGACTATCCACTGAATCAAATACTACTAGACTGCAGACTGGGATTTGTTCTTGAGGCTGTGTTGTGATGTTCTCAGCTACACCATGGTCAGACTATCCACTGAATCAAATACTACTAGACTGCAAACTGGGATTTGTTCTTGAGGCTGTGTTGTGATGTTCTCAGTTACACCATGATCAGAAAATACTACTAGACTGCAGACTGGGATTTGTTCATGAAGCTGTGTTAGATGATGGATTTAAAGACATTTTACAGCATGCCTGGAAAAACAATAGAAGCAGGTGCACATGGTGGAATGTTCTTTCACTACCTTATGAGAGCTGACTATCATTATCATGTTTTCATGATAATGAGTATAAACATGGTCGACAATCTAATGAAATTTCATTATACTCTGTGAATGGTAATAATCTGTTTATTGCAACCATAAACTCGCTTATTATGTGCATCAAAGCAGAGCTCGACACTGGCAGGCGTCTGGTTCACATGGGCCTCCAAACTTGACTTTTGGACCCTCCAAATTTTAACAGAGGCCTAATACAAATAACTTTAAGTATGAGTCAGACCCTCTATGAGAGAGGGAAGTGTGAGCCCTGCATAAAGACAATGTGTTTTATCCTGTTGTGGTTCTTTTCAAAATTGTGTGAACATATTTGAATTATTTTTTATGATTTATCTTTCAGTTTTACACAATATGTGCATGATGCTCACGAGCAACCAGGTTACATTATATATTCACCCTTTGTTTTATGAATAATAATGTTGACGTACATGATACACAGGTACAGTGGCTGTGTAACCCCAAATAATCTTGCTATATGAGGTGAACGCTGGTCTATGAATTTGGTAGCAAAGGGGGTGAAGGTGTTCTGTCACTCTTGATGTACCTGTTAATCAAAGCAAATATTGTCTGCATGTGAAGTATCATTTGTCACAAATATCTGTCTTGAAATATTCTCTTTATTTCCTGTGTTTTTAGGTTAAAAAAGTTTGATTCCAGCGCATTCAACTTGGGAACTGTCAAGGGAGACTTTGTGACCAACAGGCTACCGCAGCAAATGCAAGGTGTGGGACTGAAGGCCAAGGAAAGGAATTACTGGCTATTTCCAATCCTAGTTGTAAGTTTCACCTCCAGATTATCACACTTTTTTGTAATATGCCTATCACGATGAACAATTTTGCTGATAAATAATGATATTACACAGTTCTTATTTATAGATCTTGATATAAAAGATTATCATCTCTAAACGCTTTACAATATTATTATCCCATTCATCGGATGCTTGTAAGTCTTTGTGACCCCTGTCCAATCCCAAGGGATCATTGAGAATCATGGCAGCCACTAAGGTGCAGAACTACAAGCTAAGATTACATCTACAAGCTTGGATAACAACTATGAGCTAAGATTACATCTACGAGCTAAGATTACAACTTCGAGCTAAGATTAAAACTACAAACTACAGTGAGATTGCAAGTACATGGTAAGATTTTAGCCACAGGCTAAGATTACAACTAGGAGCCAAGATTACAAATACAAACTAAGATTACAACTACAAGCTAAGATCACAACTACAAGCTAAGATTACAACTATGAGCTAAGATTACAACTACACGCTAAGATTACAACTACAAGCTAAGATCACAACTACAATCTAAGATTACAGTTACGAGCTAAGATTACAACTACAAGCTCAGATTACAACTACAAGCTAAGATCACAACTACAAGCTAAGATTACAGTTACCAGCTAAGATCACAACTACAAGCTAAGATTACAACTATGAGCTAAGATCACAACTACAAGCTAAGATTACAGTTATGAACTAAGATTACGACTACAAGCTAAGGGTACAAGTACATGCTGAGATTACAACTACATTCAAAGATGGCAACTACAAGATCATTTGTTATTATTATCTCTTAACTGTGCAGGACAACCCGGATAGAGTGATCAAGGAACTCAACGACAGGGGCGTGGATGCTTACAGAGGAGCAACGCAGCTGAACCTGGTGGAGTCTGACCTACCCTTGCCAAAGACTTTCCATCTCCCAAAGACCCTCTCCGGGAACCATGGCTCCAATGGTGCTCCTCCTAGTGAAAAGAAAAGGGAAACCATGAACGTCTCGAAGAGGAATGAGACGGAGAATATGAAGAGGTCGGGTAAATGTGTAGACACTAAGGAGGCCTTGGGGTCAGCCTCTAGGGCGAATCATGGGGAGGTTGAGAATGTGAGAGAAGGTGACGGGTCAGCGAGTACCAATGGGACCAAGAATAGTGTGCTCATAAGAGAAGCATCTATGTTATCAAATAATGTAAGTAGCCCATCCTGTGGAACCAGCAGTGGGAATCTGTTGCCAGTAGCAAGGTCAACTTCTTCTGGTGGAAGTCACAATGATAGTAGGTCGGTAGAACATTTCACTACAAAACATTTACTACAGGGTCCACAGTCTCTTGCCAGATGCAATCATATCACAACTCATCCCCAGCAGTCAACTCACATCCTTGCCCGCAAGTATGGTCATGGTGTTACAGGGTCTAAGGTATGGACACCGGGACATTTAGGTTCGGTCCACTCACAGCAACACTCAGAACCAGGGGTGCCTCCAGGAAGTTTCCATGCAATGAGTAGGCGGTATGGGAAAAGCAGGAGCCCTCAGTGGTCAGGGTCGCCAGAACACCATGGGTGGTCTTTGACCTTATCATCAAGTCAATTGCAGCAGGGTTGTAGCACAGCTAAACCGACTTCCAAGGAAAAGCACCAGAGGGACGCAACTCAGGTGCCTTTAACACCATGTCCATCAGAACCCTGTACCTCATCACCCGTTGTGTCTCCAAGTGCCAGATACCAATCCTGTAGCAAACCAGGCCAGTCCACTGCAGGGGATTCCCTGGACGATGAAGGCTTTGCCAGGACATATCCCAAGGATGCCAGGTATATCATAGATCACGTGGTATACCTCCCTGTTCACAAGAAAGTGTCCTTCCACTACCTGGAGCAGATTTGTTCTGTCTTGGAGGATGTGACGGGTAGTCTGACCAAGGAGGGCATCCCTGGAAGAGGAACAAAGGGCTTGGCACCCAAGAGCAGGTTGTGACAGCGGCTACTATGAAAAGTTGTGCCATGCTGTCATGGCGCCACGATGAATATTCAAGAATCTTAATCATTCATAAGTTATTAATTTATATCGCCAAACATCGTATATATATTCATTTGAATGCCTACTAGTGAATATTTCCTTGAAATATGTACTTGTATGCTACAGTACCAGACTGTCATAATATTACAGATTATTGCCTATGTATATGTCTGCACATGGTTGATCTTTATATTTATTCTATCACAGAATTTGAACGTCTATAGCAAAGAATATAAATTTAATTCTCTATTTAGAAAAATCCTCCTCTATTTCTCTTAATCTTTTTTCTTATTTAAAGCAAGCTTCACTATCAGCTTACGTTTGATTCTTCTTTTTTCCCTCCTGTACTTAGCCTTCCTCCATTTCTCCACTATTGTGTATTTTTCTTCATAATTTTCATCCTCATTTTCTTGTTCTTCCTTTATTCTTACTTTCTTTCTTCTTTCTTAATCACATTCTCATGAGGCTATCAGCTAGCAATAAATTAGTTACCATTTACCTCTGAAATATATATATATATATATATATAATGCCATCATGCCAATAATATTTATATATATTGTTAATGTTTTGTGTAAGTCACCAATTGGAGAACTACAAATATCAAAGTTTGTGAACAGGAAAACATAATGCAATGTTTTTACAAATAATAGACTTCCATAACAGGATTGTTGTCTTGTTGTTTGCAATAATGTTCAAAGTGAAATAATTGTTCTGTTTTGTTATAGACACCAATTGAAGAACTACAAACAACAAGTTTGTGAGCAGAAGAACGTAGTGCAGTGCTTTTATAATTTAGAGACTTCCATGAAAGGATTTTGTTAATATTGTTTGCAATCATGTTTAGAATGTAAGTAATTGCTCTGATTCTTGTGTGCTTGCTGTAAATTTTATTATATTTTTGCCAACATGTATTGAAATGTCAGCTTTCAAACAAAGTTCAAGATGATAGCGTAACTCTACCACTTTTTCTTTGAAGTTATACATCTCCTGAATAGTACATATTTTTAACTACATCACTGATATAAAGTATTGCAATTATTTTGTACTTCAATATGTAAGGAAAAAAAGATACAGTCTTTGATTCTTGTTGTTTTCTTTACAATAGCGATTTTGATACCCTTAATCTAATGTGCAGGTATGCTTGATATTATGCCTACCAAATTTTGAGCAGCAGATATCAGAACGTCTCTAATACAGGTTGATTTGGAAATTGATGAACTATATCAATGAACGATAAAGTTGTGAATCTTGAAATGGATCCAAATTTGTTCATACTTGAAAAGAGCGCCATCTCCTGGAGACGTATTGGCATTGCAAGTTTATCGCTATACGCAGAAAAGATAATTCAAAGTGAATGTTAACATTTGTATTTACCTATTTCATTGCGCATATGACAAATAAAAGTATAATGAATTTGAAGGTAAAATTGTTCATGTATACTAAGCTGCATATTGGCAAATGGTAAATCTGATTGAGAATATTGACTCGAGAGACTGCAAACCTTGGTAGGTGAACATGATATGAAATAAGATTTGTATATTTATTATATGTCTTCGCTTTTGTGGTGCACTGTAGTTGTTGGTTTTGGTACCACTGAACTAAAAATATTTTTATTTATTTTTATAGTCTTATTTTTAGTTCAGTGGTTGGTACTTGGTAGTTCTTCCATCAAGGTGTCACAATCATGTATTTTAATTTTGCTGTTAAAGAGCTTGAAGCATACTTGAATTATGGGGGAAATTAAAGTAAGCATTTGGCAAGACTTTGAGAAAAAAAATCAGACTCAAAGTAGGTTATTTTGGGTTTGGCGATCATAAACTCACTGAATCAGGGTGTGTGCATATAAAATAGAAAATGTCCAGAGCCGTATTTGTCTTGAATAACTGTAACAGAGCAAAATTAAAGGGCTGGTGATGATTATTTTGTGTGTTAGATTAAAAGCAGGGTAGCCGTTTTGTAGGTCAAGAAATACAATTTTGTAAAAAAAAAAAAAAAAAAAAAAAGTGGAAGAAAATACTGCATAAATACTTCCCTTCCACAATTTTTGCAAGTAGCCCACCCTACCTTTAACTGCTGATGTTTATGACTTATGTGTATTATCTAAATATGGAAAATGCGTAAAAAGCAAATAATGAGTAAAGATCTGTTTAGGCAACAAACTTTGTCATATATCAGATATTCGGCTCCCCAAACCGTTTATTTGGTTTGTTTGTTATTCATCTCAATTTTTCATCAGGGCGCGATTCTCTTTTTAATTTTTCTTGCCTCAAGATTTCCATTCATACAGTAAGTGCTTGGCATGTTGAAAGCTACCATATCCCATGTTATTTATCAAATAATATTGTGAATTGTCTATGTACACTGTATCTTGTTAGTATTGTGTGTGAGATGCTGTGTTCCATTCCCGGGTTTGGTATAGAATATATGTATTTGTTACTCTGTATGAATTATGCAAGTTTTTTCTCTGATTTTGCATTTGTTGAGGGTGACTAGCATAAAAAGAATTTATGTTATGCGACATGACATTTTCATATACTATTTCTTCCAATAGGAGTGGTTAGATCACACATTTATTTTGATTCTCGATATTGCAATTAACTGTAAAATATCACCACGTGTTGGGCTTTAACACTTTTCGGATTTAGGGCTTGTAAGGCGGTAAACTGGGCACTTACGGTTATATAAGTAGGTCAGCGCAAACGATTTTACTGCCATTAACACTTTCCCGGTAACCCACTTTCCCACAGATATTCGTCTTATATCTACTACTACTACATGTATACAGTAAGATGGAGAGTTCGAACGAGATGTTTCAGAAGATGACTGTAGTAGTATTGAGAACTTTATGGACTAATAGAGGGGTTCCTTGTAATGATGCAAAGCACTTATGTGTCAAACTAAGACCGAAAGGACCCAGGTCAACAAATTAAGCTAAAAAGTTGATAGCACCGCGTACGTTGATATTTTATACTTATTTGTGATTTCAACTCAATTCAACTCAACAGATTAAGGACTGGTGCTGGTCGTTTTGCATCAAACGTGAAAAGATGGGGCATATGGCAGATTCTGACCACTATCTTTGTGGTCAAGTTCAGGCCTATGATCGTATCCTAGCCTAGTGTGACATGACAGGAGCTTCCGGTTCACTGACCCACATTGCTGACCCCCAATCGGTGACATACCTCACCAACTGCCATTTCCCCTGTAGTTTACATACGAGACAATATAAGATAATACCATTACTACTCCTGGGTGTTAAAGGGCATATACTTTTCTGGGAAGGCAAAAAGCCTTCAAAAGGCAATTGTTAGCAATCTTCTTGTCAATGGTCTTAAATTCATGTATTGTCCATTTTAGAAGCTTGCTGAAATTCATTTGCCCTAAAATGATCCATATTTCGAGTAATTAATGATTAATGATTAAATTCCCAAATGTTCGGGCCGAACATTTTGAGGATTTGTGATTTAATCACTCATTACCCAAAATGTAGATCATTTTAGGGCAAATGAATTTCAGCAAGCTTCTAAAATGGACAATACATGAATTTAAGACCATTGGCAAGAAGATTGCTAACAATTACCTTTTGAAGGCTTTTTGGCCTTCCCAATACAGTATATGCCCTTTAACAACAACTTTTGACACTTTTACAAAATGATTTAAAATAAGTTGAAATTGACACATCCTAAAGTCAAGGGATGTCAATTTCTTTAAAAGTAGGGTTTGTAACATTTCATCAATTGATTTCTTTGTAATAATCCAGTGAATATTGAATGAAATGTTCTTTTTTTGACAAATTTGGATCTAAAATGTATGTGTATCAGATAATTCATTCAGAACACAACAATGGGCATTGTGACATCACGACATCCCTTTAAGATGTTTCAAATTCAGCATGGATCGAGTTGTAAATTATTCTTTTATTATTTGTTTTTTTAAAGTCAACAGTTTTTGTCAACAGTAGCAGGCCTGGGGGGGCTTATGTGCCGTGATTAAGCCTTGGTGTGCCAAACAAATGAGAAACTCTATGGGATTTGTATGCATTGTTTGTGTAATAATGAACCAATGGCGCATAAAGAGTTAACCTGATAATACAATGGACCTCTACGGGGTTAAGGGTGTTAGATTGTGATATTGGATCCAAAGTGTTTGCTTGAGATTGCTTTTCGTTGGATGAGACTTCAATGATTGTAAAATCACTTCCGTAGGTCAAGTAGGCCTGCACGAGATTGACAGATCTAACATGACTGGTTTTAATCAGATTTGTTTGAAGTGGAGTAAAGAATGTTGGAAGCACATGTTGTTTTCATCTGAACTCGAGTTTTGGTTTAACCAATTTTGTATCATTCTCTTCAGACTCGTGTTTGAAAATGATGTTATGAATGCCCCACTCCAGATTCCACCTCTCTCTATCTACCCCCCCCCCCTTCTCTCTCTCTCTCTCTCTCTCTCTCTCTCTCTCTCTCTCTCTCTCTCTCTCTCCCTCCCTCTCTCCTTTCTCTATCCCCCTCTCTATTTCTCTCCTCCTCTCTCTCTCTCCCCTCTCTCTCTCCCTCTATCTCTCTCTCTCTCTCTCTTTCTTTCTTTCTCTCTCTCTCTCTCTCTCTCTCTCTTTTTCTATCTCTCTCTCTCTCTTTCCTCTCTCTCCCTCCCTTTTTATCTTTTCCCCTCTATCTATTGCGCTCTCCTCTTATTCTCTCATTCCATCTCTCCCTCTTTTTTTCATCATATGCTCACATTTTTCTTCACAAATTTGCGAGTACTGTAATATATGGGTGGCGAAATGTTGATTATCATGTTGATAATCAGTTTTGAAACGATAAATTTGTAAGTAGTGCTGTATAGCATTTGTACCGGAATCTAATTTAAAGGGCATATGCTGTACTGGGAAGGCAAAAAAGCCTTCAAAATGTAATTGTTAGCAATCTTCTTGCCAATGAACGTTATTTGCCTCCAAATGATCCACATATGGAGTAATTAATGGTAAAAGATTAAATCCTCAAAATGTTCGGGCCGAACATTTTGAGGATTTGTGATTTAATCACTCATTACTCCAAATGTAGATCATTTCAGGGCAAATAACTTCCAGCAAGCTTCTAAAATAGACAATACATGAATTTAAGACCATTGGCAAGAAGATTGCTAACAATTACATTTTGAAGGCTTTTCTGCCTTCCCAGTACAGTATATGCCCTTTAAGTGGTTTGTTGAAGCAAAGGGGCACTTGCGGGGGTGTGGGTAACTTTTATTAATGGAAATATTGATGGGAGATTAGGATAACGATGATAATGGTTGTGAAGATCGTAATGGTGGCAGCGGAGGTGGATGTGGTGGTGATGACTAGTTGATGCTGACATTGAGAAGATGATGATGTATTATGATGATAATGATTGTGGATATGTACGATATTACAAGGATGTTGATGAAAATAGTGATGAAATCGCCATGGTGATTTACACGGAGATGATGATGAGAAGACTTGATACGAGAAATGTTAATACTTATTCGACATGCATTTTTTTCCGTACGTTGATTTAATCGAACTGTATGTGACGGCATATACAATCATAAGGCACTTTGTATATATATTTCTTACCCACACACACACACACACACACACACACACACACACACATATATATATACATACATACACACACACACGTGCTCACTCACTCACACATCCAATACAAAAAAATAGTCGGTGTATTGAAAAAGGTTGTTAGATTGGAAATGAGTCATTTTCGATGTTAATTTGACATCGGCCTCATCATAACTGTAACTAAGCGCACAGTGTAACCATGGACCCTACTAGTCCAGATACTGGCCGTATTTTATCGTCCGCCTCTTCTCCTACACACATTACGCCACTGATTCACATAGTACGCACACCGCGCCAGACCACTGATTGCGCGACTCCACGAATCTGTCCGCCCGAAAAAAATCCTCAGGGTGGAAAATTTGTGTATGTGATGCGCCACCATCGTTCGTTGTTGGCGGATTGCTAAATACAGTCCAGGAGGTGGACTAAGTGTAACCAAGATATGCATTTATATTATGTCGTCTATGCAGTGAATTTATAAATATAGTACAATGTATCATGATATTCCAGACATACCTCAAAAAATGTTAAATAACCAAAAAAAAATATCAAAAATGCTTCGCAATGACCATGCAGGTGAAATTGGCCGGTGACATGGTGCAATTTAATCAACAAAATTATTTCTAAACTCGAACAAATACAAATCAGATTGAATCTAATGAAAGCAGAAATGTGGACTGCCAAGAGTCTGAGAAAAATTGGACAAAGTATTTGCGTAAAGACATAATCAATAATCTTGTAATTTTGCTTTGTCCATTTAAACTAGAAACTGATGACCTCGTCAGAATTCAGAGCTAGTCATGATATTCTAATCTATTTCTCTATTTTCACTTAACTCAACGTGTTATCTGGGTTATCTTCTCAGCTTTAACTCTATGAATGCCGTACATCTCATGCCCAGTGGCATTTGTGTGTATTAGTTTTGAACATACATCAATGGTGCCAAGAGGGTTAACCGTTTCTTCGGATTGTAGACACCGACAAATGCCGCTTACCTCTCGCAGCTCATCATACAACGTGCACGCCGCACCACGTTGCCGTGAGAAGGAAAATAATTAGTCCCATAAACGACATCTGGGCTTAATATAATCCTCCGCCCAAATCCTCGTTAATGTCACCCACTTTTTATAATTGCTTTAGCTGAATAATTTCCATATAACATGAAGTTATCTTATTTCAGATCATGGCTGTATGCCAGGCCTGGGTTGTAAAATTCAGGCTCGTGTCTAGGCCTAAATCGTGGTTGTTGTTTTTTTTTTGCAGACATCAAAGACGTGGTTTTGCATTAAGCTGAGTGATTTCAAAGTTGTACCCTCAATCTGAACGCCAAGGCTATGCTCCTAGTATTTCACCTACAGTATACATAATACAGAACAGTCTCCACTTACTTTGAAAGTCACAACATACATTGCGTCCTGTGCCATATAGGTATTCAATTATTGTAACTTACCATCAATGGTAATTACCATGGCAACAGGTGCAATGATGCGAGCTCATTAACTGTTTCCATGGTAGTTTACATTGATGGTGAGTTACAATCATTGAAACCCCGTATGAAACATGGACCAGTACATGTAGATATCAATGGCATGTCTGGGAACAGCTTAATCATACTTCTGGTATTGCAATTATAATAGAAACATCGCGGCATACCACTTATCTCGTTTGACCGCTTCTCGGGTACTGCAATTATGATGCAAACATGACAAGCATACATATTTTACTATTAAAATCGATCATGTCAAATCAACCACTTTCTGGGTATGTAGTGATGTTACGTTTAACCCTATATAGCCCGGTCTATTTTGAAATTGCATAGAGCCCGGGGGGGGGGGGGGCAAAAACAGCCCTCCTCCCCCCCCCCCCCCCCCCCCTACAATAACAAAACAACATCACATAAAATGGCATATAGATTTAGTTTGTTCAGGTACAAGTTGTTATCCATAGATTATGTACAGATATTGTTTTGGGGGTCAATTTATCACTTTCTACTTTTAGATACAAGCTGTCATCTATGGTAGACAAAGAAATACATGTAATCTGTTCAACAATTGTGACCTTAATCCGTACTTGCCATCGAAAGCAACGCATACTAATAATACACCTAAATAACAAATTATCTAGAGAAGAAGTTTGCAGAAATCTAAGGACAATATAACAAAATCATAAGGTTTTTATTCTGAGAAATGCGGAACTGCAAATATTACTTGATGTAAACAGATACAAACTGCTTCTTACGTTGTGCTTAGAGAAATATCATAAACGTTTAAGAAAGGTACTTGATTCAGATATAATCTGACTTCTCCGGTCGACAAAGTGGAATAATAAAGTATTGAAATTGGTACTTGATATATTGAGACACAAACTGCTTTTACGGTCTACAACGAGAATGTACTGGACGTTGGCAAGTGGCACTGGTCATTCACAAGAGGAATAATGATGTTGTCTGCCTTTACATTTTATTTGTTTTCAAATCGCCTTGATTGTCGATTTTGTTCCCCTTTAAACGATTTAGATTTAAACAAAGGAAGACAAGTGCAATCCACATCAATGATGTGTTCAATATGATTATGATGAGGATGAAGTAAATGAGAACAACGTCAATCCGAGATTGAACTTCGACGCTTTTAATATGTGGGTAAACGAGTGACTCCGTGTTCGGACTTAGTGCTAACTTGTGACGTCAAGACCTGTTCCAGGCTAGACCCTGTTGTTGATGTTGAGGTCACGTGGCCTCCGTTGCTGGGGTTGTAAGTGAAGTCGGTGCAGTTCGTCGCGTCTCGTTGTTCTTCTTCGATCGAGCAACAAGATATGGGATAGCGGACGTCCATCCAGTGGATCACCGACATGTCATTCTGCGATTCCTGCCGGGCCTCCTGAAGACCTGCCTGCTTCGAGTTCTGGAAGCAAAAGCAGAAGTTCCTGCACCGCCGCTTCCGGTCTTGGTGCGGCAGCGAACCTCCTGCCAGTCTTCAGCAAATGCCGATGGATGGACGGTGCATTCGGCCTTACTGGGAGGTATAAATACATCAAGGTAAACATCTAAAATATGTGAAGAGCTGTGAATTCCGTCCTCGTCCAATTTTTTTTACTTCTGCGACGTACACGCCATGGTCCTCTCTCCGTAGATCTCTAACGGACATGATGATTGTAAAGTTTTGACCATCAAGTAAAGCAGTAACGTTGAACCTGCTTCTCTGAGATTCACGCAACGCCTGTATTTGCATCGTTCCATTGTCACAGAGTGGCAGCGCGCTGTGGAGGTTGTACACACCGAACCTGAGAGTAAAACCTCGGGTGAGGTAATGAGAGAAAACAACATTGGTTTCGCTACCGAGACGAGACTGGTGCACTCTTTATCCCTGTGAGCTGGCGCTGGTGATCACAAGAATACAGAGATAGACTGCTCGATGATCCATTATGACAATTCTGACAAAGGTCGGGTAACGGTTAGATATTTCGGTACACAAGATCCAAATGATGATAATTTGATCTTAACTCTTTCTATGAGCCTCATGCGCTTTTTTCCACAAGCAAAATGCACATAATATAAATCCTATGAGGCAACAGGTATTCTGCCACACAAAGAGTTAATGATACCACCA
Organism: Arbacia lixula; assembly: GCA_963669155.1. Taxonomy (NCBI): domain Eukaryota; kingdom Metazoa; phylum Echinodermata; class Echinoidea; order Arbacioida; family Arbaciidae; genus Arbacia; species Arbacia lixula. The sequence continues at coordinate 593,225 of OZ022585.1, forward strand.
TTACCAAGCATATGTATAACCATTGCTTTGTCAAGAATTAAACAAAATAATGGTGTGCGCCACAAGACTTCATCGATGCGCACTGCATAACGAGAATGTGTACATGGTCTATTGCCGAGGTATGGTCCAGCTACTTTGTTTTGTATGTTACACGCGGACAGCAATAAAATTGGGAGGCCAGTCATGCAATTACAAAGTATGGTATGCTTATATTTCTCCAATGATATGCGATAAGCTCAAATATTGTTTGGAAGAAAATACATTGTTTGTACACGTTCTCTCAAGATAATAGACGACAAGGAAAACGGGTTATATGTTCAATCAACAACCTGATTATGATCAGTATCAGCAATCAACAGGCATACCGAATGCTTGCTGAAACACTTCAACAATGAGTACAAATATTTCATATGACCATGATGACTACAAGACGAGTTATGCGGATTTGATATGAACATATTTTCAATGATGATGTCATCATTGGTATCTTTGGAATCATTGGAATCCCACGAATGAATTACAAGCGTGTGCTCTGAAGCAGCAATTCTCCCTATCGCATATTGACGATGTCAAGCAATATCACCTCGCGATACCGATATCTGATCGATTGCTCTTGGGACGTATACTTCTGATAAGAGTTTGGTACGTATTCAATTCACGCAATAACGCTCAAAATCTGTAATAGAGACCCTCGTAAAGCTCGTAATATTAATACCTTTTCATACACAACTGAACTTGGATCGACCAATTTCGAAGAATGTCTGTGTCACGATTAAAGGACTAAGTAGGCCTACAGCTGTATTAATGGAGGGCGCCTTTTGTATTACGTCATAGGCACATACATGAGAGCCGGTTTGTTTCATGATTTGACGTCATAAAAAAATATCGCCGAATTTACTCGCCACACTAAGAGGGATACCTAGATTCTTTGTTGGATTTCTCAAACCAAAAACGTGCCATGTCTTTTGCGAGCTCGAATCTTTCCAGTAATATATAATTTGCCCATTATAATGAATGTATACCTTAAAACGAGCAAAGCTAAGCTTAGAGTTGTCGACATATTAGAATGCTAAAGATAAGTTTACCATGTACGTTATGACGAGGAAGAGCTGTGAATTACGTAGTCTTTGTTAACTGTACTGAACCAATCAGCAGCCAGCAATGTGTATTGTACAAGACTCGTCAGTCATCCTACACGCAGGAACACGCATCAGAATTGAGATACCTCTGAACAAGTGGAATGCAACCGTCGTCAACGATGAAAGTTCAGACGATTCATCTTGGGCGACGTAAAAAAAAAAAAGATCTCTATCTCTCTTTCTCTCTCTCTCTCTCTCTCTCTCTCTCTCTCTCTCTCTCCTGCTCCCCTACTTTAGTCTCTTACTCTCTCTGACACTCTCAATCTTTCTTTCTCCCTGTCTACTCCTCTCTCTCTCTCTCCCTCTCTCTCTCCCTCTCTCTCGCTCTACCCTTTCTCTCTCTCTCTCTCTCTCTCTCTCTCTCTCTCTCTCTCGCTCTACCCTTTCTCTCTCTCTCTCTCCCTTTATCTCTTGATCTCATCTCGTCATATTGAAGTAATGACAACTGCGTAATGCAATTCATCATCAATAATGTGAATAAGTACGTCATATGCCTTTTTTATGCATCTTTTTTTTCTTTATTCAGATGTACGCTTTGCATCTCTTTGTGTTCTTTGTAGTATAATATACAAGATCTATGATCATAATGAAAATAAGAACAAATTGCTAATGTGTTATTTTTACAAAAAAACTCAGGATTTTGTATTCATGCGTCATAAAAAAAAATACCAAGCATAAGTCCATTATGATGCAAGCAACACGTATGTTATGACGGGGAAGAGACATAATTTAATCAGTCGGCCGTCGTGTAGTAGGGTCCATAGTTCCGTTAAGGCCTCGCCACGCCACTCCCGTCATTCATCCAAGGAATGTCAGTCACTAGCACGTCAGCAGATGAAGAGGGTCACACACCTACGATTCTCTCTCTCTCTCTCTCTCTCTCTCTCTCTCTCTCTCTCTCTCTCTCTCTCTCTCTCTCTCTCTCCCCCTCTCTCTCCCTCTCTCTCCCTATAGGGAGGGAATATAGGCCTAAATCTACGGGGATGTCTCGCAAAATGTCACGTCGCGCGCTGTCGTCTCCGGTAATGACTCCCAGAGGGACGAGGTCGCGATTTTAATCACGCGCGTGACCACGCGGCAAATTAGCTCTCTTCTGTATTTTTACCTTCTTTCGGCCATTAATAGACGCTACAACGAGGTGTGAAAATGCATGCAAAAATAGAAATCCGGTTCCGAAATTAAATATTAATTACGATGTCCTCGATATAAAATGTTATGTTTTGTATAATGCGTATTGTGAAGCAGACATCTACAAACAACACGTTTACATAATGTTAATACAAGGTGCGAAAAAAGTTTGCCTGTCAAAAATGATTTGGGTATGCCACAAAGAGCGTCATTCACTTTGAACATGATATTTTGTTCCGCGGATAAAATTTTAAATATGAACCCTTTAAACGTTTGTCCGCATAACAAAAGACCATATAGTGATTATTACGGGTTTATTACATTGTCTTATGTCCATCGTCTGGCATTACCGTACCAACCCATTTTCTCCCCACTGTACCTCCCCCCCCCCGCCCCCCCCCCCCCGCCCCCCCCCCTCTCTCTCTCTCTCTCTCTCTCTCTCTCTCTCTCTCTCTCTCTCTCTCTCCCTCTCTCCATCTGTCTCTCTCTTTCCCTTTCTCTCTCCCTCTCTTTCTCTCTTTCTCTCTCTCTTTCTCTCTCTTTCTCTCCCTCTCTTTTTTTTCTCTCTCGCTATCGATCTCTCTCTCTCTCTACCTCTCTCTCTCTCTCTCTCTCTCTCTCTCCCTCTCTCTCGCACACTCATATTCTCGCACCCACACACATATACACACAACCACCAACTACAAAGGCATAGAAAGACTGATTATTATTGGAGCACAACCCGTCTATCACGTCTAAAACTCGTGCAAGAACCGTGGGTGGTGCTCGAAACGTTAAGTATTAACCTAACGTGCGTGTCTCCGTCTGACGATGATACCACTATCAGGGACATGAGAGAGACTCATGTCCCTGCCACTATTAAGCCATGTTGTTGAAGGGAAAGTCCACCCCAATGTTAGCATATCCGATATCCCTCGAGCTGTATGGCAGTTTCTATACAACGGCAGCCTAAACACCACGGAAGGCCGGAGTCCCCGAGTCGACGGCGCACTCGGGACCCTGGCCTTCCGTGGTTTTTCGACTGCCGTTGTATTGAGACTGCCATACAGCGCGAGGGATATCGGAGAGGCTACCCCAATGTTGAATCGGTTTTAATCATAGCAGAATGATTATGCAATACGGTAGTGAAGTTTTGACGAAAATCCGTCAAAGGATAAAGTTATGATTTGCTTTATGTTATGACGTCTCGTGGGAGAATCAAAAGCAGCAATATTTTCTTCTATTTCATTTTATATATATAATGTGCTGTATGATTTTCATAAATTTGCACTTTGCTGTTTTTTAATGAATGATTTTTTTTCATAGAGGTATGTGTGTAAAAATGTATCTAACGATCTATCAAACGCACAGGTAAAATGGTACATATCCATTCATAAAGGCAAATATAATTTGACGATGATACAACACCATGATCGATGCTAATTCTTTTTTGGGGGGTTGGGGGGGGGGGGGACTAGCTATAATAATAGATGGAAAACATGACAGCAAATTTGTAGTGGGGAGTTGTCGGGTTGGTGAGAGCGTTGTGAGACGTAGTGGGAGTTTTAGGTTTGATAGAATGGTAGCGTAGGATAAGTAGTAGGTTGGTGGTAGGCGTGGAAAGGTGCGATTGGATTTATATGTGTTAGGAGTGGAAGGTGTAATTGGAGCTGCGGGTGTGGTAGAGTAGGTGGTAGCCGGGCATGGCAGGTGGTATGAGTGGTAGGTGTGGTTGGGAGTTGAAGTTATGGTACAGTGTTGTGGTAAGTGATGTGCAGGTGGTTTGAGTGGTAGACTCAGGTGCTAAGTGTGGTAGGAATTGTTGGTGTGCTAGAATGGTAGGGTAAGTGGTCGGAGTGGTATTTATGTGCGGTTGTAGGATTGATAGGTGTGGTAAAAAGGAGTAAAAAGTATGCTGCTTGAAGGAAGTCGAAGACGAATAGTTGGAACACCTCTCCTTCAATTCCCTTCTAGTGATATTTGTTCATCAATGCCGTCACTCCTTGCGAAGTGTTCAAAGAATCATAGTTTTCTCTCCATGACCCCTTTCATCATTTAATGGTAAACTTTCTTTTCCCACGAATCCATTTATTTGTTCTTTTATCTTTCCCAGACGCCGCCTAAAGCCTTCTGTCGTGGGTATAGGACCAGGTCTCGAAAACAACCACTCGTTTTCTTTCATGGGGACTTTCCATGGGCCCCTAATATAAATATTGAGTGTACGCTGGCCCCCGGGCATTGACGTAAAGTGCTTCCTTTAGTGGGAAGTGACGTCTCGAACAGGGATGATCCTATATGTCCCTACAAAAGGTACATTTTCTAGATTACACTTAAAGAGTGGTATTCTTTCTTTCAAAAAAATAATGATGAGATTGGTTGTTGCCTGTATAGTATTTGATGATGACATCTTGGTGAATAGGTAGCTAATCATGTACGTCACTCTATTCATGTTGTCTGGCAAAACGTGGTCAAGGCGGGAAGAATAGATTGAATTATTCTTGTTTGTATACTTGTGATGCGAGCAGTGATTGCTACAGGGTATACGATAAGAAAGGGTGGGTGAGTGGATAAGAAGATGAAGATAGAAAAATGAACCCAGATAGAGAAAGAGAAAACAAAAAACATTCCGTTAGGTAGAATGTTCTTCAGAAAGCCGGTGATTTATCTCGCGTATTTTGAATGCGTGTCGGCGGAATGGATGCCATTTGAGAAGTTCGATCAAGTTTTACTGAGCTTTGTATCTTTCTACCTCAGAAATGTATAGGATCATTGTATATTTTCATGGAATTTTGTGTTTGATTTGCTTGCAAATGAATATTTCCAATATTTTGTAGAAATGTCATCATTTTAAATATTTAATATGATTCTTATAGATTAAATCTTCCAATACAAAGTTACTGTTGCCGTAAAATGTGCATCAATTTACATCGCGGCTCGGAAACACAGACTGATCCATATTATGTACCGTTTGGGCAAGGGGTTTGTAAATACACCATTCCTTCAGTCCTTGATATCTCTGTTTCCATACATATTAACGCGTTTTCGAGACGTAGATTTATTTGAACTCTCTCGGCACTGAACCTTAAAATGCCGTTTAATTTAATATACAACACACTTATCTTTTAAAGGTTAAGACAGGTTTAAGAGGATATTGCGCGTGCGCACTCTACATCATATTACCCTCTTTCATGTTGTTGCTCGAATTTTACTCTTTTATTATGTTTATATCTCTTTTTTTTGTGAAAACATTGGTTGTAGTAATCCAATCCATAATACAACAATAATACAAAAACGAGCTTTTCAGTTAACCTCGCTCTTACACCGCGTAATTAGCACTTCGTCGCGAAACAATACGCCGATCATTAGTCTAAAAAAGAGTTCCCATGGGACAAGATAGTTCCAAGAAATTATCAATGTTAAGGAAACTCCTCCGGAACTGTTTTTGAAATAACAATACATCTCATTGAACAATGTTCATATAGTGCGTTCCAAAAGCACCGTGTTGTTTTAAAAGCAAGGTTGGGTGTAAATATAGTAGTCATAACAAAAACACGTCTATTTTTGTTGCATCATACCATATAAACAAGTATAATTATCCTATAGAGAAATGTTCTGATGCGCAAACAATGATACAATATCGTTCATATCTTACATAAGATATTACTAGAGATAAAATGCGCTGTTTGAAAATACGGATACATTTGTCTTCATAATAAAACATACTGCAAACCATAGCTACAAGTACATGTATATACATTACTTCGAGATCTTTATGGGCTAGCTCTGAGTGATTTTTGAACGTTAATTGTATCATTTCCTTTTGCCACAAATATGTTAACCATTACTCCTTGTTTCAATAGCTTAATCCTCTTTAAAAAAAAAAAATCATGTCCTAATACACTATGGATATGTATTTTGTGCACATACATGTACCCGTATTCTGTTTTCATGGTTTCCCTCCTTTCAACGTTCAAATCACTACGCACTCTTGCGTACATATAATATTCACACAAACACATACGTATATTTACTTGTAGGAATTTCCATTTTAACTCTATGAGTAGTTCCATTATACCATTTTCTACTTGCAAAAGGATCTGCTCATACGCAGATTATTGCTGGTAGAAAACAAGAAATACATCATTGGGAACACCGCAGTGGTGCAGACATCAACAATCTAAAACAAAAGAGAGCACAGCCGAGCTATCGTGCGATATGAAAGCATTATGCATTATGCGTACTTTGTAGTACGTATCACAAGTATTGTGTCCTTGTCGTGTTAATCACAACGGCCTTTCCTTTGCTTTGTACTCTCATGTTCTACTCTCTCTCTCTCTCTCTCTCTCTCTCTCTCTCTCTCTCTCTCTCACTCTCTCTCTTTCTCTCTCTCTCTCTCTATCTCTCTCCCTCTCTCTCTCCCTCTCTCTCTCTCTCTCCCTCCATCTCTCTCTCTCTCTCTTTCTCTCTTTCTCTCGCTCTCTCTCTCTCTCTCTCTCTCTCTCTCTCCCTCTATCTCCCTTCATCTCTCTCTCTCTCTTTCTCTCTCTCTCTCCCTCTCTCTATCTCGCTCTCTCTCTCTACCTTTTCTTCTTTTTCTCTCTCAGTCTATTTCGCTCTTCCCTCTCTGTACTCTTCTCTGTACTCTTTTGCTTCCTCTCTCTGTCCCCCATTCCCTTCTATTAACATCCCTCCCCGCCCCCCACTCATTATCTCCCCTCTCTATCTTTTTCTTTCTCTGTGATTCTTATCATTTGTGTATTACCTCCGTCATTAAAACGTACGAGCTCTCACACGGTAAAAGGCTAACTCCATACGTGGGCGTTTACGTCTGTCCGGCTAGTATATGTGTCAGGATTATCATCATTTTTGTTCATTATTAACAACTTCTGGTAAGAAACGCATTTGACAAATTTTCCCAAGATTTTTGTCAGCTATAAGATAATGTATCCACCCCTCTATTTATTTTTTCCTTTCTCCCACCCTCTCTCCCCTTCTATTTCTCTCACCCACTCTTCCTTTCAATCTCTCTCTCTCTCTTTCTCTCTCTCTCTCTCTCTCTCTCTCTCTCTCCAACTCTCTCTCTCTCTCTTTCTCTCTCTCTCTCTCTCTCTCTCTCTCTCTCTCTCTCTCTCTCCATGTCAAGACACACATACACACAACGACTATATCAAGTGCCTTCCAGTATAAACATATAAAATCACATTGCAATCATGACAAACGTATAAACTAATCCTACTCGATTCTTACATCAGAGAGCGCCAGTCAGACCGTACGTCTAGCACATGGAAAATTATATTCAAAAGGGTTTTTTCTATTATTATTTTTATTTGTGCTATAAACATTAAGATAATCTATCTCTCAATCTCTCTCTCTTTCTCTCTCTCTCTCTCTCCCTCTCTCTCTCTCTATCTACCTCTCTCTCTCTCTCTCTCTCTCTGTCATTACACACACGAATATTGTTATTATGTTCCATGCTAGATCTAGCTGTTCTATGTGATTTCTGTGTATTCCGTGTATAACGTGTATGTGGAAAATCTAGCAGATAAATGGACAGACATTAACAACACCTTGAGACGGTATAGCTGCATATCTCACTACTAAGCAATCTCCGAACAGTCGGTTGACCTCCCGTGTGAATTAGTGTCCCCTTTGTGCGCCAGAAAACTGCTGCTCTGCGGGAATTGTATGTTTTGGTTATGAAAAAGTTATATAGATGTAGCACAAAAATAGACACTGGATGGAATATGATTGCCCACCAAAATGATGAGCAATAATGTTAAATTCGCCGTCAGAAGATATTGTGCTACTTTTTAATTCGTCTTGGTAGTTATTAGAAACAGTATCATTTGATGAAGGAGAGCATGAAGAAGAGAAAATATGAGAAGAAGAAGAAGAAGAAGAAGAAGAAGAAGAAGAAGAAGAAGAAGAAGAAGAAGAAGAAGAAGAAGAAGAAGAAGAAGAAGAAGAAGAAGTAGAAGAAGAAGAAGAAGTAGAAGAAGAAGAAGAAGAAGAAGAAGAAGAAGAAGAAGAAGAAGAAGAAGAAGAAGAAGAAGAAGAAGAAGAATTGGGAGGAGAAAAGAAGAAGAACAAGAAGAAGAAGGAAAAGAAAATAATAAGAAGAAGAAGATTCTTATAATAATTATAAGGAAGGTAACGAAGGAAAAATATGAAGATGACGAATAAGATGGTGATAAAGAAGAAGAAGAAGAAGAAGAAGAAGAATGGTCGAGGAGAAGGATTTCTGTTCCGTCTTCTTTTGATTCCACCTGATACGGGGAATCCTTAGTATGTAGGGCATCACTACCCCACCGATACTCCACCGAATGACCGATATTCTGGAAATACTAACTTGTAATTACTTTGAAAGGGAAAAAGATGCCACGAAGGTCTAATTATTTTAAGAAAGTTACTGGTAACCCTTTGTGTGCCAAATAAACTACTGCTCTCCACCGAATGACCGATATTCAGGAAATACTAACTTGTAATTACTTTGAAAAGGAAAAAGATGCCACGAAGGTCTAACTATTTTAAGAAAGTAACTGGTAACCCTTTGTGTGCCAAATAAACTGCTGCTCTATGGGAATTGTGTGTATCAATTGTGAAAAAAAAAATACACGTGTACCACACAAAGAGTTGATTTATAAATATCATCAGTCTCGTCATCATCATCTTTCTCTCTCTTTTTCTCATTTCTCCCCCCCCCCCCCCCTTCACACACACATGCATACACACACCGCTACGCCTTATACGGGGAATCCTTAGGAGTTAAGAGAATCACTGCTCGGCCTAATATATCCTTGATTGAAATCGTGGATATAGTGGTAAATGGCAGTAACTCTGAACAGAAAGGCCACGAAGATCGAAGATCGTCCACCTAATTGCTAATTGAAAAGGGTCAGCAAATTTGTTTGTGATAAATATAATTTGTATCGTGATCACCCAATCCCAATCACCGGCCGTCTATTCCTCTCCTTTTTTCTTCCCCCCCCCCCCTCTCTCTCTCTCTCTCTCTCTCTCTCTCTCTCTCTCTCTTTCTATTTCTGTATCTCTCTCTTTCTCTCTCTCTCTCTCTCGCTCTCTCTCTCTCTATCTATCTATCTATTTTCTCTCTCCCTTCTCTCTTTCTCTCTCCCCCTTCTCTCTCTCTATCTATCTATCCCTTTCTCTCTCTCTCTCTATCTATTTTCTCTATCCCTTCTCTCTCTTCTCTCTCTCTCTCTCTCTCTCTCTCTCTCTCTCTCTCTCTCTCTCTCTCTCGCTCAGGATATTTGAACTACTATTGAAGTGAAAAATGTAAAGGGAAGATTGAAAAGAAGACAGATCAATTTGTGTTTTATCACGCTTACACATGACTCTCATCAGCTTCAGTTTTCGATATTTTAACCGAAAATAAATGAAATGAAATTGAAATTGAAGGAAAGAGTGGTGATGGGAGTTGTGAACTGGTCACAAAGCAGTTTTACCAAAAGAGAGAAGAAAGTGAGGAAATGTGCGCTGAAAGTTTTTGGTTGAAGTTTTGGAACAAACTGAAGATTTCTTCAAACAGTAAAACATATGCTGCAATACAAAATAGCATGACAAACATGCAAGATTTGTTGCTACATTATCTACACATCATGTGAAAAAAAAAGCAGGGAAAGAAGGTAAGGTAATATGATAAGAAAGGACTTCGTGTTTTTTTTTCATTCGAAGACACAGAAAGTTCCATTATGAAAAAAATCGAGGGGAAACAATTCTTTTCATCAGAATTGCTGTTTCTCTCTGTCATCCAAAAGGCAATCAACTGATTAAGGTCGATCAGATTTATCCTCAGAAAGGACTGACCTCCGTTCAATCATTGTTGGTATCTCTCACATTTTTATGTTACCCTCAACCAGGGTCCTTGTGGCGCCACGCACTGCGGTATGTAGACGTGATTCCGAACCGCTTACGGACGCAATAATGGCGTATGTCACTTGGCGTGTGTTCCGTTTCCGTTTGCAATGTCATCGTTGCGATTACTGATATCATCCACCGGTTTTTCACAGTGCGAGGCGCGCGCTTTTGCACGTGCATACAAACTTTATATACAATGGTCGCACCCACTGGCGGCTCATATACCTGCCTGCCGCGCGTTCAGAAGCAACTACCTACTATTATACAATTCGTGACTTCGAGTACGGTTGCATTTTAATTCAGTGGAACTTTCGTGGCTTTTCGCTTAGCTAGCTGCTCTATTAGAAACTCGCCGTATCTCGCTGCTGTCGTCGCCTCGTACTCTTCGCTTTGATCTACTTTCGGCGGGGCGTATTGTCTACACCGCTGCGGTGAGAAGAGAGAGATACTGCATCTTTTGTGCCAGGTGAAACTAAGAAGAAACTGCTGGTTTCTTTTACGCAGATGTCTGAGATGGCGAAGTATCTGAAGAAGCGCAGGCTCAGTCTGCGGGATATCATCTTCAAAACGCTCAAGTCGAGTCGAGGAGAAATCGGAGAGGTTTTTACGGAGAAGCTTGGAGACGAAGGGGGCGTGGGTGGAAGAAGTGGTGTTGTGAGCCAGTGTGATCATGATGACGACTGTGTCGGTAAAGTGATCGATGCACGATCATGCGGGGCCGCAAGTGGTTCTCAACGACAGGTTGGAGACGGTAATGGTTGTGGCGATTTGATTTTTAACGATCCGGCTAGAAGGAGGGAACATGGGGCAGAAAACAGTGACACGCACCTACTAAGTTTAGCGATAGACACTCGCCAAGTTGAGATCGACAGCGACGAGAATTCGACTTCAGACAGAAGCGAGCAGTTTCGCCTTATGTCGGGGTCGGAGTCGTCCGACGAGGACTTCTTGATGGTGAAATATTTCGACAGCCTGGACCTGTCGCAGGAATCGTGCGAGAAGCAATCCCTATCCGTCCTAGGCCTGCCTCCCATCAACAGTGGAAGTTGCCGCTCGCTGTCGGCGATTCCCTGGTCGGGACTTCGGAAGGACAATTCCATGTCGAAATCGTGCTACGAGATCTGTTCGAATAAAGTCCCTGGGACTCCATGTGGGAGCTTGTGTTCGACCCCGGGCACGCGACGGGGGCAGCTGGGATCGGTGTTGACGGCATCATGCTCATCGAACGCTTGCAGCGAGAGCGAGAACGAATTCGTTGATGATGTGAGTCTCGAGACCACCACGGGGACTGCGACGAAGTTTCGACCGGCGTCGGCCAGCTCGAGTTCGCGGCACAAGATGCTCGCCCCGCTGAACCTCAATCGGAAGAAGCTACGAGAGCATGCCGCGCTGCACACCTCCCGTCGATCACCTCGTCACCGCACCCATTATCACCAAGATCAACTAACAACCGATAACGATCCCCTCAGCTCGCTGCACGTGTCCCCGAATCTCTCACCAAATGTCTCCGATAACGCACCACCGTCCCCGATGTCATTGACATCGCAGACGCTGCCGGCAATATCACCTTTCAGTATGCATCCGGCTACTACGGACTTCCAGCATCGTCACCGTTGTCCTATGCGTCCTAAGAGCGCCACGGCGCTGTCTTTCCGTCCTTCGACGTCCAACCCGAACCTTCATAAAACTTTCTCGGAACCCCACCAACAACCCAAATACCTAACGAGCAAGACCTTTATGCTGAGCGCCAAAGCCCCCATCTTCACTCGCTCAAATCCGAATCTGTTTGTCACCCCGCCGAAGGGCAGCGTTTCAAAATGCTATTCGGGGTCAGGTTCATCGGACTCTTCCCGACATCACCTGTCCTCATCGCCAACGACCCCGTCACCAACGACGCCTACACCGCCGTTATCACCGCGACCGCTGTCGGGGTGCGGGCGACCGCGGAGAATGAGAGCAGTGAAGTCAAAGTACCAAGAAATCACTTTAGATGTCGTGTGTGATGAACGGCTTGCCATGACGTGATCAAATTACTCGATGTAACTTTCAAGTTATCATCATTATTTAAGTGATAATTATGTGCTTGTACTTACCACTGTAACTCTAGTTATTACACATATTCCGCTCATGTGATTTCCTTCTCGATGAACAGTCATAGGTAATTTTTCCAGAAAAAGGCTCAGATATGTTGAGAAATAGCGAGTTTGTTGAACTTTTTACATGACATTGAGACATTTTCGCACTGGCAATACACACCATTCACATAGGGTAGTATTGATTCTGGTAGAGAACGAGTAAAACTGTTGGAAATATTCACCGCTCGTGAAACATAAACAGTGTTAAATGGACGTAATGGGTTTTAACATTGCATGCTCAGATATAATCGCAATATTCCTTGCATACATATATCAAATGAACGAATTAATCCTTTGTACAACTCACCCCCCCCCCCCACACACACACACATACAAACACACACACACACACTTTAAAAACAAAAAGGTATACGCCTCCTATTTCGCTTGCACGGAGTCCCGCATACACACATTCACACACACAACACACATACACACATACACACTTTTTTTCCAATATCTTTTATTTTTATTTCGTTCAAACAAAATTATACATAAAGCATGGACTTTACCTCAATTATACAAAGTATTTCATTTAAAATTACACGCACATACACACACACACACAGCACAGACACACGCACACTCCGACGCACACACTGATGTACACACATAATACACAAATCCAAGCTGTGTGGTATTTTGTGACTTAGGGACACTCACAATCATTGGATATGTTTTAAATTGTTAGAGTTATGATAATGTGTTAATTCTCATATCTTACGTATATCAAAGGTCTAAGTCTACAACTCACATTTTGTCACGTTTTTAAAATACATCAATTGAAGCACGCCAAAAATTGGACATCTAGAGTTGTCATGGTGATCACCCCCTTATCTGCATGGCAATTGTGCAATACAAACTTTATGTACAAATGATTATATTACTATCATTGTTTCTAACTCACAGAATAGTGTTTATTTCACATATGTGTGTACATGTTGAAATGGTAATAAAGTATCATACATAAACATGATTAGCAGAAAATGTAATACCGTTTGTTTATGAAGAAAAATTCAATTGAAAGAGTAAAAGCGGTCTTTAGAGACAAGCATTTTTAAAGACAAGATCAATTATATGCAAACTCCTCCACCGGAAATGCAGTGTTCATTGCAGACATTAGGGCACCTTCTTATAAAAAGAATCGATGGAAAGTCCAATCCCTTCATTGTATCTTATGTACAGAGCAGTGCAATCGCGATCCTCTCGTTGCAATTCATCGAGCTCATTTATAAGATTAATAGATGCGCCACTCATTCCACCTGTTGAAACTGAATCGTGAAATGCAGGTGAATGTTAAACACGCTACTCTGCAGTTAAGAGCTAAAGTCGTGAATACATTACGAAAACGGCTCATTAACGAACCGGGGTATTTTTTCACTGCACTTTCTGTTTTCGCTGTCCAGAGTATGATTATGCAACTGTTAGACCTTGTGGTACGATGTGTTTTTATCAGTATGTCGACTTTGCTTGGAGCTTGCGTTCGTCATTAACATGATTAAATTGTAGATTGGAATCGATGCTCTGTATTTCCTTCGACTAGTTGTCTTGATCTTGTTATGAAGGAATATGAGGACGAGTGTGGAGAGTGTGTGTTGAGGGAAGCTAGAGAGGGAGAAATGAGAATAGGGAGAGGCGTAGAGAGAGGTAGAGAGACGTAGAGGGAGGGTGTGAGAAACTGAAAGAGAGAGAGAAACTAAGAAAGTGATAGAAAGATAAAGAGAGGGAGAGAGGGGGTGAGACAACAACGGGCGAACAGAGAGAGTGAAGAAAATAGAGAGACACACACATCTAAGGACGGGGAGATACAGAGATAGGGAGAGAGATACGGCATGAGATAGGAAAGGAGGGATAGTGGCATGAGGGGATGGAGAGATAAAGATGGGGAACAGACTAGCGGTCAGAGCGAGAGAGAGAGGGAGCGAGAGAGAGAGAGAGAGAGAGAGAGAGAGAGAGAGAGAGAGAGAGAGAGAGAGAGAGAAAGAGAGAGAAAGAGAGAGGGATAGTATGCACGGTGAGGAGGAAAACCACACAGGTTGGAGAAGAGCCGGTGGGGTGGGCAGAGGGGGAAAATGAGATGAGCATAACAGACAACTTGGGGGAAAAGAAGAAAAACAAAATGAAACGGTAGCGCCCTTTCAAGTAGTTAACATCATCGTTAAAGTGCAATATACTGAGGGTAATCGTAGTCTAAATGTATATTTCTGATTTTGCACATAGATCATGATCAATAGTAGCGATCGAGTTATCTGCAATCATCGAAGGGTTTCGTTACAAAAAGATTCGGGGCTGGGCGGACGGGCCTTCGCATTGGCAAACGCCCATCCCCACAGTAGGCCCAGCATGGGTGCATGGTTTGTAAATATTAAAGACAATGAGCTTCTTCTGGCCTAGTACTCAGAGAGTTGAGGCGTACGCGACGTGTTTTTCAGAAGAATGATAGGGTGCCATGGGATGGGAAAATGGGTACGAATATTAAAAGAAACAGAGTAGCCGATGGAACGGAAAACAAACGCGTTAAAAAGAACAGCATGATTTAACAAATGACAGGCTTATATTGCAGGGAGTTGTATAGAACAAAAACTTCACCTCATATTGATACAGCGGGGTTAGACGCTGTATAGCGAAATAAACGAATCAATTCACGATCAAGGTATATCGTTATTGTAGAGATCTGTGAATGTTATTCGCGTCAACCGTTCTAGTTTGTGCTGATCGCAGGGGCTTCTTGCTCGCTTTCCGTCATCCGCGCTTAATCGGATTTCCGTTAGTTACCGTGGCAACGAGCCAGTGCTTAATCCATGAATGTATAATTAGCGTAGTTAACAAGATGTGCACGACGAGGGTATATCTCTCCACTGTTGCGAATATGAATATATGCGGTAAATGGCGGGCAGTAACACACACAAAACACAAAATATGAAAGTGATGGAAAAGGCTAACTGTTGCTGTTTTGTCATTAACTGGCCCCAATAAACACGATAAATGCCAGGGGCCCTCAGTCATTAAGTAGAACTAGACCCGGTCCCCGTTGAATAGTGGTGCGATTGATAAAAGTCGCAACTCGTAACTCTGTAAGAGGTGCTAGCAATCGATCTGGACCAATCGCAACTTTAGTGAGACGGGGCCCGGAACTCACGTTGATACGCCAACAGTGAGTTATTTTAAGGCGCTGTCACACCTTGGCGTTTTAGATAGCGTATGCCCGACGTAAGAGGAATTCGGCGAATACGCTGGCGTACGTCGAATACGTTACAGGTAAGTTTTGCATACGTTAAGAGTGCGCTAAAACACGCTGGTATACGTCGTCATACGGCGAGGTCGTCGAAAAATTTTGTGCAAGCACAAAATTTTTCGACGTATGCCAGCGTATGGCTCATACGTCCCGCATACGCGGGCCATAAGTTGTAGGCAAGTTACGCGATCGTTGATACACGTTGACACACGTTACTCGTAAGTTACTCATAAGTCGATGTACATCGAGATATTGTCCAGCGTACCCTAAAACTTACTTCTAACCTATCAGTAACGTGCTTTGAACGTATGCGTAACTTAACTCCAACGTATATTGACGTATGAAAACGTGCTCCGGACGACCACAAAACTTGCTGAACGTGTTTATAACTTACAGCTACCGTATAATCGCGTATTGACAAGGTTTATAGGAATTGGTATATGAAGGTGGGGTTTCTTCGGCATGGCGGTGGTGTTGATACGGTGATGTATCGTGCGTTTATGATTTGAATAGTCGAGCGGCAGCCTTTTTATAGGCTACGACACGTGTTCGTCAGCGATACGTTGCCGCGCGCTATGCTTAAGTTAGGCTATTGTAGGGCATAAGTTGTGTACGCCAGCAATACGCTAAGCATTCGTTGGAACACGATACTTATAAGTTAACGAAGGGTTCGATATAAGTAACTAGTACGTTATGTATACGTCCAACTCGTTATGAATACGCTAAGTATACGCCCAGAGTTGAAAAAAAAATCAAAGTTCAGCGTATGCCGACGTTTTATAGAAATTTTGATACGTCAGGCATACGCTGTCTAAAACGCCAAGGTGTGACACCACCATTAGAAGATAAACGAAGGGAGTTTGGTCAATAACACGTACGCACACTTTCGGTCTTGAAGCGGATGTCTTTCCTGTGAAAGGCAAAATATTTACTAGAGATCCATTTTTCTTATTTACTCATGCGTTTCTCCGACATCTTCGATTTGCTTCATGTATGTTAACGAAACAAACAAACAAATTTGGACCTAAAGATGTGTGTGTATCTGGTAATAAATTCAGATCACAACAATGACCATTGTATGTCTTACCTGCCAATCCATTAGCAACTGTCATCACGGTGTCATTAACAATGCATGATGTTTCTGGCAGAAAAGATGTTGCGGGTAGATATTTGTGTTCTGAATTAATTATCTGATACACACAATATTGTTCACATTCAAATGTGTCGACAAGTGAAGTAATTGATGAAATATCACAAATGCTGCTTCTAAAAAAAATGACATCCTTTGACTTTATGTGTCAATTTTAGCTTCATTCGAGTTGCAACTTATTTTCAATTATTTTCAAGATGTGTCAAAAAGAAAACTAGTAGCCATAGACCATATTCGTTATGTATGCAACCCTAGAACTTGTCCGAGGTTTAGTGCGTTCCACCCACTGAAACTAAAACTTGTCCGAGGTTTAGTGCGTTCTACCCAATGAAACTGAATTACACAATGCGGGTGAATGTAATAACGCGTTACTACGCAGCTAGGGGGGAAGTTGTTAATACTGTATATACATCACGAAAACGGTTTATTAATCACTCGCCGTTGAAGTCCATAGCGCACAGCTGATGTTGGCCAAAACACAAATGTGGTTTCCATCTTAATTATAGTGTTGGCCCTGGCTGGTTGGTAAATTGCCATTTAAGATATGACCTGAAGGTTTTCTCAAATGTTAACGGTTACAGCGCTTCGTTGTTATGCAATAATTATGCGAATGCTGCGAGAACAACCAGGTGTGGCTTCAATTTCAATGGTATAACGGAGCGTTATCATTATGCAAACAATCCTTGAATGAGTTCAGCAAGACAGATGGGGTTGGTTAGGCGTTGGCTCCTTAATGATTTTGATGTGGGGATCACGCAGAGTGGTTACAGGCCGACAGACTGAGGTTGCGATAGATTGGTGACTATTGTAGATAGAATACCACTGAGATATGAAGTAAGTTGTCCTTTTGGTGTGCAAGATTAAAAGACAAGGCAAACAAACATACATATTATTGAGAAACGTGTGAATATCTAAAATTCATGATGATTCACAGTGAGTTCTGATCAGGGCACTGTTTCATAAAACTTATCATTGATAATTGCTGTTCAGCAATGACCATGGTAGTTACCCTTGATGATAGAGAGACTAGGGCTCCGTTGCATAAAACTTACCATTAATGGCAACTCTGCCATCAATGGTAACTACCATGGTTACATCGCTCCACAGCCAATCAAATTCAAGGTTTCCATAGAAGTTGCCAATGGTTGCAGAGTTAACCATGAATGGTAAGTTTTATACAACAGGGCCCAGTAACAGCATTTTTACTATGGTAGCATCGCTCCACAGCCAATCAAATTCAAGGTTTCCACAGAAGTTGCCAATGGTAGCAAAGTTACCATAAATGGTAAGTTTTATGCAACAGGGCCCAGTAACAGTATTTTTTATGCAGCGCAGCTCAAGTGGTCTGAAAATTGATGTTCTGTATGAAGGAGATGTCATTGTTCTTGTGCACCAATACAATAGCCATTTTCCATTTTGAACAAGATTACAGGGATGAAGAATAAGATTTAGAGCAAGATTTAGCAGGGATTTAGAGCAAGATGACAGGGACAATCATGAAGACTTTTCAACACAAACAACTTTCTCACAATATGTCTGTTTTGTCTCAGCCTTTTACCAACCTGTATCTCTCATTTCTCTTCTTTACTTCAATTCCACTCATCATTAGCGCTTTGTTCTCCTTTAGCAACCTTTGTGAGGTACTCGAGATAAACGATAAAAAGGGCAGGTAAAAACAGCTGTCTGACAATAATTATTTATGATTCATTTTAATTCATTTCACAATCATTCTTTCAAAAGGTCATTATGTTAATTTCTATATTTCTGTCGCAAAGGCTCACTGTATACATACGATTCCCACTGTCATTATGGAGTTTAAATTTATGAAAAAGGAGAGGGTTGTAACGATATGAATAACATATTTTGTTTTATGTTTGAAGGGCATGTGGAACAGATGGTAGAAGATCGTGGGACCCATATCACACTGTAGAACAATTCTGCTACCATATCAGGTGTCCACCTCAATCCATTTCAGAATTGTCTAAGTGTAGCATTAAATTGAAACAAAATTCTCTGAAGCCAGATGTTGTGTGTACCACCTTTTCAGCATGTTACCAATTTGAAGATTTAATGATCATGTGACCCTTATTTTGATTTTAAAAATCACTATGGAGTTAAAGGGCATATACTGTACTGGGAAAACAACAAAGCCTTCAAAAGGTTATCGTGAGCAATCTTCTTGCCAATGGTCTTAAATTCATGTAATGTCCATTTCAGAAACTTGCTGAAAGTTATTTGCTCTCAAATGATCCACATTTTGAGTAATTAGTGATTAAATCACATATCGTTAAATCGTTCGGCCTGAACATTTTGAGGAAGTGTGATTTAATAATTTATTACTTCAAATGTAGATCATTTGAGGGCAAATAATTTTCAGCAAGTTTCTAAAAATGGACAATACATGAATTTGAGAGCAATGGCAAAAAGAATGCTCATGATCTCCTTTTGAAGGCCTTTTTGTCTTCCCAGTTCAGTATATTCCCTTTAATATATATATCACTAAATGCCCAAAATAGATTCATCTCGTGCTGAAATTTATGCTTTTTCAAGTGATGCATCAAACCTTCCAACAGCGTCCACTTCCTGCCTTTCTTTCACATCCCGTCTCCTCTTGGAGCTACAATACTCTGTTCTCTCCTCGGACTCTCCATAAAATTATTCAAACCATCCTTGATTAGATCCGACGCTGGAGTTCAATCAATACCCCAAGAAGCCATGAAAACTTGCCCTAACGTGTAAACATCCGCACTAATAGCATGCTTCCTTCTATGACTTCTTGATTTCACTTTTTATCATTCTTCAAGTTCTTCCCTATTAAAAATATGACTAATACTCTCAGATTCTATTTTGGAACGATTCACATCTCAATTAGCTCTTTTCTCCTTGTCCCTATCCTTATTTTTTTGTATCAATTCAGAAAGCTTCATCATCACGCCAATTTCCTAAAGAGCAACACATGTCGTGAGGCATGAATCTCCAGTCCAGTGTTGACAACCGCTGAACATGCTTACACCAAAGTGACTTCTTTATCCTTCTTCCTCAATGAGTTCCTTCTCCTCCCTCTTCTCCTTGTCCATTCTTCTTCCATTATTCATGGGTCTGAAAATGCACTAGTCCCACCACTTCCCTCCCCCCCCCCCCCCCCAAAAAAAAGCAAAAAATGCCCTTGCATTCAAAGTCTACTGTCCATACTGCGACAGCATTTACACACTAGTCCCTTCTTGCTCAGCCTTTTCCCCCGAAGCAAGAAATTCCCTTTAAATGAATGTCTGGTATTCCAACCATTATGCCTTTTAAACTGCAATTTCCTCCCTGTCTCACCTCTTGCCCAAAAAGTGGCAAATGCCCTGGCAATTGATGTTCCTAATGATTGCAATGTTTACATCATTTCTGCGTATAGAGCGCAGTCTCCTTCTTGCCCCACCTTTTCAACAAAAGCGACAAATGCCATGGCAATCAAAGTTCAGTGTTCACAACAGTTGCAATGTTTACAACATTACTGCATTGGTAGCGCAGTCTCTTTCTTGCCCCAGCTTTTCCTCAAAAGCAACAATTGCCCCAACCGTGCCCTGTCCAGTGTTAACATTGTTACAATGTTTACACTGTCACAGCGTTAAAATCGACACAGCCTTTACACCGCAGTCTTCTTCTTTCCCCGCCTTTTTGCCATAAGTCAGATATGCCTTGGCAGTTACTGTCCAGTGTTCACACTGTTACGCCGTTGACACCGTCACACGTTTACACCGCAGTCTCCTCCCTGCTCCTCTCTAGCATCCTTCGCTCCTCCTCTCCCAGCTCCTTCCCCAGCTCCTCCTTCAGTCTGGCGATCTCCAGCAGCTTCTCCTGCTTCCAGCGCGCCTCAAACTCCTTCAGGGCGTCGACTCGCTGCTGCCACGCCTCGGCCTTCACCGCCTTCTTCTGCAGGTGCCGCTTGGTCTGGCGCCGGTAGTACTCCGGGGGCGGGCTCCAAGAGATGCCAAGCTCCTCCAGGAGCCGCTCGAAGCGGGCGTAGTTGCGGCGGCGGAGGTACTTGAGCATTTTGCGGCGACGGTCGATGGCGTTCAGCATGCGCACCTTGTTGACGGAATCCTGAGTGTAGATGGATAGAGAGCAGGGGGGTGTTTCACCAAAATTTGCAGAAGTGACGCACAACAAATTTACATAGATTCATATATATTCACTTTGCCTGCATTAATGTCTATTCATACATTCACAGGAATAGTCGATAGCAAGGGAGCAGAAAAAGGGTCGATACTTGAAACTGTAATTTTTCAAATGACATTTATGTTCTCGCTTTTCGCGTAACAAATACTTTAACATCACAGTGAATTTAAAAGCAGCCTGCTTTTATTTAGCAGGCTAGATGCTAAAGTCTATCAGGGATTCCAGAGTTACCAGTACTGGCATTCAACTCGTACACGTATTGCATGCTGTGACGCATTACACAGGCATCAGCATTTTTGTGGCAATAAAATGTGAATGATATTGCTTTGTTCTGGGGTTTGTTGGCAATTTTAAGGCATCAGGTGGACTTTTTTGAAGTGACACATATTTCTTGTGCATGTTAAACACATCCCGCAAATATTAGCACATATCACATAAATTCATTAGTAGTCAAGTACACATAGCGAATGGAGATCTGTTTGGACTTGGCATCTAAGCATGTCATAAGTAGTGCAGATGAATGCTATCCACATGAGTCACAGTAGCTGCGGTACATTACCTTCTTGTTGTTTTCAACATGGGGAGCAAGGGCCCTGATGTGCTCTGTAATATGGCCAACTGCAAAAAGAGATGGAGATTCACAAATTATGTGACAAACGTGATGGCATATTAAGAAAACCAATGAAATTTCCAGCCTTCGTTGAAGGCCCTTCATTGTTTTTTGTCATAATCAGCGCTTTAAAGGGCATATACTGTACTGGGAAGGCAAAAAAGCCTTCAAAATGTAATTGTTAGCAATCTTCTTGCCGATGGTCTTAAATTCATGTATTGCCCATTTTAGAAGCTTGCTGAAAGTTATTTGCCCTCAAATGATCCAAATATGGAGTAATTAATGATTAATGATTAAATCCTCAAAATGTTCGGGCTGAACATTTTGAGGATTTTTGATTTAATCACTCATTACTCCAAATGTAGATCATTTTAGCTGGTTTTAAAGTTAAAGTTTTAAAGTTAAGGTTAAGTAAAAGTATCCTGGATAAGGTCTACTGCATTCAGTGAATGTGCTAATAAGCCACTTCATAATTGCAATTTGCGCATGAGCAGATTATTGCTGGCAGAAAATGACCTCAGCTCAATTTCACTACCCACATAGTTAAATGGGAATTCATTAGAAAGCTGACCACATTTCAATTTATGATCATGCAAATATGGCAGCAGCTATTCAGCTCTGATAAGGTAGTGAAAGAACACTCCACCATGTGCATCTGCTTCTATTGATGTTCTGGGCACACTGTAAAATATCTTTTCATCCTTAATTTAACACCGCTTCATGAAAAAATCCCAGTCAGCAGTCTAGTAGTATTTAATCAGTGGATTGTCCAACCACGGTGTAATTACAAACTGGCCTATTATATTCAGACAAACACATCAAGTATTTGCTGAACTCAAGACGTTCTAGCCTGGCTTTCAGGCTGTTTTGTGTTTTCAATCGAAACTACAATATTCAACATATGGGTCTGGCTGCAGTAGACTAATCATTTGAAATTCCTTATCCGCCTAGCCCAAACATTATGGACGGAGGGAGAAAAGAGGATGATGAAAGAGTGACTAGAAGAAGAACAAGAACAAGAAAAAAAAAAGGAGGAGGAGAAGAAGAAGAAGAAGGAGAAAAAGAAGAAGAAGGAGAAGAAGAAGAAGAAGAAGAAGAAGAAGAAGAAGAAGAAGGAAGAAGAAAAAGAAGAAGAAAAAGAAGAAGAAGAAGAAGAAGAAGAAGAAGAAGAAGAAGGAAGAAGAAGAAAAAAAAAAGAAGAAGAAGAAGAAAAAGGAGGAGAAAAAGAAGAAGAAGAAGAAGAAGAAGAAGAAGAAGAAGAAGAAGAAGAAGGAGGAGAAGAAGAAGAAGAAGAAGAAGAAGAAGAAGAAGAAGAAAAAGGAGGAGAAAAAGAAGAAGAAGAAGAAGAAGAAGAAGAGGAAGAAGAAGAAGAAGAAGGAGAAGAAGAAGAAGAAGAAGAAAAAGAAAAAGAAAAAAAAGGAGAAGAAGAAGAAAAAGGAGGAGAAAAAGAAGAAGAAGAAGAAGAAGAAGAAGAAGAAGAAGAAGAAGAAGAAGAAGAAGAAGAAGAAGAAGAAGAAGAAGAAGAAGAAGAAGAAGAAGAAGAAGAAGAAGAAGAAGAAGAAGAAGAAGAAGAAGAAGAAGAAGAAGAAGAAGAAGAAGAAGAAGAAAAAGAAGAAGGAGGAGGAAAAGGAGGAGTGTTCCCCTCGACCCTTGACCTACTTTTGACAGCAAGATCGTCCTCATCATCTGGGTTTTCCCGCAACAAGTCCTCTGTAATCTTCCTCCTGGTCCTGTGTAAGTCAGTCTGGTAAGAAGGAAAGATTTGATTCATTAGTATCATTTACCCAGGTAGTCCCTTTAAGGTTGCACTGTTCTACTAAGGACTCCTGCTTTGCACATTTTGACATTTGACTGAACAGAGTTACATAAAAAAAAAAAATAAAAAAAAATGTGCAGTTGCCAAACATACATCATGATGAAGAAATAACTGGAATTGATATATATACTCAAATATCAAAATCAAAATCAAAATCAAAATATATGTTGACTTCTGTTGATGCAACTTAATATATATATAACAAAATCACTAACTGTTTAATGGAAATATGTGTCCTATATTTCAAAATAATTTTTCTATATTTTTTCTCAGCACTGATAAGCCCCGCCTCCAAAATATCCTCCAACTCAAGATTCCCCCTGTGACATCATCAAAGGTAAAATTAGCAGGATAATAGACATAATTTATGCACAAACTAAACATTGCAATGACTACCTGCAAGTGCTTATAATAGCATCACATATGTAGCACATCTCTGACATAAGGAAACAATTATTCCCACATGAAAGGTTGTTAGATGGTATTGTGTGAAGACATGTGATGCTCTTGTGGGCAGGTGGGGGTAGTCATTGCAATGTTCAAAATGTGCATAAATTCTGCTTATTATCCTGCTTATTTCTACCTTTGATGATGTCACAGGGGGAATTTTTAGTTGGAGGATATTTTGGTGGCGGGGCTTATTAGTGCTGAAAAAAAATAAAGAAAAGTTATTTTAAAATATACGTCACATATTTCCATTGAACAGTTAGTGATTTTGTTATGTACATATTATGTTGCATCAACTTAAGTCGACATACATTTTGATGACAGGAGACCTTTAAAGATTTAAAGCTTTCTGACCCCACTTTCAATCGGTGCCTTGTCCTGTCATAAAATCATTGTACAAACGTTTGATGAAGTTAAGTCAACATTTATCAAGAAATCACGCAAACCAGATTTTTTTTTTTTTTTTTTTTTTTTTTTTGGGGGGGGGGGTAATTGGACTTTGCCTTCTGACCTAAAATATATCAAGTTTGTTTGTGTCAATGTATCTTTACTTGTGCAAAATTTGATTAATACCTTTTTTATTTCTTGAATGAACAAAATTCTGCAAACGGATGTACAGACAGACAACCCTGGAAAAATAATGCCACTTTTATGGTGGAGGCAATTTTCTTTTTAAATATATATTTTCATGGACAACCGCAATGCATAACTCTGTCAAAACTTGCAGTACTTACTCCATCACCAAACTCCAAGCTGAAGATCTTTTTCACTGTTGTATCAGCACTGCAAAGAAAGGCAAGAAAGAATTTATGATTCATCAGACCTTAACAAATTTGCGGTTAGTCAAACGTCATGACAGTAGTCACTGGACACTAGTCATAAAAACAAACTGGATAACTATCTACCAACACTGTACATTTAAAGCGGCCAGCCACTGGTGATTCATGTATTCGAGAGCAATTCGCTTTCTCAGGATTGCAGGCATTATAAGCCCCATATTTAGGACCAGCGAAATTGAACACTGAACGAACATTGACAGCTCGCGCGCTCGGCTCCATGCAGTACATGTATTTGATTCACTGCGCCGCGTATGCTGCGTGCAAGCTATTGCTGTTACATAACATGCGAGCTTTGCTACGATACGTAGCTAGCTAGCTAGCCAGGGTAGGTGCCGATGTCCGTCTGTATAGTCGGCAACGTCTAGCTCAGTGAGCTGAGCGGTACATACAGTGCGCATCATATATCCAGTACAGTGCAGTAGTGCACGCAGGCTGCGAATTTTCGGGACGTGAAGCCTCTGACTTCGGGTCGGACATTGTCGGACATTGTCGGACACTTTCCGAGATTGCTAGACTAGTCCGACGAGCACGCATAACACACGGGGTTTGTGTACGACTAAATGGGGATTACGGAATCGCACATTTTACAGTATCTCCCAGTTGCGTGGGACTTTAAAAATGAATACCCTTTTTAAGCTATGTCGAAGATACATTTGTGTGGCGTTTTATGGCTTGAAGTCACATTTAATAGCATGTACAGTACATTGTACAGCATCCGAACATTAGTATTTGGAAAAGTCTCTGTTGTATATCATTTGGACCCCTTTGGCAACTATTCTCTTTTGAACCCATTAACCCTTTACAGAGCCCATCTATTTGCACGCTGGCTATCCTTCACTCAGATATTGAGCAGTACAACTCCTGCCTAATCTGCTGCATGGACAACAGACAACAAGCTTTGAATAAACATTGAAAATTCCTTATAGAGCCCAATTAAGCAACACCCTTTTGGTTACTGCAGTTCCTTGGCAAACTTTGACATCCTAATTGGGTCAGAGTTCATGAACCCATAACATCTCAATTTGAGTAACGAGTCTGGCTGACAGAAATGTCTACCCTGCAAAAAAAAGTATAGAAATGAAACACAGTGCATATTTTGATTAAAGAATTCATCAGTAAATACATTCCTGAATATTTATATTGAAGTAGACACTCACTTTTCAAGCTCCTCAACTTTGTCAAAGCCCAGCCTGGGCTGGGATGGATCAAGACTGCCAAAGCGATCCACAGGAGCTGTGTAGTGTAAACAAAATAGGACAAGAAATTGAAGAGATACAATGGTAGAATCTCCTATTACTCAAATCACTTACACTCTCAAAAAGATTATGAATTGATAGAAGTGCCAAAAAGAAATATTTAAACAGATCCCATGTCACTGTGTTCTTATGGATTAAAAAAATCATACAGCAAATGTAAAGAGATGAGTGGATCAAGTTCAGTGATTATCAGACATTTCATGACATTTTTCTGTGATTGTAGACCAAAAAAATAATTTTGAGACTTTATTTAAGCAGATAATTAAGATTTTCCCCTAAAACTTTTATATAGCATGACTGGTTTCAGTATCTTCTTGATAATACGCAGCAAAGTTGCTGTCTGTCACATTGAAACATTTAGAATTTGACAACACTGGCCATTTGTGGACACCTTTCTCGAGAAAATTATATATTAGAAGAAAAATCACACTGATATATTATCTTTTTTAAAGAAATGATATGTTAGAATATATTTTCTAAATAGAAATAAATTTTGTATGGACTTGCAAACACTATGCAAATTGGGTCTCGACTTGCCCAATATATGGAAAAAAATATTATTTGTGCATTCTGAAGCTCTTCCATATCAATTTGAAAATATTCTATTGAATGATAGAACACAACAGTATGTATACTTTATATTCAATTCATTTTTTTTCAATTAGTAACATATAAAAGTGAAAATAACTATTCCTATGGGTAATTCCGTGATTAGCCATGTAATATTTTATAGAACATTATAAACAATATTATATCACTAGTTATTTAGTAAGTTATCTGTTATCCGTTAGTTATTTCATGAAGATTAATTAATATCAATATTTGCATTTTTTGTAATTTCAATACATGTTCATGAGACCCTGTACTTCGCAGCACCAAACTAATCAATACCACATCATTGATGGAGTCATGGCAAGTCATTGGATATTACACTCTGTGTAGTTGCAACAAAAACATTGTTAGTTAAGTTACAACTTGTTCACTCCTCTTTTGTCCACATAAAAATGTATCACTTACCTTTTTTCCTCTTGCCATATTTCATATGTGCTTTTGATGCGAATCCTCGAACACATGGATCTGTGAAAGAAAAGAGAATGAAAACTTGTTTTTCTATAATCAAGTACTTTTTGTATGATGAGGTGTAACTATTTATAAGACATGCATTACAGTCCCCAGGGCCAATGATAAAACTAGTCCTAACACTGACAGTGTTAGGGACTAGTTAGATAGGACTAGTTTTATTATAAGATTGCAATAGCCCTTAGAAAAAAAGTTGGCCCTGGGCGGGACATTCCTTTGCCCGTTACTTTTCTTAAGTAACAGGCAAAGTGTTCAACACGAGTCGGCACGGCGAATGGGTTATCTCCAACATTGGCCAATAAACGAGCAGTGATTTTGCGAATTATAGTTTTAATTTCAGTATGAATTGTCTGTGAATTAGTATGATTCAATGAGATTCATGCGAACTATGGATTAGACAGGAATAACCGTCTCATTCGGAGCATTCTTTAATCGAAATTACATTTTTGGACATACCCCTGAAGAGAAATGGCGTTCAGAGGAGCCAGATGCAATCTCAGCGGATCCAACGTCCTACAGAGACTGATTTTTTTGTCTAACTATGGATTTGCATCTCATTTAAATGGTTCTTTTCTTTTCAAATTAGATAATACTAGGCCTAATAACAGTTTTATAGAGTTTAATTTTATCAAAGAAACCAGGAAAATAAATAAAAATGCTGTCTGATGAAGTATAGAATACCCAAAAGACAGAGGAGAAAATCTTGACACAAAGATTCTTTAAAAAAAAAAAATGAAATTCTCACCTGCGAGTGGCAAAGACTGCATCTTAATCAGTGGAGCAGCTGAATGTGAGGAACGTTCTGGCGCCTTCAGCAGACCTCTGTGCGTGTGACTCTCCGACGCCGGGGTGGCGGGGCGCGATGTGCCGAGGGTGCCGTTGGCGCTGGAAACAGCAGTTGACAAGGCTGCACCAGGAACACGTAAGACCTTACCGGAGTTCGCGTGTATTTCCCAGGGTGTTCTAATACCGATTAAATTTTTAGAGTTTATGCTAATTCTTCTGAGAATTCGGGTGATATCGGCTACAGCCATAGCGCCTTTTTAAGGTAAAAACACTTATTAACTATTACGACGTACCACCTCGGCATGAGCATGTACTGGTGACAATTGGACATAGAGGGCGACAAATTTAAAAGCTCCAGCCAGAAGATGAGACTTTATTTTGTAACGTACAATTTTGTATCCGACATTAATAGCTCCTCGGAATAAACCCCCAATTTCTGTTTGATATTCTAAAAGAGCGTGAAATGTAGATGTGACTTCAGGTCTCATTTAGCCCCCAAGACTGAAATACATCGGGACTTCATCATATTGTCAAATGAATCGCAAAAAGGAATTTTCATCTGTGACGTCATGAACGGCTGTTTTCATTTGAGCATACCGCAGTAATCGTGTTTATTTTTCACCCAGATTTCAATAATATGTCGTAGCTGAGATATTTTACTATCCTTCAATTATTCATTTTGATGACATGATCATGGTGTAAATTTTTTGGAAACTTCAAAATTGTAAGTTTTTACGTGTTATGAGCCCCCGGGGATTTATTTGCAATTATGAAATGACTTTTCATAAGGATGTTCGTCGAGCTGTATCTCACTCATATTTGCTCGTTACTCTGATATTAACGTTACTCTTTCTTTAACGGTACCTTTTTTATTAGTGTTGCTTCCTTTTTTAATTAGATATCGCGATCGTGGCAAATTTTGCCTGGAACATTGATTTCCAAATCGTTGTAGTCCTTTATGGGACGATACTCTGGCAGAATGGGCCCGCGCCATTTAAACCATGGACCCTACCACAATGAGGTAGGGTCCATGTTTAAACCATTGTCGACGGAGGCCCCTGGTTCGAAACCTGGTGTGGGTGCATTCCTATTGCCATGTGATTTTTGCCATCTTCTTTTGCTCTGTCTCAGGGCCTCTCTTTGTAAGCATGTACATGTGACCAAGCAGGTAATGTTCGCCTGTCCTTTTCTAAGTTACGTGCAAGTATCATGAAAAACATAACAGTCTTTAATTGGCCACAGCTCCCTCAAGAGACAGTATCAGTACCAATCATATTGATGAATCAATGAATGGGTGAATGAATGAATAAGTTGTTAACTGCATCGGTTTTGAATACCGAAGTGTGAGCGCAGGGTTACTACAGGTATTGTTTAGATAGTGGTCAATTTGGCGCAATATTCAAATCAAACCCGCAAACAAAGGGAAGGTATTCGGCCTATGTAGTAACCTATAGTTACAAAATTTGTTTTGTAAAGAATAAAAATATGTAAATATATATATAAAAAAAATTCCTTTATTTTACAGAGGAGGATGTTAACAAATGGATTGATACATACAATTATTATACTATCCTGTGTCAAATAAATGAGAAACAGGATGCTAAAGAAACTTTCCAAACTTTTTTTGAGGAGTTTCTATCTGTATGGCTACAATGCGGCGTGCTCATAAATGTCAAAGGCATTCCACAATCACGACAATTCTTTGATATCCCATGCTCAGCACCCACATTTAGCTGATGTCAATTTGGAAATCTTCCATTGTTCATTTTGTCTCTAGAAGCCTTGAAGTATACCCTTATTTGTTTTGCAAGTTTCAAGGAAGTTATGGGCAACACTATAAAAAGCAAACTCATCTACTGTCTCTTTTTCAAAAAGTAATAAGGAATTATTACAAGATCGGACTGATAAAATATTTGTATTACTTACAATATTGACTACGTTCTTCACTTTCCGACATCTTGTGCATTCAATAATTGTCAAAATGATATATTAAGCTGTGTATTAACATGAACAGTTTTTGCGTGCGTTCGCTTGCAGCTGAGATATTTTTACTTGTTAACAATTATTAATTTTGTTATTGCTGATATCCGCTGTGTTTTCCAACGTATTGATGCAATTTACAGAACTGGACGAGCAAAATGAGACTCTACATTTCGTTTGTTCTCTCTGAGAAGCTGTTGCCACACAATCATGTTTCGTAATTGTAAAATAAAACAACAACTTAAAAGTACATGTTGAATCCACTAAACTTTTTGGCGGTGTCGAGCATGGGTTCAAAGAAAGAATGTTGACATCCTTCCATAGGAATATCACTGTCCAAACAAATACAAAATGTACTAACCTAGGCCACAGACACCAGATGGGTTAGTTTCTCAACATTGTTTTCTTAGACGATTTGATATGGATGCATAATCTTGAGGGGATTAGAGGGGATTAAAAGTTACTTATGTTCCATTAATTGGGTTAAGGTACTTTCTCGTAGGACGCTCTACCTCACTTTCAGCTCATTTCAACGGTACAAGGTCGACCTGTATTGACAGATGATGATTTTCGCACATAACAATAGACCAGCGTCTTTTCAGACTGTCCTTACGCTATTGTGTATGTGCACATACCGTTAACCCGGGCACAAGCTATCTCTTCCAAAGGTCGTGCGCTAATCGGAGAGGCTTTTGTAAAATTAGATTCAGTAGTCTTATCTCGGATTCGCCACCATTGCCCGGTGTATCTGTCTTACTCATGTCAAGTCTGGTCGCGCTAAAATGTGAAATCGTCCTCGAGTTGTTGCCCTATTTCATGAGGTATTTTCCCATCTGAAGTTCAAACTGGAATGCGTTAAGTGCGATCATTTACAGTCTTCTGTATTTCACCAAGCTTGCGCCGTAAAACACCTTTCGACGATCGATTGCATCACTGGACGTATCTATAGACTTCCCTTCCGTAGATCGATTTGTTCTGCGTGTCTACGAGTGCGAAGGTATACACGGAAATGCGCTCCACATGGTACCAAAGTCCACTTAATTTGCGCTGTAAATTCAGGTGAGTGGAACAAGGACTTTCGGACCAATTTTGGAAATATTTTGTCTCTTAGGATTAACATAATTTTTCTAACCAACACAATATGTTGACGATAAGGGCAAGGACGTGACTTGTACTCGATGCGGGCCTTCCTATACAATGTGGTAAACAAACTGTCAATTTTCCACCTGTGAAATTGTACGTTGCCGATGGAGTAGATATTCGTTTTACCAGATAATGTACATGAATGCTATGCTCTTTTATTTAAATGGATGTGCTATGATGGTTTATTTTCCTTTTTAAGTGTCCACACTTTGCTTGGATATCTATATACTATTTTCTACACACTGACGTCTGACGATTTTAGAGGGGGCCTATGTAGCAATCAAGCGGGGACGTACTGTCATCGTTATCGTGTACAGTGGTACATTATGCATAGCACGTCCATAGATCGCGGGGATGACCTACAAACTACCGTGTATATGCAAGGCCTACACGAAACCTATTTGAGGGGAAAGGGGATGAAAGCAAACATTGATCGAGAGAATGTTTGTCTTGCTTCGTTACTGATCGAAAGCGTGTTTGTTTTGTTTTGTTACATCACATCCGTTACACTACTCGTCATGGGTTACTACATATTTACTCACTCCGCCTCGATACCATACGAACATTGGAATAATATGTTTTTTTTTTCTACTGGAACATGTTTATCGGCATGATCAAATTCGCTGGATAATTCATTAGCACGTTTGAGTATCCATGCAGATGTTTGAATATATTATACTTGGGTTATTTCTCTTACCTAACAGCTACCTGGAGCAATAAGATCATGTCTAGGATATAATCGGACGCAATTTATCATTTTCTAGCTTCAAAGCTATATCCGACACTGTTTCACTTCCCGATAGCAAGGATGTGATAATGTGCAAAAATAATGAACATAAGAAAGAAGAGGCTGTAGAGAAGGTGAATTCCTGTGTGCATCATTAAAATGCATTTTCTCACATAATACAGAATGGAATTGTTTCTACAGCCTAGACGTGATCCTTATTATTCTAGGAACGTGTTTATAGGAAGGAGAAACAACTCAAGTTTAAAGGGCCCCTGTCATTGCACTGACCAGGGAAGTGTTGTAGGAAGGAGTAGAAACTCGAGCATAATACATTGAAACATCTGTATGGGTTCTAAAGCGTGCTCGTGAACGTCAAAAGAATTCCATAATCATGACAATGCTTTGATGTTCCATGTGCCGAGCCGACATTTAGCTGATGTCAACTTGAAAAGAAATTTCTTTAATTTCCCATTTGTCTGTAGACGTTTTGTTTTTGACAAATTCGTTTGCAAACTATAAGGAAGTTAACGGCAGATAATGACAGATCCTAATACTCTGCTTTTGTTTCGAAAAGTATTGAGGAATCATTAAAAATCGGACATACAAGCTATTTGTATTAATTACAAAATTGACCAATTTCTTCACATTCCGACAACTTGTGCATTTAGGAGATTCAACCACCCTCAAAATGATATATTAAGCTGTGTGTTATCATTAACGGCGTTTGTGTGTGTGTGTGTTTGCATGAAGCAGAGATATTTTACTTGAAAAACTTGTTTATTTGTGTTTGCTGATACCTGTTGTGCTCATGGAAGTATTAATGTCATTAACTGAACGGGACAAGCGAAATGAGACTGTACATTTCTTTTGTTTTCTCTGAGAAACCGTTGCCACACAATCATGTTCATAATTGTTCAAACACCTGAACATCACCTGTTGAGAACACCATAATTTTCAGCGGCTTGGCACATGGGTTCAAAGAAAGAAAGTTGCTTCCTATCCTTCCATAACACATCCCTGCACTGACTACCTCCAAGTGCTTATAATAGAATCATATGTTTAGCTAGCACATTTCTGACATAAGGAAACGATTATTCCCACATGAAAGGTTGTTAGATCATGTAGATGTATTGTGTGAAGACATGTGACGATCTTGTGGGCAGGTGAAGGTAGTCATTGCAATGTTTAATTTGTGCATAAATTCTGCTTATTATCCTGCTAATTTCTACCTTTGATGATGTCACAGGGGGAATCTTGAGTTGGAGGATATTTTGGAGGTGGGGCTTGTCAGTGCTGAGAAAAAAAATAAGAAAAATTATTGTAAAATATGGGACACATATTTCCATTGAACAGTTAGTGATTTTGTTATGTACATATTATGTTGCATCAACATAAGTCGACATACATTTTGATGACAGTGGACCTTTAATCTATTTTTAGTGTAACAATTCAAACATCTGTGTGAATAAGCGTACTAATGAATTTCAAAAGCATTCCACAATCGCTGCAATGCTTCCCATGTCCCATGCTCAGCACCGACATTTAGCTTATGTCAACTTGACATGAAATACATGTATCTGTCATTGACCATGTTATCTGGTTACATGTATTTTTGAAGAAAAAAATCAAATTTCAAAGAAGTTAAAGGTCCCCTGACATCAAAATATATGTTGACTTCTGCTGGTGTGTAATGGTATGTATATTACAAAATCACTTACTGTGTAATGAAAATATATTTCATATATTTTAAAATAATTTTTCTACATTTTTCCTCAGTATTGCAAAGCCCCGCCTCCAAAAAATTCCACCAGCTCAAGATTCCCACGGTGACATCATCAAAGGTAAAAATGAGCAGTACAATAGACACAAGTTATGCACATACCTAGCTATTGCAATGAATACCTCCACCTGCTCACAAGCATGACAAGAGCATCACATGTCTTTACACAATACCATCTAACAACCTTTCATATGGGAATAATTGTTTGCTATGTCACAAATTTGCAAAATGTGCCAGGGAATAAGCAAGAAGTTTGCATTATATATCAAACATGTGATGCTATTATAAGCAATTGCAGGTATTCATTTCAATGAATAGCTTTGTGCATAACTTTGTCTATTGTTCAGTTTATTTCTACATTTGATGATGTCACCGTGGGAATCTTGAGCTGGAGGAAATTTTTGGAGGCGGGGCTTAGCGGTACTGAGGAAAAATGTTGAAAAATTATTTAAAAATATATGACATGTATTTTCATTCCACACTAAGTGATTTTGTAATATACATACTATTATACACCAGCAGAAGTCGACATATATTTTGATGTCAGTGGACCTTTAAGGGCAACACTGTAAAAGATCACGTTCTCTACTTTTAAAAAAGGAAAGGTAATAAGGAATAGTAACAAATCTGACAAAATACAGTAATTGGTATTACTTACAAAATTGTCGAATTTCATTATTTTCCGACAGTTTTTGCATTTGTGGGATTCAATCGTTGTCAAAATGACATCTCGATATCTTAAGTTGTGAATTTTCATTAAAGTGTTTGCTTATGACTTACACGGAACAACAATTATGATATACGCTGAGGCGTATAATGTTAGGGTGTATTACTCAGTGTTAAAAAAAACTGTTGACACTTTCTCAATCCCCCACCCCTCTCTCTCTCTCTCTCTCTCTCTCTCTCTCTCTATCTCTCTCTCTCTCTCTCTCTCTTTCTCTCTCCCTCTCTCTCTCTGTCTCTCTCTCTCCCTCTCCACTCGGTATGCCTCCAACTACAGGTACACCAATGACGGAATCTCTGCTGAAGGACCCCCTGCGCTCCTACACAGTCCTGGCCAGGGTATCATCGAGAGAGCGGCGTCGTAGATGATGATGAAACCATTGCGTGCTCACCAGCTATAAAATTGCTTCATGTCATTAGTGTGGAGTTCAGCGGTGAACGCAAGAAAGTCCTTGGGGGATACAATATTGAACTTTCATTTTTAAGGGTTCTGATCATGGGTTATTGGCGACTCGTCACAATAACATCATTAGCATTACACCTTGATTAATTATACAGTATTATATCTCACGGGTCGCATTTCATATATAGCAGTTAGGACAGATCAGAAATGTTCATCGATAAGTGCGGTTGCAGTGTTTGTGATACCCCACGTGCTTTCTTGTACTAAGGTCTGTTGAATGATGTGATAAGACTACTATATATCTATTTGACTACCATCGACAGCAGAAGGACAAGAATGCATTCAAAACCTAACTCAACGTGGCGTTGCGGCAGACTCCAGCGACGTAAAGTGAAATGGTGGACGGCGTTAATCCTCGTCGTCATAGTGGTCTATTTTCTCGTCGCGGCGTCTATCCGGATCGACGACCAGTCGTTGTCCTCTCTTGGGTTCGTGGAGAGTTCGGATTTAGGGCCCCCGCAGCGATTCGTTCGAAAGATCCCGCTTTTCGATGGGCTGACCGGTGGCTCGCCCTCGACTTGCAGAGCGAGAGCGGAGGTGGTCCCTGAACGATTGATGGGCGATGCCTGCTTCTTCCGTGACTACATCCAATGCGATGACATGCCGAGGATCCACTCGGCGTTCGTCGACGTCGTCGAGAAAAACGTCGTCTTTATCTCCACGCGATTTCGAGACGAGAGCTGGATCAACGACTCGTTCGTGTGCGAGTTCCCGGATGGAAACATCTCGGTGTCGGATCCGCTGGTGATCGATCAGCGCAGCATGGGGTCGCAACCGCAGTACGTTTCCGTCATCATTT